>CM059230.1:4352514-4800014 GCA_030347435.1 Clarias fuscus | reverse complement strand
CCAAGCTGGAAGCGTGCGACGACGAGCCGGCGGTGAACCGGCTCCGACAGAGCTCCATGTCCAAAGCCAAGCTGGCTCAGATGCGCGAAAAGCGCTTCACCTTCGTGCTGGCCGTGGTCATGGGTATCTTCGTGCTCTGTTGGTTTCCTTTCTTCTTCACCTACAGCCTTCATGCCGTGTGCAGGGAGAGCTGCACCATCCCTGACAGCCTGTTTAACCTCTTCTTCTGGATCGGATACTGCAACAGCTCGGTCAACCCTATCATTTACACCATTTTTAACAGGGACTTTCGGAGAGCTTTTAAAAAGATCATGTGCCACAACCCAGTGAGAGCATGAATGTAGACTTCTTTTCATACTGGGGCACACTTTTATCTGCTGCTCCAACAGAGAGTGTATTTGTGTGTGTGCTTGTGTGTGTGTGTGTGTGTGTGTCCTGTGTAAATAGACAACTTTAAGGAACTCCATGTGCTTTTACAGATATTCTCTGTTTACCTGTACAGAAATGTCGTATTATAAAATACTGAATAATGATGCACAGTAAAGTCTCCAATGCGGTGCAGTGGCTTAAGGGTTTGCTCTGTTGCCTTGCACCACCAGGTTTCCGGTTCGATTCCTGCCTTGGGTCTGTGTGCATGAAGTTAGCATGTTCTCCCCGTGCTTGGTGGGTTTCCTCCATAGTCCAAAAACATGCAGGTTACGCTAATCGGTGTTCCCAGATTGCGAGTAATGTATGAATGTGAGGCTGCGTGTGCCCTGTGATGAATTGGTACCCCGTCCAGGGTATACTGTACCACGCTTTGTGCCCTAAGTCTCCTGGGATAGGCTCCAGGCCCCCTGCGACCCTGAATACACAATAAAACTGTACAGACGATGAGTGAGTGAGTGAGTGAGTAGACTACTGACTGATGATGCAAAGTGTCCAGTGTTGGATTAACATGCCTAGTGTTTATGTAAAGGATAGCTCAGTGGTTAAGGTCCCAGGTTCAACCCCCACCAAACCCCACCTCCACATTTGTCACTTTTAGGCCCTTAACCCTCAACTGCTCAGACGGACGATATGATAAAAATGTAAGTCACTCTGGACTCGTAATGTAAGAGTATCTGGGCACAAATGGTTTGCATTTTCAGGCTCAGCAGCTCTAGGAGGGAGCAACAGCTCAGAAGAAACATCCAGAAAGAATGGAGACAACTGCAGACTGATTACTCGTGCCATCATGTGTAACTAAATGAAATGATCCATGCTATTTGTTTGAATGGATATTTCAATATACTGTGTTTTATGAATATATGATATTATGGAAATAATGAATGCCGATGCATTGGATTTCTGTTGGGTGGAGGATACAGTATGTTTTCATCTCACGGCTGTCTACAGAGCTCTGAATGCAAAAGCAGCCATAAGTGGCACGGAGTGGAATGCTTTTGTGCCAACATGTACACAATACTGATGATATACCTCATAAGTTAGATTTGGTTTGACGCTGGTTTGTAAAGTGCCATTTTTGGTGACTCTCGTGTTATAATTAATGTGAATAAAATGGCTGGATACGAATCCTTCTTGTTCAAGAGACACAACCTACTTAAAAGCCAAAACGGAAAAGAATTCCAGTGAAACAAAGCGGACCGAACTACTTTCAAGTTCTCTTCTGAGCTGCTTATCTCGGCTTGTGCTAATTAAATGTTGCCACGCGTTTTTTTCTGATTAATGTTAGACACCATGCATAGACACCTTCGGTTGCATAAGAATGACAAAGTTAAAACAACAGAGGATGTTAGAAATGAAGCAAATTAAGAATCCTTTATTTCCAACGTACATTCTTTTAATGCTGCAAGTCTACCTCAGAAGTTTCCTGACAAAGAATGATTTCATGGAACGTTCCAACGTCCACCAGTGTATTTCAATGTAACTGGTTCTGAAATAATTTTTAAAAAATGCATACTTTTCATGTTATTATCATAGCTGCTTAGGTTTTTATTTTTATTTTTTTTTAACACAATTTGTGATACGTGTGTTTGATGCATTTTGTTTACAGGTAATTTGTCTCAACATAGTGTCATTTTTACACTTTTAAAATAGTTGTAAATGTTTTGTGCCACTCCACAAGTTAAAAAAGGGAAAAGACTTGTCCATCCAGAAGAGTGTAAATGGACCATCCGATCTAGGAATAGCTCAGTGGCTAGGCTGATTGGACTACTGATCCAGGTTCCAAGGTCCCAGGTTGAAAACCTCACTGTTGGGCCCTTGAGCGAGGCCCTTACCCCTCAACTGCTTAGATGTATAATGAAATAAAAATGTAAGTCGCTTTGGATAAGGGCATTCTGCCAAATGCCATTTCTGCTTCTTCTCCTGTGTCAGTCACAGCAACAGTAGGCAATCCTGGAGCTCATGTATGCATAAGAGGGCAGATAGCACATTCCTCCACGTGTGATGCAAAACCAGCACCACGTTCTTGCTGGCTTCACGTGTCCGAAAGGAAGCATGTTACCTTTCACCATTCTCATTTGGTAACTGCTGTATAATAGATAGAAAACCAGTAGCGCTCTGTCAAGCCTCTATTAGGTCCATGAATACACGGGATGATATGAATGCAGTGTTGCATGGGACATTACACCGATGTAAATTATTCCTTGTTCCTCGTAACACGAAAAAAACGAGAATTTGTAGACGCCACATGTTCCTGTCTGTTTGTTTTATTTTTGTTTCCTTTAAACTCCAGCTCTTTTATCAGACCTTAAAAGTTTTTATTTTATTTTATTTTTTTTATGAATCTTACCATGTACAGTATAAGCATTAAAGATGTATCACAAAGTCAGTCAAAATCCAGAGAAACGGGTACACACATAAATCTTTTAGTTCAGTAAAAAGAATCTAAAAAACCTCTTTAAACTGGACTGTCACAATTTCTTCACAAGAATTAAATTCGTTTATGCGTGACAAATGAACAGAATCTGGTGGCTCTCTGGTGCAAATAATATTGGCACAGTTTGGCTCTACATGTCCCCTTCAATAATTTGAAGGGTCAGTGCAAATTATTCCTACTATCCTGTGTTAAAACATTTGTACGGTCCTGATAGTTTTCTTCCAGGACTCTGATGCCGTATGAAGTATGAAGGTGAATGAACATGAAGATGAAAAACGATGATATGCTTAAATGATATTTGTGACATGTTTGTGTTACATTTCACACTTGTACATTTTAAAACTGGGAAATAAATTAACGTCTGTCTGAGCAATTTGTTTGTATTTAGTTAATAATGGAAAAAAACAAACAAATAAAACAAACAAAAATACTTCAAAGAGAATTCTGCTAATATAACTAACAGCCAAAACACAGTACTGGTGCTGATTTAGTTAAAAAAATTTTTTTTTTATGTATATAGAAAATGTGTGTGCCTACTTCTAGAAGTGACAGATCTCGCTTCTGTAACGTCAGCCGTTTTGATGAGACGATTTTATATGAGCCTTAAAAATGGCCATTTTTCAGCGCTATACTGTCTCATGATCATAATTATTAAAAATGCAGATTGTTCATATTTCTTTATGAGTTTCGACACTACAATTGGTGTAAGCTTCTAGAAGATTATGACATGTAAAGATTGTTGCTTAAATTAAAGCATTCTATTCACATTTTTTTTTTGAAGATTTTTTTTTTTTCCTCCAAAAAAATCTGTAGTGTCCGTAACCATGTCTAACTCATGCTGTAATATCGTAACAATGTTTTTATTTTAGAATAATACACTCTTTCAGGTTTGATGTCTTTTCATGTGAAATCGTTTCATCTGGATGACAACTGAGATCATTGAAAGATCAGAATTCAAAAACGTTACCGACGCTACATAAAAGGGCATGAAATTGTGTTAAGCAAAACGTGTTTATTTTAACTGATAAAACTATAAATGTGTACGCATATTTACAAAAAACGACGCATGGATCGTGAGATCTTATGAAAAATGGTGTTATATGATCCTATCTGAAAATTCACTTTTTCACCTTGGTGAGACACTTTTTAGCACCGATACTGTACATGTTTTAGCCGGTAAGTGATCAGTTATTTGAAAAGTCTCTTTGTACAGTATATTTCTTATTTGTTAAGACACGAGCACATGGAGTGTGCTTAGAGTGTGTTTAAAGGTGCAGAGACTACATGGCCTTTAGAAAGCCAACAAAATGTTCGACATGTTCAGAAGCATTAAAATGAAACTTCTATAAAGAGCTACAGTATGTTGGCTTTTTGATCTGTGATTCTTCAATCATTTTGAATGAATAATAATTTCCCACAACAAAGATCCTTCCGCACAATTAAATCCTTCAATCAAAAAGCTTTTTAAGGAAACCAGAAATAACAAAAGATCCTTTCACAAATCCATCAATCTAAAATTCCCTCCCAGAAAAAGGAGTTCTTCTACAGCATCACTATAGTTCTACAAAGAGTATATAATAATAACATTAATAATACTGCCCTTATAATCACAAATCCTCTCCACAAAGCTGACATTATATTTATAAAAAAAATGAACTACTAAACTCTTACATGCTTAAAAAAAAAACTAAAACACCTGTTATTCCAATCCGCCCCCGGAGTGAAGAGTTTCCTCTCTGAACGGCGTACTCCACAGAGACTCAGATGTAACAGGCTTAATAGATGCGTTAGCACGGCTGCTTGTTTGTAGCCCTGTCCCTTATTTAAAAAAAGAAAAAAAAAAAAGAAAACAAGCACACAGACAGACACAGCGAGTAAATTTAGCATTGGAAACAGTATGAGCCTGAGAGAAGAGGCTTCTGGTTCACATGCGGCGCATGAATAAAGTGCTGGGAACAGGCAGAAAATATCACATGAGAGCAGATAAACCCTGCTTTTCCTGAGAGAGAGGGACAGATCGAGGTCAGGCTGGGGAGGATGACCGGGCTACGTGCTGCACTAATCGGATGAGGAGCAGCATTGTCTGGCACTCAGACAGAGGATGTACTCCAGCCTTTCTATCCATTTTTTAAATAATCATTCAGAAACAAAGCACTTTCTTACAACGACCCTGTAGACCCGGGGAATGACCCGGCATCAGGAAGCGGTGTGTAACCATTTGAACAGAGAGCAGGATTTACAACAATATCTGATGGAAAGAATATCCAGAGCTGAGCTACTGTGTAAGTGTTAATGAGTCTCGGGAAATGATTACTTACACGTTAACTACAGTCGACTTTTTCCTAGTAGTAGATAATAATTAATTAAGCAAAGAAAATCCCTGTAATTACAGGAGTATTAAGTTTGTTCTTTATTAAACTGAAAAAGCTCTGAAAATAGAATATATATATATATATATAAAATAAAAATATAATAATAATAATAATTATTATTATTATTAAATATAAACCATATATTATTAGTATTAGTTTTATTATTATTACTATAATAATAATAATAATAATAATAATAATAATAATAATTATTATTATTATTATTAATAATAATAATAATAATAATAGTAATAAATATAAACCATATATTGTTATATGATTATTATGATGATGATGATGATGATGATTATTATTATTATTATTATTATTATTAATAAGAATGAGAATAAGAATAAGAAATATGGTTTATCCTGTATACAGGGTTGCGGGATAGAGTGCCAATCTATCTAAGAGCGCTGAAATACGCTTTGGGCACTTTAGGGAACACCAATTAGCCTGATCTGCTCGTCTTTGGACTGCAGGAGGAAACCGGAGCAGCCGGAGGAAACCCACCAAGCACAGCGAGTACATGGCAGGAATCAAACCCGGACCCTGCAGGTGCAAGTCGAAAGTGCTAACCTCTAAGTCGTCATGCCGTCCGCATATGTACACTCTTAAAAAAGTATAGGAGTATTAAGTTTGTTCTTTATTAAACTGAAAAAAGCTCTGGAAAAAAAAAAAATATATATATATATATATATATATATATATATTTATTACACTGATTTATCCTGTATACAGGGTTGCGGGATCGGGTGCACTCAAGTACGCTAGGGGCAATTTTGGGAACACCAATTAGGCTAATCTGCTCGTCTTTGGACTGTGGGAGGAAACCGGAGCACCCGGAGGAAAGCCATCAAGCACAGCGAGTACATGGCAGGAATTGAACCCGGACTGTGCAGGGGCAAGTCGACAGTGCTAACCACTAATATTACAAACCTATTATTACGAAAATATTAGGGTGCATAAAGTGTCCTAAAAGGGAACATGGTCTTATACAGTATGTAAAGACTTCCATATACAGGTAAGCTTAAAGAACAATGAAGGGTCCTACAGTATATCGAGCTTACACACAATGACCGTAATTCAGATCAGTATTAATGAGGTCCTGTTTCTCCTTCTGTGTCCTTTTAGGCGCTCTGTACAAAGCAGCTTTGCAGAAATACAGATGTAGATTAAAGGTATTAAATGCATCATTTCAATTATGAAGTTGAATAAAATGAGCCACGTTTGCAGCTGTGGTGAAATCCTGAATATATGCACACCGGTGACCCCATCATATTAACTGAGTTAGATATTACGCCATGAACACATTTCATCATTCAGAAAGTGTGCTGTATTTTTTCAATTAACACTGCGACCCGATACGACAGTACTTCCAGCTGTTCCATGAGCTGACAGGTTTTCATTACTGTCCTTGCCGTAATCCGCTATTGTTTCTATAGTAATGGATCATAGATCAGGATTTGAACAGCGGACATAAAAAGAAAAGTTCCAATCACTGATAGGGTGCTGTTATTTTTATTTAAAGTGATGAAGAGAGAGATAGAGAGAGAGAGAGAGAGAGAGAGAGAGAGAAATGCCGATGGTGTTACAACTGTTTTCTGTGACTATAACATAAGTGATAACAGCCAGAAGGAAGACGCTTGTCTCTTAGATGCTCCAGAACATTCCATTACAGAACATAAACCATTCAAATATGCAACATGTCACTGTGTAATTATATCTGTTTGAAAAATTGCTCTGGATAAACAGAAGAACACACTCCAGACTGTGCCGTTATACAGAAATAATAATTCACATCGTTGATTGACGCTGTACGGTATCACAACACCCCGGCTGGATTATTATTATTCCTTACTCAACATGACACATTTATGCCCCAATAAAACACCATTGTTTCGCTTCCGCGATGTCCTGATATTTGCCCATTATGTTGCCTAGCAACCGGAGTTTACTTATGGACTACACTGCATGGTAGGACAACCTTTTTTCTCTTTTTTACTTAATTATTTATTAGAATGATTTTTTTTTTTTTTGCAAATACTATTAATACCAAAAATGTAATGAAATTCTGAGAAGTTTTCTGCTCTTATAGGAGCAACGAACCACCGGAGGGGCTGAGTCTTAGAATTTTTTGTATTAAAATGACTTATTGCTTCATTAGATCACGAACGAGCGAGACGGAATTCCCCGAGACGCCACGAGGAAGGAATCATAAAAGCCTTTCAAAAAAAAGGGAACTCATCCTCTTTCAGGACAGTGAGATAATAAATCATCAGCCCTTCCACAGCTGTACAAGTCAAACATACCTGTGTTGATCATGAGTGTCACAGTCTCTGTGATGAAACCTACGTATTTATAGCATCCAGGTGAGATTATACCCTGTTTTTGAAAAAGGAAAATGCATGTAGGACCGTCCACAGGAGCAGGAAGCTCCAAGCAGATCACGTCACGGATTGGAGGGCCAGATGAGCCGCAGCACTGGAAGTAGAATAATTATCCCTACATTAAACACGTGACAAGTGATAATTATTACACTAGCCTAAAGCGCAGCAGCGAGAAATTTGTAAGGGGAAAAAATAGTCGCTTCAAGCAGTTACAGTAAAAATCATTCGAATACATTCAGGCGGAAGAGGAGAAAGAGAATTGCAATAAACCAGAGGATTCAAATGAAACCCGGTACATAAAAAAAAAAAATAATAATCTGACTGTTCTGATTTGAAGACAAACGTCTGATTGAATTTATTCATTTCATAAACCCCTCAGGTTGTTCATCCTGTTCCTGATCTCTTTTATTGAACTTCTATAAAAGGTGATGAGAAGTGGGTTTGAAGAACACTAAAGCTCAGCATGAGGCCAGGCGGATGGGTTTAAAAAAATTTTTTTTTTAAATAATGACATTTTCATATACAAGAGATGAGGAAATATCGATTCAGTTACATATTGCGGTGATTCACACGTGGCCACTCTGACTCTGACCAAAATGGATTATTTAAATTTTCCATTTGAAGTAATAAAGTGTTGCTGTTCATCTACATCTTCAGCATTTGTTAGACACCCGTAATTAGAGTGCTATCGCATTATACTGTACATCTGAGCAGTTGAGGGTTAAGGGCCTCGCTCAAGGGCCCGACAGTGGTAACTTGGTGGTATTAGGGTTTGAACCTGGGCCTTTAAAGACTTCCTACAGATTCTCAATTAGATTTAGGTCTGGACTTTGACAGGGTATTATAACACATGAATATGCTTTGAGATAAACCATTTATATATAATAAGATTGCCCTTCACCTCTGACTAACCTCCCTGTCCCTCCTGAAGACAAGCGTCCCCACAACATCATGCTGCCGCCACCATGCACAGTGTTAGTTTTTTCCGCCACACATAGTGTTTTAAATTTAGGCCAATTCGGTGACTTCTGAAGTTAACTGGTTCCACTGGATTTCAGTTAGAGGTATCAGAGTAAAATAAAGGCTAAATACAAAAGCACTTTTAATGTATTTTTTTTATTTTTTTTATAAAATCCCCCCCAAAAAACAATTACGTTTGTGGTTGTGATGTGAAAAAGTGTTGAAAAGTTCAAGGGGTGTGAATACTTTTGCAAGGTACTGTCCATGTAATTGTATCTAACCTTCTGACAGGTCCTCTACATCATCTCACTATAGATGGTGGTCAATCACATTAAGGCATTTGGCAGATGCCCTTTTCCAGAGCAACTTACATGTATTTTTTTTTTTTTATCTCATTATACATCTGAGCAGTTGAGGGTTAAGGGTCTTGCTCAAGGGCCCAACAATGGTAAATTGATGGTTGTGGGGTTTGAACCTGGGACATTCCAAACCATTGTCCAATCAATGCCTTAACCACTGAGCTACTCCTGATCCAATCAACCACATATTTTGCTTAAAAACATATTTTATCCTATTCAGATTAATACTGTATATTAATCTTAATTTGAAAAAAAAAGAACAAATCATGATTATTATAAAATTACGATAATTACAGAATCGCAATACAAATAATATTGTATCGGGTGAACCCTGGTGGTTTCCGTCACTTATACCCCAAACATGTTTTTCCCCCTTATATCATACTTTTTAACATTTTATAGTTATATCCGGTGTTGTGGAATGTCCTTGAGACACTTACGTTATAGCAGGTGATTTACTTTTCATCTCTATTTTAAATGTAGTATGACAAAAACATTCATCCTGTCATGTTATCATGAGAAAGACCTTAAAATTTTAATTAAACTCATTTTTATTTGTATAGCACTTTTTACAATTGTCATTATGCTAAATTATGCAACTGTGAAAAAATGCATATGAATGAAAATGATCAGATTGTCCCTAATGAGTCAAGGGTGACAAGTTGCAAGGAAAAAACTCCCTGATATGGCAATTAGAAGAACCCTTGAGAGGAACCAGACTCAACAGGGTGATAACGGATAGCAGGGATTGATTAGGAGGCTGGAAGTTCAATATAACAGATAATGTCTTTAAGTTAATATGGAGTCCAGTTCGTTATTGGACGCTCAGGTAGACTGTAGTAAATTCTAGTCCTGAACTATTGGAGAGACTGCAGTCACGAGTCCTCAGAGAACAGCTGTCTGCATCAGTCGAGGCCAGGACCATCTTCATGGTAAAGTGGAACCGTCCGCAGTCACCACACGCATCCCAAACAGACCACACGGGGCCTCCATGCGATGAGATCACCAAGCAGAAGCAGGACACCAGGCTAAGTCAGACAAGGCCAGAGGGCAAAGACGGTCTGGATCACTGGCAGCTCAGGAGTGGCATGTGTAGCTCGACAGAGAGAGACAAGGAGAAAGAAGAGCAGAAAGTGTCCCTCTGTTGAAATACAGCACTTTCCTAATCCATTTATTATCTTTCCAAGTCCATGTGAATGAGCTGTTCCTATAGAAACAATAACGTATTAAGATTTCTGCCAGAAACTCGCAGCCAGAGCTCCTCTAATAGACGCGCTGTTACAGAATATTACTCAGCACCATCTGATTCCAGCCTTCGAAAGCATCCTAATACCAAATCCAGATCTTTTATGTGAAGTCGATGTACTTTAGGAACTTGCTGAAATGATTGATGAAGGTTGAGGACCACCAAGCTCGGACATCAGATCTGCTCTCACTGGAGATTTATCACTGTAGGCAAACCTCTGACTGTCAGACGTGTAATCATCTACCACCGCACATACTGTAGCATCCACGAGCCAAATCGAATGAGAATGCAACCACACACGGGTTTGATTTGAGCAGTGTCAGAGCTCCTGTTCCCCCATGAAACAAAATGACAGGAATGAGTTCGGCCACTTAAATCAGTCAGTCCTCTGAAGTGTTCTGTCACGCCCTTCTGAATGGAACGTGAAGCAATCTGTGGTTCAATAAAGGCCGGCTCTTGTAGCGCTGATGGCATCGTGTCAGAGAGAGAGAGAGAGAGAGAGATTGTGTGATGTGTAGTTTTTTTAATTTTTTTTTATGTAGGATCGTAATGAAGTCTGTAGAGAATGGGCGTAATTGATGGAAGGGTAGAAAATAGAGAAAACAATTTCACTGCTATTTTCATGACTTTTTTTTTTTTTGCAGCTGTAAATCAGTCTCATTCAGTATTAAACAGGCTTTCAGGACGGTTGAGTCAGAAGGTATTTTATGATGCAATGGCTTCAAACTGAACAAATGTCTTGAGAACCCTTTATCCTAATCTGCACAATTTGTATGCAATTATAGGATAGAAGCATTTAACTTAATTATTAATCATTAAAAACATTTTTTGCATGCTTTATATGAAAGGCACAAATAAACGCGAATTTAGATATATACGAGAATAAAAACACCATGGAATTCTCTTTTACTTGAACTCCTTGGGTCTTGCCAAGTTCAACATACACTGTATAAAAGATTTGTGGACATCTGAGCATACAGTATATGTTTGCTTTCTGAAAATCCCATTCCAGAGCTATTGCCCTTATAATAATCTCCAGCCCTTCTGGGAAGACTTCGCACTAAATTTTGTAATGTAACTGTAGGGATTTGTCCACAGTGCTACAGCATACAAATACAGGATCGGTGAAGGTCGCTTGAGGAAATCTCGTTTGAGGTTGACGCCTACGATGATTTTTTTTTTTTAAGATTTGCTTTCATTTTCCTATCTAATAAAGTACAGTACATATACAATTTAATTCAATTCATATGTATTAGAAATATTGACTTTATTACCAATTTTTAATGCCTAGTTACTTTTTACCCACCCTGTATGTCACTGTTTGCTCCTGGCTTTATGGCAGCAGTTCAGGAACAGCCTGCATATGGGTGTCAGTCAGGTGTCCACAAACGTTTGGACATAAATTTTTTCTATTTTTGTGTGTGTGTGTGTGTGTGTATTAATTGATTTTTTTTGCTTTTTGAAAAAACATACCAATACTAATTAATACTGGATTTCCCATTGTTTTCATAGGAAAAAGTTTTTTTGTCTTTTCAAACAAACATGAGGAATTTTGGATCATGTCCCAACCAAACAATGTTAGTGTTTAATACTGCATAATATTGTATTTTTATAACATGTTATGTACAGTGTTGGGAATAACGCGTTACAAAGTAACGTAAAGTACTTGTATTACTTTTTTGATGTAATCTAACACGTCAGGTCCGTCATTTAAGTACAGTGGAACCTTGGATTACGAGCATAACTCGTTCCGGAAGCAAGCTCGTATTCCAAAACACTCGTAAACCAAATCAACCCTTCCCATAAGAAATAATGAAAACTCAAATAATTCGTTCCACAGCTCCAAAAAATAAATACAGAAAAATAATTAAGACAATATGTAAAGTAAAAATAAAACAAATTAACCTGCACTTTACCTTTTAAAAAAGTAAAAAAAATTCCAACAAATAAATGAACCAGCACCTTACCTTCGAAAAGAATCGCGACAGAGCAGAGTTTCTGTGTAGAGCAGAGTGTGTGTGTCTGTGTGAAGCCAGGGAGGGGGGGTGTAAAGGCGAGAGTGTGTGTGTGTGTGTGTGTGTGTGTGTGTGTGTGTGTGTGTGTGTGTGTGTGTGTGTGTGTGTGTGTGTCGGTGTCAAAAAACTTGGCACTCGTAAACTAAGACATGCTCGTTTTTCAAGTCAAAATTTATTAAAAATCTTTGTTCGTCTTGCGGAACACTGTTGAACCAAGTTACTCGCAATCCGAGGTTCCACTGTACTCAGTTATATATATTTTCAGAAATCCAGTAATCCGTTATTCAGACAATTTATGTTATCCATGAGCCAGACAGCGGTCATTCCGTTAGTGTGTGTGTGAAAGCCGTCCTACAAGCCCCGCCCCCGATACCCCCCCCCTGTTATTCCTACTATTAAACCTTTATCTCACCTATACGGTTTGACTATACGAGGACCGACGCGCGGAAAGATGGAAACGCCAAAACTCGCGGTGAATCATGATGAACCGTACTTGCAGCCACCGCACAAAACCGAGTAGGTGAAATTGGGGTATTAGTAGTTAACAGATTATGGGCCAAACTTTGGCGAGTGATGATGGGAGAACAATTATAAAGGTCTTGACTAAAACAACATGCATGAGGAAGCACAAAGGAGTTTTCATTTTCTCCAATGGAAAATTACTCAAACTAGTTACTTTTATCAGAAAGTAACGCCGTAATGTAACAGATTATTTTTCAATGACAGTAATTTTCTGGAAGGTGTTGAGTGTTCTCAAATTTTTTATTCCAAATGAGAAATCAGTCATGTTGCATGTCAAAAAAATGTTTGTTTTTTTTATTTGTTTCCTAGAGAAATCTCCTCTTAATTTCTTTTTTTTGTCAGGAAATAATTTTCTATACCACCAGGATGCCAATACATCGCAGGGCACGCACACTACGGGCAACTTGTGAACATCAGTTAACCTTATCTGCATGTCTTTGGACTGTGGGAGGAAACTTGAGTACCAGCTGGAAACCCACCAAGCACGGGGAGAACATGCAAACAAAACCCTCGACCCTGGAGGTGCGGAGGCCACTGCGCTATCTACTACGCCATCATGTCATCTCGTTTGTGGTGAAAATTAATTGTCAAAATAATACTTAACTTTAGTGTTGCAATATCGATGTAACGACGTTGCACTGATGTCCACCGTCGGGCCAACTTTGGTTTTGAAAGTTAGAATGACTTTGATGAAATGGCATTAAGATAACGCTGAATGAAAATAAACATGGTTTAGAACATATTTGATCCTAACGGCACCAAACACGATGTCAGCACACGTCTGAGCAATGGCTTGAAATATTGCCATTAAATGAATTATATATTACTACTGTATAAATCAACACACAAGCTGAAACATCACACATTATGTTTTTTCCCCCTTTAATTCTTAAGCCTTCTGCAAGGTCTCTGCAAGGGTTTGTGTAAATGTGCTCTTTGACCTGAACTGATAAATGCAATGCGTCCTTTCTGACAAACCTCCGTTTGTTGCATGTATGATGAAATAAATGTCCAAGTGGCTCTTCAAGTGCATGGAATAAAATGAAATAGAATGCAATCACTACTTGCCTCCATATTCTCCAATTACTAAGTTTATGAAAATACACTTGTGTCTTTAAGCAAAACAATAATAGCAACTAGAGGGATTTAGACTTAGAATCAGAGTGTACAGTACCTGTGAATACACCTATAAGATAAAGGTGCTGGAAAATGATGCCCAACAATTTCGGGTTCTCTGTGAAGCGCGATGCTTGGTTTCCTAATTGGGTCTATAATAGTCTTTGCTCCATGATTCAATGCCTTTTTGTCAGGTTTTTTTGGCTCTTGGAAGAGCTTTGCAAATAAACCAAACTTGAAAGTATCCAGGATAAAAGACATTCAAATCGGTTCTCAAAAAAAAAAAAAAAAAAAAGAAAAAAGAAAAAAAAGGCAAATCACCAATCTGAGGTGTATTTCCTCTGAATGCTTTTCAATGCATGAGATTGCTTTGAGGTGACATTGTTTTTATTTATTTATTGTTCTCAATCTTCTGACTTTTATTATTCATTCCCCATTTTCCGTACCTCCAAGAATAGCTCTTTTGCTTTGGCTCAAACTCTTTCTTCAGGCGTCCTCACGTCAGCCGTAGGTTGAGTCGTCCGATCACCTGAATGATGTATGAAATGTGACCATTAGTGGAGCTTGATTGCTTAGGGTTTGTATATCACTTTCTTTGTCCTCTCAGCCAGTTCATAATTGAATTCATTCATTCAAAAGTTCAGTGCATCACCATTAAATCATTTGCAAAATCCTACAGCAGGAATATTAAATAGTTCTATTGTTCGCATTGTCGAAGCGTACAGGTACTCATTAGTATGAGGCTCATGAGTACCAACGATTTCAATAGAACCATACCGGAGTCAGCGGAATCCTTTTTTTTCTTCTTCTTCATAAATTTGCTGATTTTAAAAATTAGTCACATTGCCTTTTTTTTTTTTTTTTTTTACACTGCCCATCGACGTTATAATAACGTCTGTACACCTGCTTATTCATGCAATTATCCAGGGCGGCACTTCAATGTGTAACGGCATTCAGACACAGGTCAAGGGCTTTCGTTAATGTTCACATCAAACTGAAAAATAACACCGTCGGAAAACAATGTGATCTCAGTGACTTTGAGTGTGGCATGTTTTTCCTGATGCTAGACAGGCTGGTTTGAGTGTTTCACACACTGCTGATCTCCTGGGATCACACACACACACACACACACACACACACACACACACACACACACACACACACACACACATATGAAACTAGGGTTTACACAGAAAACATCTAGTTGATGACAAAGCACAGAGGAGAATGGCCAGACTGGGTCAAGGCAAAAGGAATGCTATAATAACTCAAATCACCACCTTTTACAACCAGAAAAGCATCTCACAGCGTGTTGGAATCTGAGAACGATGAGCTACAAGACCATGCAGAACACCACATCAGGTTCCACATCCAAATGGAACAGATTTCAAACAGCTAAGACTAGAAATCTAAGGCTGTAGTTGGGACAGAGTCACTGCATACATTTCCCAATCCAACTTATCTTGGAGTCTAACCAAGGAAACTCTAGGCAGAAAGCAGGGAACACCCTGGGAACAAACCGTACCCAGAGGAAATCCAAAAAGCAAGAGGAGAACATGGAAACTCAACTCACAAAAACTAGGGACAAGATTCGAACAGGTACAGCTGCATGAATAAAATTCATATAAAGGATATGAATTTAATTCATTCCGAAGGCGGGTTCTTAGGGCAAAAATTATTAGCGAGAAACACATTTTCCCATAGGACATAAGGTAAATGCAGACAATCCGTTTCAGCCACCCAAATATATTACGAATTTCCAACACTATAATCATATTTTTACATAATCATAGCATTTAGAAAGACACATACATTCTTTAAAATATGAAATAAATAGACAATAAACCTCACTTTACCTTAATTTATGATTCCCCTTGGTACCAGCTGCTTTAAAGTCAAAACTGAAAGTGTCTCCATTTTCTTCTTAATCCCATCCTTTGGTACCCATGGTGCTATGACTTCACTAAATCTTGCACAAAATGGCAAAAAAAACGTAAACTCACTTTGCTTGGCTTTCCACTGACGCAAAAAGGTTTTGAACACCTCCCGAGCGTAGACGCAACTCGGCTGGAGTTCGGTTCGGCTCGGTTTGTGGTATGCCGGGGCAAATTGCTTGCAAAATTTCTGTTCTTAAGGAGAAAATTCATGAGACGGGCCATTTGTATACTGAGGGACCCCTGTATCTCTTGAGGTGTGAATCAACAGCGTTAACTGCCGTGCTATGATTAGCTGAAAGGATAATGACTATAGGCATTCCTAAAAAAGTGCATACACCGGTCTGCCATTAATATTATATCCATCGTCATGTGAAATGTACAACACTGATCACCAGCTACCCATAAAAGCCAACTGTAGGCATGATTATGGGCACCCAAGGCTCACTCAAGGGAAACAAAGGCCAATCTGTCCAATCCGATTCCATAGGAAACCCAATGCAGCACAAATCCTGGAAGAAAGTCAATGCTGGCCATGATAGAAAGGCACCAGAACACCCATTGCACCACATCCTGGCATGCACGGGGTCCAAACACCCCAGATCCCAGTCTGATCAAGCACCCATGAAATTTTCCAGACAAACAAGTCTGGTCCACGGAGGCCCCACCCAACAACCCAGAGGACCCAAAGGAACTGCTAATGTTTATCACGTATGTGATGTCCGTTCGAAGTGGTGTACGTTCTACACTGTAGAATTCAGACCAGATGGTGAAGCTGTTTCACTCAGCGACTTCGGCGCATCGATATGTAGTGCTTTATCTGTCACGCTGCACTGATTGGCCTGATTGTGTAGTCTTTTAAAAGTCTACAATATTACTGATTTTGGACAATTACCGCAGCTCTGATATCTGATGTAGGTCACCTTGGTCTCTGCTATTCAGCTAAAAGTATATTTGCAGATATTAACTCTCCCTTCTCTTTTTCAAGCATGCTCTAAAAGCTGCCCATTAAATCTCCTAATGAAAATGGCCATCATTTGTAATTCAATTCAGTAACAATTATAAAACACATACTAAAATTATAAATGTTCCTTTTCTACTTCGAGATCGGGGATTATGGAGACGAGCTTAGACACGTTTCGTTATAAAATTCCTGCTACCAGCAGCGTCTTGAATCTCTTCGCAAGTAAATAAATGGAATAAATGATTTCATTATCCCAGTGAATCATGTTGTAACCTTAACTAAAAGCACAGAAATTATTATATAAAGTACTTTCATGATGCGTCACTAACTATGAACCTTCAAAAATCAGGATTAGTAGTCACGCGGAAGGCCGTGCTTAACACAGTCTTATGTATAATCAGAAAGGTTCGCATTCATAAAAAGGAGACTGAAGGGCCTTTTAAAATAGAAGGCAATCAAAACAAGTGAAATACTCTGAGCGGGGTAATAAAGGAGAGCTAATCAAGAGACACGTCACCTACTGTTGGCATCGCTGATGGGTTCTTTTGCAGGCTTTTTCGCCCAGGACAGGGCTTCACTTACGTGCTGTCACTCAGACGCGACGGGAACATAAAGGACAGCGCGACACGTGGAATGAAAGAAAAAAGGAGGCAAGATAGATGAAAAGGCAAAATGGATCCCACACGGGAAGTGAGCTCTTATCTCGAGTGGAGCTAAAGAAAAAAAGATGGAGCTGGTGTGAGAGAGAGACATGAGAGATGTGGAGTAGTGTGAGTGATCGGTGTCACTTTCTAATGAGCATCTGAGCAAATGGCTTTTTCTTGATTTAATTGCAATAATAATAATAATAATAATAATAATAATAATAATAATAATAATCAGTCATGTTGCAGGTTAAATATGCAACAAATCTTGCATCTTGCATTGGAAACCAATAGAAATTGCCTCACTTTGGTGTGCCTTATTAGAGATAAATAAATAAATACATAAATAAAATAAATAAAAGAACACAAAATTAGATGCTGAAAAGGCTTTTGACAGATTAGAATGGAGATACCTTTTTGAAACTCTTAAAAGATTTGGCCTTGACGACAGATGTCTCAAATGGATGCAAACAAA
The DNA here is from genome assembly GCA_030347435.1 of Clarias fuscus. Lineage (NCBI taxonomy): Eukaryota > Metazoa > Chordata > Actinopteri > Siluriformes > Clariidae > Clarias > Clarias fuscus. The sequence continues at coordinate 4,782,154 of CM059230.1, read as the reverse complement.
TTTCAAAATCAATCAGTCTTTGCGTCATGGATGTCCATTGTCTCCTTTATTATTATTGTTTGCTATTGAATACCTAGTTATGGCTGTCAGTTTTCTGAGATTTCAGGCATCAGGAGAGGTGACGCTTAACATCGTTTGTCTCTTTTTGCAAATCATATTGTCCTGTTTTTAACTAATAATAATAATAATAATAGGAGATTCTAATCAAGCACTTATTTGGCTTCTTAATACATTCAGAAAATTCTCTGGATATAAAATGAAGTTATTTTTGAATACCAGGAGAGAAAAGTCCTGTAGACAAGATCCATCCGTCCATCTAGAAACCTCTGTCCGACTAGGGACCGGGGAGACCAATGGTGACTACGGCCATGGTATTTACGGCCATAGTATGACCTTCCAGTCAACACTACAGAACGCCAATTAGCCAAATCTGCATGTATTTGGACTGTGGGAGGAAACCCACTAAGACACCCTGAGGGAGGAATTGCACCTGGATTCTAGAGGTGCAAGGCGATAGTGCTAACCACTACACCACTGAGCCGAATAGAAGAGACCATATCCATGAGTTAGAACCCTGTGGTACAAGGAATATTTGAGTGTTTAGAGACATGGAACTTGTCACCCATTTCAGTAATTGGACATGTTAACATCATTAAAATGTCAATCGTGCCAAAGTTAATATACATTTTTAAATACGGACTTTCTGACTGGAAGATCTCAGGCAGTGCGGATCGGAAACTCCACCGCCAGCACCACCACACTGAGCACTGGTGCCCCCCAGGGCTGTGTGCTCAGTCCCCTGCTGTTCACACTGCTGACTCACGATTGTGTAGCGACACACAACTCCAATCATAACGTGGTGGGTCTCATCAGCAAGAACGACAGAAGTCAGCCTACAGAGAGGAAGAGAAGAGGCTAATGGACTGGTGTAAAGACAACAACCTGTCTCTGAACGTGGCTAAGACAAAAGAGATGGTTGTTAAGTTCAGGAGGACACGGAGCGACCACTCTCTGCTCAACATCGACCTCACCTGGTCCCTCAACACCAGCTCCCTGCACAACAACATCTTTTCTTCATGAAAAGGCTGAGGAAGGCCCAGCTTCCACCACCGATCCTCACCACCTTCTATAGAGGAACTATCGAGAGCATCCTGAGCAGCTGCATCACTGTCTGGTTTGGGAATCTCGGACTGCAAGTTCCTACAGCGGATAGTAAGGACAGCTGAGAAGATCATCGGCATCTCTCTCCCCTCTATCGAAGACATCTGCACCTCATTGCAACATGCATTGTGGCTGACCGGACACACCCCTCACACTCAGTCTTCACCCTCCTGCCATGTGGATAAAGGTACCAAAGCATTCGGGCACTCACATCCAGACTGTGCAACAGCTTCTACCCACAATCCATCCGGCTACTCAACACAAAGGGACTGGACTGGAACACACACACACACACACACACACACACACACACACACACACACACACACACACACATCTAAAAATTGTAAAATTTTTACCAAGCCGTTTCCACATGTTTGTGCATTAAAGGAATTCCTGGGATATCATGGCTCCAGCATACTGAGAAACCTTTCTCGGAATCCGAGCACTAGTGAGAAGTGCATTAGTGTTCATTTATATCACAAGGACGTCCTTTGTAATTGCTTAATATGTAAACCTTACTATTTTTTTTTTTCTTTTAGCTGGTAGTTATGCAACCACTTAAAAAGTCTTTAAAAAACAGCCCTGCTCTGCTCTGTGAAAACACTCTCTTGACATCTTGGTGTGAGCTGAAAACATGTCAAACACTTGACTTAAAGAAGACTAAACGGAGACCATCTGATATTTCTATAGTACTTCTGCACAAGTACTATACTGTAAGTCTGTGCTTGCTACATACAGTATGAACAGTTTGATTGCAAAATGAGATATCTCCATATCGGCACATTTGCTTTTTCTTCATTTTTTTTAAGAGTCAAAGTTTATTAAAAGATAGGCACTGGGACTGAAGTGAAAACCGTAGACAAAAACTTGAGTCCTTCAGGAAGCCTGGAGAACTATTCCTTAAGTCTACATTTTAACAATACAAGAAAGTCTGGCTTTTTGCAATCAAAATATGAAAAAATGAGAGGGGGCTCAAGACTTCTGCACAGTACTGTATACAAACTCATAACTAATTGTGTTTTTGTCGTGAGTCACTGGCTGGAACTTTGAATTGAAGTATTGAGCTTTTTTGCACTCAAAACTTTTTTAATTACGAAAATTGTGGAAGACCATGAGATCTGAAAAAAAAAAAATACAAAAAATACAAAAACATAGGTTTATAGAATCATCTGCCTCTTTCCCTTACTAGTTGGCAGTGCTTTATAATAGTACAGGAAAATGCTGTATAATGTTCATTTGGCAACCAACCGCATATGGTCCCATTGGGTTGTAATAGGGTTCAGAAATCCCGACTGGAGAGGTACAGGGCGGAGTGGACATATCCAGGTATACCAAACACAACCGCTTCATGCAAACAACACAGTGATTGTGCATCTTCTGAGAGTTGTAGGATTACAGTATAGTTTTGCTTAACCCCAATTCCAATGAAGTTAGGACATCATGTGTAACTTAAATGAAAAAAAAGAGAATACAATGACCTGCAAATCCTTGTTGACCGATATTCAACTAAAAACACCACAAAGACAAGATATGCAATGTTTAAACTGACTGTCACTTGCAAATATTCACTTATTTTGGATTTGACATCCGTAACATGTTTGAAAGGAAAGTAAGAACACCTGTTTGGAACATTTCACAAGTAAACTGGAACCAGGTAAACCATTTACAAGAAACGATGGGGCGCAGTTCACCACTTTGTGAACAACTGCGTGAGCAAATAGTCCAACTGCTCAGGAACAATGTTTTTCAACATACAGTTACAAAGAATTTAGGTATTCCATCATCTACAGTCCATAACTTTCATCAGAAGATTCAGAGATATCTCTGCGCATAAGCGACAAGGCTGAAAACCAACACTGAACGGCCTTGACCTTTGATCCCTTGCAACAAAGTGGGAGTTAAAACTTTTCCATGCAAAGCGCAAGCCTGGAAACGCCGCCAGCTTCTCATCTGAGAGGGACTGATACAAAGTGGAAAAGTGTGCTGTGGTCAAATTGTTTTGGGAAATCATGGACGTTTTGTCCTCTGGGCTAACGATGAAAAGGACCATCCGGATTGCTCTCAGCGCAAAGTTCAAAAGCCAGCATCTGTGACGGTATGTTTTAAGAGCGAAAAATATGCTGCCATCTTTTTCACTGCTTATTTCGGCACGACGATGCCAAGCCACATTCTGCGGTGTTATAACATTGTGGCTTCGTAGTAAAAGAGTGCGGGTACTAGACTGGCCTGGCTGTAGTCCAGATCTGTCTCGGATTGAAAATATGTGGCCCATTATGAAGTGCAAAACAACACAGACTCCAGACTGCCGATCAGCAGAAGTCTTACATCAAGCAAGAATGGGAAAGAATTCCATCTACAAAGCTTCTACAATTAGTGTCCTCAATTCCCGAGCGCTTGTTAAAAGGAGAGGTGATGTAACGTAGTGGTGAAAATACCCCTGTCCCAACTCTTTAAGAACGGATTGCAGGCATCAAATTCACAATTAGTGAATATTTGCAAGAGACAATCAGGTTTATCAGTTTGAACATTGCATATCTTGTCTTCACTGGAATCGGGGTTTGTACTTTTGCAAATTGTGAAATGCTTCATGCCTCCCAGTGCTAGCGATAGTTCAATGTTTTAAAAGAAGAACGCTCCTTCACTCATCATCTGTACTGCTTTATCCTGTATACAGGGTCACGGGGGGTCTGGAGTCTATCCCAGGAGACTTGAGTACAAGGGTGACTTGAGGACAGGGTGCCAATCTATCGGACGGCACACACACACACATACACACCCTTCGGGCAATTTAGGAAAGAATATCTGCCTAAACTGTGGGAGGAAACCAGAGTACCCAGAGGAAACCCACTGAGCATGGAGAGAACATGCACACTCCATGCGTACACATCCCAAGGCGAAAATCGAACCCAGACCCTGGAGGTGCAGGGTAACAGTGCTGACCACTACACCACTGTGCCACCTAAAAAATTTCCTTTTTTTAAACCCAACTATACTGTACGCACCTGCAGACAATAATTGGCCAAAATGGGTGAATGTTCAAAACTGATGTTTATCTAATTTTGCTATCAAACTGTTCGTATTTTCAGGCAAAGTAGCTCTGCGAAGCTGTGGGCTGCCCTCCTGTCAGGAAGTTGATTCAATCCAGTTTTCGACGGTGATTCAATCTTAACCTTTTGATTTGATCACCTTTGAATCGCTGCTCTCAAATGGAAGCCGTTCGTCCTGAGAGCTAAAACAGTTTGTGCTATTTTTCCGAAATTAGTTGTTTGCACAGTTAAGGGACTACACTGTGACCTAAGCAGAAAGCGCTGCACAGATGCACAGTGACTAAAGAAGAAGCAATTAGCTTTCAAGGCTCACTTAGAAAAGAGTGTGACAGCTTACAGAAATTAGCGGTTTCTTACGCATTACTCTGAGACGACGCTCCACTGATTCTGTAATCTGGGTCCCCTTGGCCGTGAAATATTTTCTTCATTAAAGTAATTCATAATACAGATGTGGTGTGTCAAAGCATGCCAGTTTCTAAGGCTGGTGATTTGCATTTACAGTAATGTAGATTTTATTCTGGTACGTCCTTGTTAAATCTGTGAGATTTCTGGAACGATGTTGCAATTATTGTCTAAACATCGTTTACTGTATTCTGTATTACAAGATACAGTATTGTTTACATTGTTACTTCGGAAATTTGTGTCTTTCCGCTAAAATCGCTTTGTGAATCTCAGAAAACACTCATTAACTGTGTCTGTGTACAAGGGGATGTTCAGATTAAACCAGGATTGTGCTGAAAAAGTTATGAGAGTAAAAACAACATTCATTTCTCTATATAAGGAAAAAAACTGGGGCTGGCTTTTTTCTTAAAAAAAAGCGTTAATGTATGTGGTCAATCTCGAAATTTTAACGCGTGACTATTTTTGAACAAAAATAAATGATATGAGCGTTTTTGACCCTAATGGTGTCCCATAAGCACAGTGCGGTTACATGGATGTGTGCGACTGGGGGAACATCACCAGGGTTGCTAAACAGCATGTTTCGTTATAAAAAGCTTCTAGATGGAAGGTTGGATAAAACCAAAGCCGTGTGCTCGAGCGACCTTCAGGAACTATTTTTACAAGAATACATTAAATGTAAGACACTAAATAAGGTTATGGAAGAGAGTCAGTTGGCAGAAGCTACTTTCATTGCACTCACTGGAGTCCACTGGATATCAGGAAGTAATCATAACTACTTTGGTGTAACAACACATCTAATCAATGACAAACGGCAACTGCGCTCTTTCACTCTGGGCGATAACAGACATGGCGAATAACAGACATGGTCCCCACTAGAACTACACAAAGCACTCACAATAGGATTGCTGCTGCAAGGAGTCTACCATTCAAAAGATTTTAATTTAACATTTGTTAAATGTTAATGTTTGAGATGTTATAAAAATTTTTATTCCAACATTGCACATTTATTATACAGTACAAATAAATCATTAGAAGTTCACTAAGATGGATCTACTGTATCTGCTTCTTTATGATCTATATATAATCATAAATTGGATTTAGTTTTTTTTTTTACGCTTTCTTATTTACATCAATTATTTAACTGATGTGAGTTAGTGATTAATTAGCAATGTAGCTAGCTTGTAGAATAATTATCACACATCAAGGTGCTGACTCAGTAGTACTTGCAGTGACAACATGAGCCAGTTGTCTTTAATCGTTATTATTAAATGGTTGACATTTAAATCACCTAGAGTACAATTCCAACTTTTTGAATTCTGACCAAACCATTTGTCCTAAACGTGACTTGAGTTTCCTAACCCTATATTATTTTAAGTTTCCAGTAATCCTTTTTTTGAAACATGTGGTGATTTGGCACGGCTTTACCTGACCCTGGATTCCATAAGATTCCATAAGTGGCGATAAAGAGCATAACAGCACTGAGACATCAACTATTGGTCACCTAGAAAGGGTGAAGGAAGTCAGTACGGCCTTGGAAAGAGGGGAGACCAGCAGCCTGCCAAAACCCACATTCATCACCAGTTGATAGTGTTATGTCTTCTTACATAACACATCGTCTCCGTAGTCGCTTTGAAACGCATCTGTACTACCTGTGTTGTCCGGTTCACATCTAAAGTGAGCTAAAAAGCTAACTAGCTTCTAACATCAGGCTGAATCCCAAATCCCTCTCTAAGTCGTGATCAAGAGCACTACTACAGTACGTGTGTGTGTGTGTGTGTGTGTGTGTGTGTGTGTGTGTGTGTGTGTGTGTGTGTGTGTGTGTGTGTGTGTGTGTGACAAGGGATTGTACACCCTAGCACACTAGCTTTTCATTTAACACAGGAAACCCAGAAATGAGATGATTTTCTAAAGCAGGATAAGTGGAAATATAAAGTAAATCTCGTAAGCCGTTTTGGTTACACTGTGCTGATAAGAATTTTAAAACTTCACCCCTGTTGTTTACACTAACTGTCAGTCTCCAGCTCAACTAGATGCGTTATCAGAGCAAATTAATGAGTTAATTGCTTACAGATTGTTGGTAAGTCTGAGAGCGGGCTCCTCCAAAGGCAAATAGCTTTTGGAATCACTATGGAGCCCGAAAACGTGTGATTTATTTCTTTTTTTTTTTTACTTTTAGCAAATTAACTGTTCAAATAAGTCTTCATCATATTTCGTAAATAAACAAAGTCTCAATATAAATTCAAGTAGATAAATAAAATCTACCATTTAATAAAAATAAAACTGATAAAAAAAAAATGTAACTAATCTACCATTTGGGACTTTAGAGGCTCTTTAATTAAAATTTTTATAGATCTGGGCCCAGGAACACAGAATAGATCAATAACGATTAAATTTTTTTTTTTTTTTTATCCTTGCCAGTGTGTGTTAATGGGGAGGCTTCAGACATCAAATTGTGTTTTCAGACATGCCAGGTAACAACAAAGTTATTATTACTTTAATAACATGTCAATTTCACCCCTACCAGAATATTGGAATGATATCACAATGCATAGAACTCTCAAAATTAACATCTTTTTTTTTTTTTATCATAGAAACAACTGAAAAACAACTAGTAAAACATGTGATTATGTGTATGTGAATTTTATATTTAACCCATTTTTTATTTTTTGCTTTGTTGTGCTGAAAAAATGGATATGTCGCTCTAAACTGCACAATCCTGAGGACTATAAATGTTAAATAAATAAATAAAAAACACAAAATGGCAAAAATACTGAGTTATAAAAATGGTAAAATGTTAATGACCTGGACAACCTGGACCACCAGTTTACAGTAAATAATTTTGGTGTCTATGTAGTTTTTGGATGCCGGTGTACTGTACTGTATGTACTGTGTAAGAAAGTGTGTGTGTGTGTTTGTGATTGAAAGTGTGTTTGGCTTTCAGATGACGTGTTGCTTGATGAAGAACTCTGAAGGGACGGACATAGAGACTATTTCAAAGCTAATCCTCTGCTTACTGACCTAGGGCTAAGCTGGTGAACGCGGAATAGCAAACAACAACACTGGTTTAAAAAGAAACAGGAATACGGAGCTTAGAAAAAGGAAAGCATACCCAAAGCCTTACCAGGGGATATACTGGTACCGTACACCAATGTTTGTGTCCATATATATATATACTGAAAAAATATAACTGAAAAAGTGCAAATATTTTGAATACAGCTACATTTAACTACACTTTCTTTAAATAAGTTTACAACAAACCTGACATAAGATCAAGCTTACTTCTAGTCAAATCTTATAAAACATTTAAGGCAAAATTTCTTTAATAGATACAATTCAATTCAATTGTAGATGGCAATAGGAAGAAACCTTGAGAGGAACCAGACTCAACAGGGAACCCATCCTCATCTGGGTGATAATGGATAACAGGAATTATATAACGGCATTGTGTGTTCGGCCGCTGGAAGTTCAGTATAACAGAAGTTCTTTAAATTAACATGAAGTCCAGTTCAGCACAGTGATGAGTCAGCAGGTGCAGATGATGGGAGTCTGGATCACTGGGAGCTCAGGAGCAGCATGTGTAGCTCCAAACCATCATGAAGAAGAATCCAGCTGGAGCGGGTCCTTCTCTGGATGCCCCAGGATCCTCGCAGGGTCGGCCTCTGTCTACTGAAGCTGGCACGATCTCCAGATGCCTCGGGATGGGTGGAAAAAGAAAGAGCAGAGCGTAGTTGCCATTCAGGATAGATATAGTGGAGATACAGTAATATCAGATAACTTTGCAAGTTTAAAGAATTCACTTTTTTGAAAAAAGCACAATTGTCTGCCTGTAAAACAAGAAACTTATCACTTATTTTCTTAATTTTAGTAACATTTGACTAGTAATAAGCTTAACAATCTTATATTTGCTTTGTTGTAAATGTTTGATTCATTCCTTCATCTTCTATAGCGTTTATCCTGTACAGTGTCGTAGGGGGCCTGGAGCCCATCCCAGGACAGCGTGCCAATCCATTGCAGGGCAGATGTACAAACACACACACACACACACACACACACACACACACACACACACACACACCTGTGCTAACCACTAAGCCACTGTGTCACCAGTTCTAAACTTGTTTTTTTTTTAGAAACGATAAATAGATTTGGTTAGATTCAAGAATATTTCCCTTGATAAGATGTAATTTTTTTGTTTTATGACTCCAGAACATTATCCATGTGTCATCCAACATCCATAAAATTACTTTAGACTGCGTTACCATTACTGTAGACGAATGACTTAGCACGGTCAACTTGCTCCGGGTTTGATTCCCACTTCGGGGTCTGTGTGCATGGAGTTTGCATGTTCTCCCCGTGTTTGGTGGTATTCCTCCGGGTACTCCGGGTTCCTCCCACAGTCCAAAGACTAAGGAGCTGTTGAGTGACTGAGCATATATGTGTATGTGTGTATGCGTGTGTGCCCAGCGATGAATTGGCACCCCATCCAGGGTGTACCCCGCCTCGTACCCTAAGTCTCCGGGGTATAGGCTCCAGAGACCCGGGGATACACACTGGGATAGTCTCCAGGCCCCCTGTGACTCTGTATACAGGATAAAGGCTTATAGACACTGAAGACGATGAGAATCACTCTGTGAATAATAGATAGAAAAGTGAAGCAATGAATTGCAGCTTTAATCTGATCGAAAAAAAACAATACAAAGAATCCATGTTAGGAGGAAAAGAATTCTTATCAGACATCTCATTTTTCCAAAGAGTCTCTGGGGCTTTTAGGATCATTTGCATATTATCTACTGCTGTACTGTGATTATTATTATTATTATTATTATTATTATTATTATTATTATCATCATCATTATCAATATTATTATTATTATTATTATTATTATTATTATCATCATCATCATGATTATCATTATTATCATCATCATCATCATCATCATCAACATTATCATGATTATTATTATTAGTAGTAGTATTATTATTATCAATATTATTATGATAATAATAATCATCATCATCATCATCATCAACAACATTATCATGATGATGATTATTATTAGTAGTATTATTATTCTGTAAATTTTTTATATTATTATTATTTTCTACTATTATTATGTTTGTCTGAGGGGCGAGAGAATTTCCAGATAATGATGATTCAAAAGATAGAAATACAGCTGTAAAAAAAAAAAAAAAGAAGAAGAAAAAAAAAGGTGAGATTGAGCTTTGCAGTTTTTCCTCGAAGCTCGGTGCTGTATAGCCGGAACATTATGGATTTGTCAGCTTTATAGTGTTGAAACACCAGCTTAAGCAAGTGAGGCAGAACATAACAGCTGTTGGGCTTAGAAAGCAAAATGGGAAGGTATGACCCTTGCCCTGGTGTCTTTTTACGGGATTTACATGTGTGTGCTGCTGAACATTCAACAGGCTGAGGATAAAACGGTTTCTATCTGATCATAAAAACAAGCGCATGTTGGAGTGTTAAGCGTACACAGTGGTCCCTGAAAGCGATGTAAATGTGAGATCATGTCATCCAGCAGAGAAAGTGTTCGGTGTAAATCCTCGCTTTACCATTTAATGAATCATTTTTGTGCACGGATGCTTTTAGGAAGCCCTCAACCCTTGGATTATTATTAAATAAAAATGTCTATCTCAGAGCCACAGGTGACAAGATGTTAATGCGATCTCTTTCTCTCTCTCTTTTTTCAGTTATTCTTTCTTTTTTTTTCTCTTTTTTTTAATAATCAGCCTCAGCGCACATCAGCATGATATAGAACACAATACTGGGACATGAATATTGCTAGAGGTTACATGTCATAATCAAAACCTTAGACATTTACAGTTTCAAATGTTGTCATTTGAAATGGAGCATACGGTTTGTTCCCACGGTTGGACAAAAATACAAAAAAATGAGGATCACGTTCACACCATTCTCACTCACATGTGTCTCTATGCAGCTGTGTTTCATGACCCAGAGCTCATGAATTATACAGAACATTTGTAAAGAATTTATGTATGTGTGTGTTGAAGGTTTGCCATCTGCCCAGGCAGTTGCTCAGGCACCGAGAATAATAAAAAATAAAAAAGCACCGTGTTTAGCGACGTAATAGCCAGGAGATGTAGAGGTGAGAGACCTTGAGCAGAAAGGACAGACGATGAAATGTATGACAGTGAGCCATTGCTAGATCAAGGCTAAAGCGTTTACCCCGGCTAATTTCTCCACTGGAATTTGACATGCCGGAATGTGGGCGGTAAATAATCTGCCAAGAACGCTTTTTCATAGTTACAGCGATGACGGCTGGCTATTTCTTTCAAAATACTAGTATTGATTTCATTCTCTACAAGCAGTAATAATATTCTAATTTTGTATTTAAAACTGAAATTGCCGTCACTAACCTCAACCGAATGGACAACCAAAACTGAACGCTTTTTTAAAAAAGAATTGTTGCTATTTAATGTTTTTGTTATTTAAATCTGGTTCTTCTCAAGGTTTCTTCCTGCAAAGTGCCTAAAGATACAATTTTAAAACGTTTCTTATTCATGTAACGCCTCAGCAGCGACCTCATTTCCCCTCTCGTCTGTTCCAACCACGCATCAACCTGATCATCTGTCATCTTCTGCACCTGTTTCTCACTGGTTTATGTCCAAGTTAAAGTAGATGCTTTTTTTTTTTTTTTGTTCAAATGTTTCATAGGTCACTGTGAAGCTTAACAATCCAAAAACATTCCTCTGAAACTGCTCTTGTAAACGGACTGGACTGAAAATGAGAGACAAAACAACGTCCCTCAGGAAGCCTGGAGAACTATTCCTCAAGCCTACATTAAAAATACAAAAGTACTCAAAAAGTACATTTTTTAAATATGTGCGGCCAAAGAAGCTAATTCTGAAGTTTATGCAATTTGGAAGTGACAGATCTTGCTTCCCTAAAAATTTTTTTAAAAAGTAGCAAACTTTATCCTTTTTTGAGATGATTTTATACTCACTGAAAAATGGTCATTATTCAGCCTCACTTCAAAGAATAATCATTTAAAATGCATAATATTCATATTTTTTTTATGAGTATTGATACTAAAATTGGTGTAAGCTTATAGAAGCACATGACCTGTAAAAATTGTTTTTTTGGTAAAAAAATTAATTGGTTTTGGGCAAAAGCTTAAAAGGCAAAAAAAATCTGTAGTGTCCGTAACCATGTAAAATTCATGTTGCAATATCTTAACAAATTTGCATTTTAGAATGAGACACTTTTTCAATTTGTGTCTTTTCATGTGAAATCTAAATGGACCGAGTTTCATTTAAACGACAATTAAGATCATTGGAAGATTTTAATTAAAAAAGTTACGGACACTACATAAAAGTGCATGAAATTGTATGAAGCAAATATGTTTCTTGTAATCTGATAACAATATAAATGCGTATACAAAAAACGAAGCATGGATCGAGAGATAAGAAGCATTAAGTTCATATTGTGATCCAGTCTGAAAATTTTCACTTTTTAGCACGACTAAAAGGTTTTTTTGTTTTATTTCTGAAAGCTGCATTAAGACATTTCCCACTGTTAAAAGTGCTATGCAAACAAAACTGAATTCAATTCAATTGTACTACCTTTCGTGGCAATAATGATTTAATTACTCCATTCAATAAAAAAAAAAAACAATGTGACCAACAATAAAACACTGTACATTGTACAGTACACATCTTTTCAAATATGTCTTCGTAAAGCTCAGCATCTTGAGCTTTACCAAAATCTCAACTTTCATCACCTACTACTACATTTTCTTTATTGTCTGTCCGCCCCTCACCTAACCCATGTCTCATTTGTTCTCATTAATGAAAATGCAGGGCACGATCAGGAAAATGTGGGAAAATGTGGAAAAAATCTTCCATCCTTTCCATCCTAATCCTGCCGCTTCCAATGTCCCGCTAGGGTCTTGTTAATATCACTGCTCTATATCTAAGTGGTCGAGCATTATCTTAAAAGCTGACAGTAAGATGGATTTTAGTAAGTGAGGCCGAAGGAATTCAATCCATTTGGATGAGCCGCTCGATATCTCTGTCAAGAGAAACCACAAGCGAATCAATCAGCTCTTGGAAATGCAACAGGAGTTATTCCGAGAGATGATAAGGACGTGAAAATGAGGTATCCTTGAATATAAAGCAGACGCTCAGTATGGTCAAACTGGGGAAGTACTTCAAAACAATGTAATAGTTAAATCTGATATTTTCCCAGTCAGTGAGAACATGATGATGGATTTGATTGTCCTTGGGTGGTTATGGAGATGATGTCGCAGTGAAGATGCTCTCCTACGTCCACTTAGTTTGAAACTGTAACAGGATTTTACCGTGATAGGAAATATCTCAGAATTGCTTAGTTGGATATTTTTATTTACAGTGCTCGCATACTGTATGAGATGTGTTAAAGTTTTTGTATGACTCCAGTGTAAGTCGTGGGAAAGCAATACTCAAACACACCTTCTTAGAAATTTCAATTACTGATGCTCTTCAACATGCAGCACAAGTGACGAGCTTGCAATATTGAAATGCATATATTTATTTTTTATCTCTGGGTTCCCGAGTGCTTTTTTCATTTATTTTTATTTTTACCCCAGAAAAAAAAAGGACAAAATCCATTTATTCAGCATATCTATTTAAGTAACAGGGAATATTAATATTGCTAAAAAAATAAAAACCCAAGGACAGACAATAGATATAAATCAATCAATAATTTTTTGCGGCAATGTCTGTGAATCTCCTTGAATGTAGCTTTAAATACAAAAAAACATGTTGAGCGAACAATTCCCCCATGACCCCGCAAACTTCAACATTTAAGTGTTTTTTTGTTTTTTTTCCCAATGGGATTTTTACTAGCCCTTGGGATAATTCCACAGGGTCAGCCTCTTGGAAAAAGTGTCTTACTTGGTTTCCTCTACAGTGAAAACAAGTATTCTTAAGTGTCTCTCTGGAGGATTGTGGGACGACATGGACATTTTTTCAGCTCGTGGAGAATGATATTATTGCTCGCAGATACAGAAATGAGTAGATGATCACGTTACAACATTCAGCCTGCGCTCACCATCCACTCTACGCAATTATCCAATCGGCCAATCATTTTTCCAATCTTCAGCAGGCCAGGTTCAGTGAGTTTGTTCCCGTTGTACACTTGGCTCACTGTTAGGTGTTCTGCTTTTCTGCTCACCATGGTTGTAAAGAGTTGTTTCTGTTAGCTAGAACCAATCTGGTCACTCTCCGCTGTCTCATGGACAAGGACTTTCCATACAAAGGACTGTTGCGTTTTTTTTTCTTTTCCATTGTTGTTTTCTTTAGTTAAATAATGTTATGCTTTGCTCTGCAGGCAATACTAAGTACCTCCTTACTACTTCCACAGGATTTAAGAGGGTAAGTTGCAGCAAGGTGTTGCTAATCATCGGCCCTTGATTATCCGAATGTGTGCAGAACTCTATAAAAGCAGAAGTTTTGGCAGTTTGCTGGTCTGGAGCATTCAGGTGTGACCAACAAGTCTATTGGACATTCAGACAGTGCCAATAGAGAAAGTCCTAAGCAATGTTCATAGACGGCCAACTGCTGCTGCATCTGGAAAAGGTTATAAAACCATTTTTGGAGTTCATCGTTCTAGAGTGAGAATGGTTATTTACAAGTGAAAAGCATTCAAGACCATTGCCGTTCTTCCCAGGAGTGAATGTTCCCGGCACATTCACCCCAAGATCAGACCGTGCAGTGCTGAGAGAGAGAAAAAAAAACAGCTACGTCTTAGACCGTGCAGGCCTCAATAAATGTTAAATATTAATGTCCACGACTGCACAATTAGAAGAAGACTGAACAAGTACAGCTTGTTTTTGCAGCCACAGGACCTGGGCACTTTGCAGCCATTGAGTCGACCATGAACTCCTCTGTATACCATCATGTGAGGCCGTCTGCCCAACAGCTAAAGCTTTGCTAAAATCGGGCCAAGCACCAGGACAAAGATCTAAAGCACATCAAATCTATACCAGAATAGTTAGGGGAAAAAATCAAGGTTTTGGAATGGCCAAGTCCAAGTCAACCCAATTGAAAGGATATTAAGATAGTGTATATATATTATATATATGTATTATGGCTGTACACACACACCCAACATAAATTGGCAAATGTACTGTCAACCGTCTGTACTGTCAAATGCCAAACATCATTGGATTAGAGCCCCATCAATCACTTATTGGCTCAGAGCATGTCAAAAATACTAAATAATTTCCAGGGTCTTGTGGAAGTGCCACATTTAACTTAAAACTACCCATATTAGGGCACAGGGCATTGCTCAAGATTTTGGAAATCATACATAATGTTTTCTAATCCATAATGTACACACGTGGACAAAATTGTTGGTACCCTTCGGTCAATGAAAGAAATACTCACAATGGTCACAGAAATAACTTTAATCTGACAAAAGTAATAATAAATAAGAATTCTATGAATGTTAACCAATGAAAGTCAGACACTGCTTTTCAACCATGCTTCAACGGAATTATAAAAAAAAATGAACTCATGGAACAGGCCTGGACAAAAATGATGGTACCCCTAACTTAATAGTTTGTTGCACAACCTTTTGAGGCAATCACTGCAATCAAACGATTCCTGTAACTGTCAATGAGACTTCTGCACCTCTCTGCAGGTATTTTGGCCCACTCCTCATGAGCAAGCTGCTCCAGTTGTTTCCGGTTTGAAGGGTGCCTTTTCCAGACAGCATGTTTCAGCTCCTTCCAAAGATGCTCAATAGGATTGAGGTCAGGGCTCATAGAAGGCCACTTTAGAATAGTCCAATGTTTTCCTCTTAGCCATTCTTGGGTGTTTTTAGCTGTGTGTTTTGGGTCATTGTCCTGTTGCAAGACCCATGACCTGCGACTGAGACCCAGCTTTCTGACACTGGCCAGCACATTTCTCTCTAGAATCCCTTGATAGTCTTGAGATTTCATTGTACCCTGCACAGATTCAAGACACCCTGTGCCAGATGCAGCAAAGCAGCCCCAGAACATAACAGAGCCTCCTCCATGTTTCACAGTAGGGACAGTGTTCTTTTCTTGATATGCTTCATTTTTCCGTCTGCGAACATAGAGCTGATGTGCCTTGGCAAAAAGTTCCATTTTTGTCTCATCTGTCCATAGGACATTCTCCCAGAAGCTTTGTGGCTTGTCAACATGTAGTTTGGCATATTCCAGTCTGGCTTTTTTATGATTTGTTTTCAACAATGGTGTCCTCCTTGGTCGTCTCCCCTGTAGTCCACTTTGGCTCAAACAACGACGGATGGTGCGATCTGACACTGATGTTCCTTGAGCATGAAGTTCACCTTGGATCTCTTTAGAAGTCTTTCTGGGCTCTTTTGTTACCATTCGGATTATCCGTCTCTTTGATTTGTCATCAATTTTCCTCCTGCGGCCACGTCCAGGGAGGTTGGCTACAGTCCCATGGATCTTAAATTTCTGAATAATATGTGCAACTGTAGTCACAGGAACATCTAGCTGCTTGGAAATGGTCTTATAGCCTTTACCTTTAACATGCTTGTCTATAATTTTCTTTCGAATCTCCTGAGACAACTCTTTCCTTCGCTTCCTCTGGTCCATGTTGAGTGTGCTACATACCATGTCACCAAACAACACAGTGACTACCTGGAACCCTATATATAGGCCCACTGACTGATTACAAGATTGTAGACACCTGTGATGCTAATTAGTGGACACACCTTGAATTAACATGTCCCTTTGGTCACATTATTTTCAGTATTTTCTAGGGGTACCACCATTTTTGTCCAGGCCTGTTCCATGAGTTTATTTTTTTAAATAATTCTGTTGAAGCATGGTTGAAAAGCAATGTCTGACTTTCATTGGTTAACATTCACAGAATTTTTTTTAATTATTACTTTTGTCAGATTAAAGTTATTTACGTGACCATTGTGAGTTTTTCTTTCATTGACCGAAGGGTACCAACAATTTTGTCCACGTGTGTATTTCTAACCCCCCTCACTGGTTCCATCTCACTTGCAAAATCCTGGAATCACTCCTGATCTAGTGGAAGCTGTTTCAAATACTACTTAAATACTACCGGTTATTTTCGGAGCATGTGCATTGGGAACATTGGTTATTTTCAGATGCATCAAATCGTACGACTACAGGTAGGAACTAATGGACACACACGGTACGAAACCGACCCTCAGCACTTTTTTCTCCACTGTGAAGAAGGAAGCATTTGCTGCTTCTTGCTCGAGTCGGCCTCTCTGAAGTAAGAGCTCTTTAATCTCGGAGTGTTGCAGGAGAACCCTCAGAAGCACACTATCTAAATTTTTTTTTCCAGTTGTATCAAAGGGGCCTGGCCTTTCTCCTCGGTGACATTCTCTGTAATTAAAAAAAAAAAAAAAAAAATCTCTGCTCCCGAGAGGATGAGAGCCGAGTGTCATACAGTGAGAGTGGTTCACAGATGGAACTACTTAAATAAATTTCCTTTTTCACGACAGTGAAAAGGCCAATAGAACTAACCCTTGAGTAAGCAGTCTATTTTCAGCCATTCTTCACCTTTCTTTTCAGCTAATAAACCAGAGAGTTTAATTATTATTATTATTATTATTATTATTATTATTATATATATATTTTTTACAGGGTCACAAGTATAGAGGTGTTTCCCTTTGGAACGCTAATTAAGATTCACGCTATTATCGTGACAAGACCTGGCTCTAACACCTTAACAGTTTACATTATGCAATATCTAATGTCTAAACACACACACACACACACACACACATTTTTCTTTTTTTTCTGATTGGAGAGAACAGGTCTCTAGGAAGAATAGCAACAGGTTCAACAGGAAAAAGAGAAAAATTTTCTATTAAATTCTTGAAGGTGTTTGTTAATTTTCTATAATGGTATGGCACAGAGTGCAATTAGACTGCATGGCTTAAGGTAATGCACCAGGTTCTATACGGTAGTCATAACTTACGCGGGGACCTATGGTGACGTTAGCCTCTCTCGAGACGTTTTGGAAAGAGTCAACACTTTGTAAAAGACGGATGCGAAGCTTTAATGTTTCCACCAAGGGGATATCTTCAAGACAGATTTGCAGTTCCTCTTCTTTTTCTTTTTTTTTTTTATTTAAATAAAACACTTCAGCACGTGCTATAACAGAAAACATACACCTTTGATGCTGTAGAGCAACATCACACCTCCCCGTTGTTAATTAGCACACCCTGTCATGTTTTATTCCTTAATTAATTATCAGAGAACGCTCATGCGCTGCTTCCTAAGTAATCACTCCTCCACAGGCTGGTGACTTGCCGCTCATAGCAATGCAGCACGAACAAGTTCTTCTGTTCGATGGTTCATGAAGTTACCACAAGCCGAGTTTGAAGTAATGTCTATCTTAAGATGGACATAAGGTCAGGGAGGTGAATGGTCTGCATGAAAGATGAGGCGTCTGCTGGGACGATGCCCTCCAGGTGCCGGGAGCTGAAACTCCTCCACATCGTCTCAACGTCCCAGTACTGAGGGTGCGAAGCGCTCCTCCACAGATCCCACAGATTACTCACACACTTTTTACAAAACCTCTGCATCTCTGGAGGAGGAATATAACCTTATATTATTGCTCTGAGGCGGTAAGAAGAAACCAGGCTCGCTGGCTGGTTTGTTAAAGCTGCAGTGAACAATTTAAAGAGCGGTTTGTAGTCGGTTTGGAGAGCCCCGACAGGAGCTGCAGTCGTCTTCACTTGGTTTTACTTGGAATTTGCCTGTGCACCAGACACTTATTGCTCTAATAGAAGTGATTAATTTTCCTCGAAACAAGTGTGGAAGGTTGTATTTTTTTATGCATGTGATCGTGAATCAAATAGTTAACGTTGAATTTCGAACTCTGACTGTTGGTAATCAGTGTTGGCAGACGCAAATTCATTCTCCAGCTTACGACAGGCCAATATTTGACTGCTTTAGGTCTAATGAAAACTGTTGACGGTTTTAATTAATTACACACCTTAATGGGCCACTCATTAAAGCAAAGATCTATAAGACTGTCGTCCACTAAGTGGCTTTCTGTGGAACCAAGCGCAGGACAGGGTCATTGTTAGTGCTTTCTGATATTTTCCCTTGACTTTCTCCATCTCTTCGGTTCCTTCGAGTTCTCTCTCATTCCTCATTCAAATGGCTCATTACAGCATTTGGCAGACGCCCTTATCCAGAGTGACTCACACTTGTATCTCATTATACATCTGATCTATTGAGAGTTAAGAGCCTTGCTCGAATGCCCAACAGGGGCAACTTGGTGGTGGTGGTGGTGGTGGTTGTGGGGTTTGAACCTGGGACCTGCCAAACCCAAGGTCCAAGGACTTAAGTGAACCTACTTTTGGACGGTGGACTGATCTAGTGGTTCATTCATCAAATTTTAAACAAACAGTAGCAGTCATCAGGTCATGAGCAGGTCCTTCATGGCATGGAGATTCAAATGATTTGGTGGTGCCTTGCGACCAGTATGAATAATGCAATTTAAAATAGCCTGGGTATGCGGACTTGGTGGCATTGACAGCATTGCAACTTTCATGTTCAGGTTTCAGGCTCTGTTCATGGGTATGGTTAAAGAAGTGGCGACTCGACCGGCTCAAAGACGTAAAGATCGTCAACACTCCCCGACCTGGATCACTCCAAATGTCTTTGAAAAGGAGCAGACCCTGCATTTAATCAAGACGTACAGGAGTAAGATGCATCTATGTCAAGCTTCCGCTTCAACTGCTCAGCAACTCAACAATCAATCCTGATAAAGCCACAGCCATTTATGTTAAGGAGCTAAGGGGCCAAAACTAGACATGTTCTCTAGGTGGGAGGGATGGATGGCGTAGTTTCTCTCTGCTGTGAATCACAGAAAGACTATCTGACTTTGTCAGGGAGATGAGAAATTTGCTGATTTGAGAGAACGGTGAAGTAAAAGGAATTTCCATCCATCCAAAAGGAACATCCATCTGCACCTCTTACCCGGTGTAGGACTGCAGGGCGCATGGAACCTACCCAAGGGAACTCATGTGGGGTACACCCTGAAAGGGGTGACAACCCATCACAGGGCTGAATACTTAACATACACACTTAATCATACACTAGGTTCATTTCTGGAAATGTCAGTCAGTCCTTAGTGCAGGTCTTTGTACTGCATGAGGAAACCGGAGCACCCAGAGGAAACCCAACAACTTGGGAAGAAAATGCAAACAGACCGGAGGAGAGATACAGTACAAACTGGCAAAAAAGTCAGCCCTTATTTGCACCTGCTATCCAGTTATTCTTCAGCATATTCAAGCCATAGACAATATAGACAAACAGATTCGAGCCACCATGTGCCAGTCAGTCAGTCAGTCAGTCAGTAATTCTGGCATTTTCGCATTAGATTAGGGGATAGCCATTCCTGCTGCAGTTCTCTGATTTAGTGTACACGAGTGATTCACATTCCAGAAGGACTGCACCAAAAATATTCCCGCTAGTGCAGTAATGAGAAATGAGTGGGTAAGAGTCTGAAAGATGAATTTAAGAGCAGTTCTCATGAGTCCAGAATAACATCGCTGCCCACAGAGACGATTTTTATTTCAAAGCAGAGGGAAGCCTTCGTATTGAGAGGACGAGCAGCCTCAACAAAAATAAATAAATAATGGACTCGAACCGGTGTACACTTGAAGTGAACTGTCCTGAGATTTATGAAAAAGTACACAGTCTAGTGTGGGCTCATGTAGAGTCATACAGTACATTATGAGAAAGTGATGTGAGTTTTAAAAGATTTTTTTTAGAAGATTAAAAATGAAGTACTGTGTATCTCGATCCTCTTTGATTGCACTGCATCAAAGATATTGGTCGATTAATCAAAAGTCATGATCATGGCAGCACATTTGAGGTTTGTTTTGACCCTAACAATTTATTTTCAACAGATTTTTGATTTGTTATTTTGTAACGCCAACACCTGCCACACCTTGTCGAACTAAGGGGGCCTGGAGCCTATCCCAGGAGACTTAGGGCACAAGGCGGGGCACACCCTGGACAGGGTGCCAATCCATCACAGGGCACACACACATACACACACTACGGCAAATTTGGGAACGCCAATTAACCTAACCTACATGTCTTTGGACTGTGGGTGGAAACCGGAGTACCCGGAGGGACATGCAAACTCACGGGAATCGAACCCGGACCCTGGAGCTGCAAGGCGACAGTGCTAACCAATACACCACCGGGCCGCCTTCTTTCATAACATATATTATGTTTAATTTTACAGCAAACTGCACTGGACATTTTTTCTTTTATAGATATTTTTATATTCCAGTCAAGGCTATTAGTAAAATATGTGCTTTGAAACCAAACAGCTGTTTCCTCATGCAGCTGAAGAACTCTCACCCGTTGCTTTAGAGCCAAATGCAAATTGCTTATTGATGGTTGTTTTATTTATTTTTTTCCTTCTCATTAATATGTGCAGCCAAATTTCCTGGCTCACTGAACTTCACAAGGAGTTGTAGGGAAGTATACCAGTGCCAACATCCATGAAGCAAAATAGCATGTTGAATTACATGAACCAAATCAAATAAAAATGATCACAAACAAAAATGTAGATTTTTTTTTTTCCTGCATTGAAATTTGATCTGAACAGAAAGAAAATCTTTGCAGGATTAACAATGTTTGAAATTGTCAGTACTGCAGTTTATTTTGATTGTATATTTCAAATGAAAGTCTCGCATTTAAAAATCAGTGCAAAAAATACTGACGTGATTTTTCAACTGACAAAACTAACTAAATTATTAATTGAATTCAGTTCAACAAAATTTTACATTACATTACATTACATTACATTTTTTTATTTACCACTGAAACTGTGGAAAGTTAAATATGTATTGTATGCTATAATGTAGAAAGGCAATATTACGAAGACATAACACTAAAGCATGAGAATTGCTGCAGATCATTTAAATATTAACCTAAGCCTGTCTTTTTATAATTATTCTTTTTCATCATTATCCGCTGTATGTTACTAAGGTATCAAGATGTTTCAGTGGACTAGCAACCAGTTCATTTCAGTCGATTACACAATACTACAATTAGACAAACCGGCAGAGATGCAAACTCCCTGTAATTATCATGACTTGGATGATTCATAACTATCAACCACGGTATATTCAGACCTAATTATTCTAATAATGAAGTAATTAATTAATTTAAACATCTTTTTTTTTAATCATTATTATTCACCTTATTCTCATATTTTTTTATTATCCTAATAGTGAAACATTATTCGAAGTGCCTCTGGCTATTAAGATAAATCATGTTGTAATTGACAGCAAAGATGTAATTAGCATTAAAAATATTAATAATAATTCACGGTGGGGGCTTTAAGGCATGTGCTTATTTTAAAAGCATGACCTAGATGTAATTCAAGTCACCACTGGATGGTAATCTGAGGTTTTCTAACACGTGCACATTAATTTCCCGAGCCCTAGACAGACAGAAGAGATCACTTAATGTAATTCCTGTTGTAATTCATATCATTTCCATCGACATCGCTGTAATTCATGTAATTTATGTTACAATTCCTGTCATTCCTGTCCATGTCAATTTTTTTTTTTTTTTTACAGTACCTTTGCTGTTAATTTCATTTCTGCCAACACTCTGAGCGAAACCGTAGTCCGGTACAGTGTTGTATTGCGTCTGACTAAAAGATTCAGCGGTGTCACACAGTCCTGGAAAAAGGGTAGAGCAGTTTCCTGTCAAAACCCACATTCAAAACCAGTAGCACTTTCAACAAGAAAACACATCTAACAATGTTATTTCATTTTCTACAACACTTTGTCACCTTTTTAATCTTTTCCAAATTTGAATCTTTTATATTATGTCTTGTTTTTTGGTTTCTGCTAGAGAACATTAAATCAGTGCGCTGATATAGCGCTTGACATGCACTGTTTTATAACTCATCTGATTTGTAAAGAGCTAACAGGAGCTACAAGGCTAACACTACATATTATGCACCCTAAATAATGCACTAGCTTTCCATTTTACACTATTTTGTATTTACATTAACCATTCTGGAATAAAGATACTGTAAGATAAGTTAAGAGAAGATGAGACAAGACAAGATACTGTAAGATAAGATAAGACAAGATAAGACGAGATAAGACAAGAAAAGAAACTGTAAGATAAGATAAAATAAGATAAGATAAGATACTGTAAGATAAGATAAGACAAGATAAGATAAGATACTGTAAGATAAGATAAGACAAGATAAGATAAGATACTGTAAGATAAGATAAAATAAGATAAGATAAGATAAGATAAGATAAGATAAGATACTGTAAGATAAGACAAGATAAGATAAAATAAGATAAGATAAAACACTACAGTTCAAAAGTTTGGGATCACTTTCTAAAATCACTTTCATTTCCTTTGAAGAGTTGATATTGAGATGTATCTGCTACTCATAATCTGTACAGCCTTCATAAAAGCTTTTTTGAGGTGATAATTCTAAATGAACTTCTCAGTTCTAGGTAAGATTCGGTCTTGCTTTGGTCCTGGGAAGGTCTTCATGAGAGCCAGTTCCATCATGGTGCTTGATATGTTTTTGCAAATGCACTCGACAATGTTGTTCTTGAAAAAACGATTCCAGAAGAGCTAACCTTCATGTCTTAAAATAACAACTGACTGAATTGATACACAATTACCTAATTCCATATGTTTTATTTAATAGTTTTGGAAAATCCCAAGTTTTGTTGTAGAGTGTAGAAAATAAATCACTAAAAAAAAAAAAGAGCAAAGAAATTTGCAAGCGATCCCAAACTTTCTGTCTTACAGCAGGAAAGGAAAATGTGCAAATATAAAGTGGGGACAGAACAGTGTATAAATAACTAAAGAAATAAATAAATTACAATACAATTGTTATACTTCCAGACAAATTGCACTAGGATAATATTTCACAGTTTAAAATGGTGTTGCTTTTGCACAAAAATGTAAGATATTGTAACTATATTTCAAATATTGTATCTAATGTAACTATATTGTAATATTTAAGATCCATTTAGATGACAACAGAATATAACAGTAATATCAGTGTGCATTATGGAGCCTGGTTCACTGGGAGCACCTCAGATTGTGCAAATCTAATAACCAGCAGGGTGGAAAGACCTTCGATATCACACTTGGGATGTAACAGTCTGTCACTGAAGCAGCTGCTCAAAGATGAAATTGTTTCATACAGGGGGTGAGAGTCATTCTCCAGCAATGTACTGTACTGTACTGTACCCACCTCCTGTACTGTGTCCAGGGGAATCCCCAGGACTGAGCTGGCCTTCTTTATCATCAACTTGTCCAGGCAGTTGATTCACTTTAGAGATTTACAGGACTGTCCATCTGAGTTTAAAACTAGTTTCACCCCCTGGTCAACACTTCCTTAATTCAGGACAATTCTGTTGTAATTCATGTCATCTTTGTCAGTGTTGCTGTTCACATCATTTCTGTTGACGATCCATGTTAATTAATGTTATTTTATCGCAAATAATGTAATTTCTTTTCACGTTCAGTAATCGGAGAGGGAATCACAGATGAGAAGTTGAAAAAGTAGCTCGTTTAAAGCCTTAAAACGACTCCAGGATGTTAAAATTTACTTATACAGTATACCACCGTATCGCTGTTATTTCAGTGGTGAAAATATGAAGTAATTAAAGTAAAAATATTCAGTTAAGCTTTTCGAATTAATTTCTATTGGTGCAGGTGTTTGTTTACATTAGGGAAAATCAACATGGACTGTAGCATGTAGCTTATTCGTAGCTCATTTATAACTGATCATAACATCGCTTTTGCTTAACATTTAGATTTCACTTAGATATAATCGAAAAGGCTCATTCTGACCAATGTACAGACAAAATGTTCTCTTCAAAACCTTAGATTTCATGTCATTTCAAAATTTATTTAATCGCTGGCTTAATGTTAGCCTGCCATCATACATGTGTTCGTTCGATTATTGTTTAAGTCTTTCATGCTTTACTGCAACATCCAAAAAACAGCCTTCAGGGAAATTTGCATCTCTATATACTTGCTGCCAGAATTGACTGGTTGGTCCATTACCAAGCACAAAATTAGCTCTCAATTAGAGGTAGAATTCTAGTCCGGAGGCTAAGCAATTAGCGAGAAATATTTAGCTGAAGTGAAAACACAACAAACTCATTTTCTTATAAATGCATTTCAGTCGTTTCAGTTGGAAAGAGCACCTGCAGAAGCAAAGAAAATTACTTGTGTTCAGCTTTAAGACAAAATAAAAATTGTGTGTGTGTGTGTGTGTGTGTGTGATCATTGTGTAAGAGATCTTGATATCAGGGTTGTGAAGGATTGAGTGGCGCCAGTCTGTTTTATTTGTGTGCTTAGGCTTGCTGTAATATTCATCATAGAGTTATTAGCTAGAGATCAACCAGATAAGATGGGGCTACATCAGTCTGAGCCCGAGACGCAAACACTTGAGTAGCACTAATGAGCCACTGCGTAGACAGACAGTGAGATGGAAAACAATCATTGAAAAAATGCTGAGTGACAGTAGCATTGTACAAATGTGACAAAACGGACGCTATTTTAGAGTCAAGGTAACAGATGACGTCAAGGTGGCTCAGGTGGCTAATGATCTGGGGAACCGAGGATCAGGGATCCGTTGCCACTGGATGCATTGGCAATAAAAATGGGAGGGTTGCGTCACGAAGGGCATCCGGCGTAAAACCTGAACGGATGGTCCACTGTTCCGACCCCTTGGCAGGAGCTGCTGAAAGAATGAAAGAAAGAAAGAAATGGTGGCTGTCACGTTGCACCTCCAGGGCACCTTCAGATTCTCGGCCAGGTTCGATTCCTGCCTCTGTGCATGGAGTTTATATGTTTTTCCCGTGCTTGGTGTGTTTACTCGCACAGTCCAAAGACATGCAAATTAGGCTAATTGGCGTTCCCAAAATGCGCGTAGTATGTGAACTTGTGTGTGCCCAGCGATGGATTGGCGCTCTGTCCAGGTTGAACCCGTCTCATGAACATCCGTTTCCTGGCATAGGCTCCAGGCCCCCTGCTACCCTGTGAGGTATAGTATAGATAACTAGAGAGGTACATTTCCTGAAGAAAATGTGAGTGGTGCTTGCCGGGGCAAAACTTTGGAGTCATGCTAGCAACTTACAAAGCACTCCAGGATCATGTTAGCAGCATTCTAATGATGTAGCTAGAAACATGCTAATATAGTTAGCATAGTGAGGTATAGTATAGATAATAAATGAGTGAGTGAGTGAGATTGGCTCATTTCCAAAAGAAGTCTTCTTCATGTTTGATTATGTGACAAAGATCCTCTAATGGATCCTCTTGAAATGACTGCGTTCTGATTACATTATTATTTCTTAAGATCCAGTTGATTTACAAAATTCCACAATTAAGCAATATCATGCGAGGAAAATCCATCTGTTGAATGAATAATAACCCGTAGTAAGTGTAGTAACATTATTATTATTGTAACATACTGTTCCTGAAATCAGTCATTTATATTTATTCCTGAGATTGGCGCAGACAAGAGGAGTCATTTACCAGTGCTACATTCATCCAGCCCACTTTTCCGGTGTATACTATGGAGGGCGGTGCCAACACATCACAGGGCACAGGCACACACACTCGCACACCCATTAATATGGCCAATTTGGAAATACTAATCATGTCTTAGTACCCAAAGGAAACCAACCCATTACAGGGAGACGATTCAAACCGTCCAACCTTGGAGTTTTTGGAGCATCGGTTATTTATTCAAATAAGTAGACCGGGACTTAGAGGTACCGTATTCAAAGCGAGATTGATGTAATAAGAATATTTGTTGTCTTTAACATTGTTGTGTTGTTTTTTATGTCAAAGCCAATGCTTCTATTACATTCTACCATTTCTATGCCAACCTCACATTGGTGGTTTTAAGAAAAATGCCATAAAAGCACTCATGTTCTTTTTTTTTTCTCATTTTTTCCCCCTAATTTAGTCGCAGCCAATTCACACTCGTCACTAGGGCACTCTCCTATCAAGACTACAACAACTATGTTTGCATACAAATGAACTAAAATCACAGAGGAGGCGCATTATGCCCTCTACAACTACTGATCTCAGCTCATTCTTGAGCTAAACAATTGGATTAGACATTCAGCTGTCGCCCTCCAGAACCTGAGTTTGATTTTGAGGGTTTAAAATGACAAAGATTCAGATTTTTTCTCCATATTGTTATGAAGGAGGATGTCAAAAATCCAGTATGGTATCTGACTAACGCAGTCATCAGTAAGATCGGAAGCTCTTGCAGTATATTGTTAACAGTAAAGGTCAAAGTCTTTTGCGATTTTAAGATTTTTGAAGAAGATCACATCAGTAGAAATGGGCTCGCTGGGAGAATTCTGTGTGCATCCAGAATACAAAGGATTCAAAATGAAGTCATCAGGAGAAAAAAACTGGAACACAAGGAACATTGTGTGACGGAATACAAAGGAAATAACTTGGATGGTATGGTCACGTAGAATAAAAAAAGAATAAAAGACGAGAAACAGCCAAGAAGAGTGTGAGCGAAAGTGTAAAGAGAAATAGAGGAAGACAAAGGAAAATGTCGATGGGAAATATAAAGAAGGATTTCGAACAGAAGGAAGGACAGGAAATCCTGTACTGTATAAACCCTTTGTCGGGCTGATGCACGAGAAAGGGGAAGAAGGGTGTCTAAACTGTGCATCTTTTTTTTTAATTAGAAAAATGTCATGATTAGTCATGATATTAACACCACTGCCAAGTGAACTAAACAACATTGATGATCAATTATACACCAACGAACTGATGACAGGATCATGGGCACCCAAGGCTTAAAACCTTAAATCGCAGAAAAAGACGTCAATGCTGACCAGGGTACAAATGTACAGTACCAGGACATCCAAAGCATTACAGACCCCAAGGCTGCCGTCCAAGACTCCAAACTCCCCAGATCCTTATCAGCACCCATGTGATGCTCTGGGAAAATAACGCCCCGCCTTTCAACCCAAAGGATTTGCTGCCAACGTCCTGGAGCCGGACACCACAGTACACCCCTAGATGCCCTGTCTAATCATGCTTATGAGGGATCATAGCAACCTCCAGTAGCACAAGTGGAACCCAAAACCTTGGCGGTTTTAATGTTTAAATGTTTTAATGTTATGGTTCATCAGTGTATGTGTTACTGTTTTGGTTTTCTATGTGTTATATTATCACAAAAAATTAATATGATGACTATAGAGCTCTTGATGTAAAATCAAAACAGCACCCAATTTGTCTGGCAATCTGTCTGCGATTTTACAATACCAGACAGTTGTTATACAATATCAAGTTTTTTTTATTTTTTTTTTTAATCCAGTCTCCCATTGTAAAAAAAAAAAAAGAAAAAAAAAAGCAGAGATTTGAGCTTATCAGCCATCCAGACCCCCTGTTGGTTCTCACTTGCGCTTCAGTATTGACTTTTTTTTTTTCTAATCATAAAATAAATGTTTGATAGATTTAAATCTATGTTGAATATACCTGATGTATTTGTGTTCCATTTGCTAATTGAGAACACACACGGGGGTTAAATTGGGCTGGGGCTGTCCTGATGTTTTTATTTGCGTTAGTAAGCTTCTCATGGTATTCAGTTAGCATTTGCTACATATTTAATGTTTAAATCATGATTTTCTCAAAACTTAAATTAGATAAGGTTTTTACCAGTCTAATTTTTAAATTGCCACAGGGTTAACATATGCACATATCGAAACATCAGTTCGATGTGAGTGCATATGCAGCAATCTCAGTCACTTGTCTGAAACATCCATTAGCATGACACAGATAGCAGCGTGACATGTGCGTGGCAAGGTACAGTATGGCGAAAGAGCAGGAAAGAAATTAACATGTTTAATAACACAATACAAAATACGCTGCTGTTCTGCTTGAACAGTGTTTTGATTCTGATACTTGATAGTGTAACATTAAATCGTACCTGATGAGATAGCTGTACATATTGCCATATTATAAATCTGGCGGTTCACCGTCCGCAAACGTGCTGTAAAGAACAGCTGGAGCTGATAAAAATCAGTAATATCCAGTGACTGAAGTTTCACCATATACACTGTTATCTGCTCTTTTGTCATGTGTTCAGTAAAATCCGTCTGGGTAAATTTAGCCAGAGATTCATCAACGTTTGGCTTAGCGGTATTGTATGTGGCAGACATGATCGCCAGTGTATTTGCTCACAGTGGCGGCCGGTCAATATGGGGCGCCGCCCCCCTTAAAGTTAGGCAGAGAAGAATGCTCCTTTAACATGTAATTATTTAACATAATAATTATTTATTTTAATAATGAAATAAAGTCATTTAGTCACAATATTCCGCTGTATTTCTTAATATAATATATTTGCAATTTTAAAAAATCTAAACTGTATTACGTTCATTTGTGTTCGTGTACGCGGGGCGCCGGACAAACGAGCGTCTATGTAGGCATGTAAATTTTTGAAAAGCATGTGACCTGAGGCTGAGCCCTGGTTGGATTTTGTCAAATCATCCTTGGGGCGCAGCACAGTGCACTCTGGACCCTCCCACTTTTGTTCTTAGCGAATCAATATCGTTTTTAAATATTTGGGCTCATGTGATTGGACCGTTCTCAACGAGTCTTTTCCAGCACTTACGGCAAGCGGAGCTGCTGACTGGATGCGATGTGAGTCATGCCTTTATTTTATGCTAGTAGTAGTGATGCTTAATCACCTGATAAATGGCTATTTACAGGCGCGTATTAAAAGTTTAATTTGAATTTAGTTTGCGCCCCCCCCCCCCCCCCCCCCCCCCCCAAAAAAAAAAAAACATTTTTGCACCAGCCGCCACTGTTTGCTCATATGAACAGCAATAATATTATAGATGTTTTATGTTAGTATATTAAATGTAGGACTACACCATCATATGATTATACTGTACATTAAATAGTAGCAACTGCATAGTACATTTTTGTTTCTCATTTATAAAAACATTCATCTCTGTCTTTATATGCCATGAAAATAAAAATGTTCATTATAGAAACAAACCTTTCTATTCATGTGCCACTAAAAAAAATTATAATAAAAGGGGTCATTTTCTTCCACACCAAACAGAAAAAAGTGAAATAAACGGAAGTGCAAACAAAGAGTTAAATACTCAGATTTAATGTATGTTAAGTCGATATGCAACATTCATAAGAGCGGTTTTAGGCTTATCATGGATTCGAGCTCCATATGGGGCCTGCAATCTCAACTCTCATTTGTATGCATCGAGCCTGGATAGAATATGTTGTAGTCATTTACCAAATCACCCAACACCTTCATCAGGGATCACCAGAGCAGAACAGTTCCTTCATCCTGTCTTTACTAAAAAACTACAAGACACTGAATCTTTCAGACAGGTTCAACTTCTAAAGAAGAAAAAAAATGCAGTTTGGATATTCATTTAAAGCCACTCAAATGGAAAGTATCTTGCTGTGAAATGACCTTTTAACTTTAAATCCATTTAAATCCCATCATTTCTCAGAATTAAAGCTAGTAATGAACCAAAACAGCTGTGAAATTGATAGGACCAAACCACCCAAGTTTTCCATTAAGGAAATGCATTCAGTGGCAAATTAAGACTTTCATATGGAGCGGGTCTTAGACACAGCACATGCTGTTATATAACTCATGGAATTATTTACATTCAAATATAGCACCTAGAATATCACACTTCGTTATTGACTGCTGTACCGGTGACAATGGTATCATGGAACCAGGAAAAAGGTCATTAATAAATCTTTAATAAGATGAGTATGCAACCTCGCTCAGTGGTCAAGGTGGTGGACTATTGATTGGGAGGTCACAGCACCACCAAGAGCCCACTGTTGTGCCCTTGAGCAAGGCCCTTAACCCTCAACTGCTCACATGTGTAATGAGATAAATATAGGTCACTCTTGATAAGGACGTCTGCAAAATGCCATAAATGTAAATGTAGGTTTCATCGTTGCTCAAGAAATGGTAACCTTTACAACAAAGTCCTCATTCACATCTCTATATACAGTATGTGCTTTTTAAAATTCCACTGATAAAATAATTGTCTCCTTTAATTGACCAATGGGGCGGCTCACCTTGCGCCGCCAGGGTCCGGGTTCGATCCCCGGCCAGGCTCGATTCCCGTCTCTGTGTGCATGGAGTTTTGCATGTTCTCCCCGTTTCCTCCGGGTACTCCGGTTTCCTCCCACAGTCCAAAGACATGTAGGTTAGGCTAATTGGCGTTCACAAATTGCCCGTAGTGAGTGTATGTGTGTGTCAGTGCCCTGCGATGGATTGGCACCCTGTCCAGGGTGTACCCTGCCATGTGCCCTAAGTCTCCTGGGATAGGCTCCAGGCCCCCCGTGACCCTGAATACAGGATTAAGTGGTATAGGTGATGAGTGAGTGAGTGAGTGAGTGAGTGAGTGAGTGAGTGAGTAATTGGCCAATGATTTTTTTTTTATTATAATTAGTCATGAGCAGTGTTGGGGGACGTTACTTTTTAAAGTAACTAATTACATTACAAAATTACCGTCTTCAAAAAGTAATCAGTTACATTACTGCGTTGCTTTCTGATAAAAGTAACTAGTTCGAGTACTTTTCCATTGCAGAAAATGAAAAGTCCTTTGTGCTTCCTCATGCATGTTGTTTTAGTCAAAACCTTCATAATTATTGTAGCATCATCAGTCAGCGAAGTTTGGCCCATAATCTGTTAACTACTAATACCACTATTTCACCTACGTGGTGGTTTCGCGTGGTGGCCGTAAGTACGGTAAGTAAGGCGCTGTGATTAGGTTTCCATCTTTCCGCGCGTCGGTCCTCGCATAGTCAAACCGCATAGATGAGATAGGGTTATAACAGCAGGAATAACAGAGAGGGACGGGTTATCGGGGGCGGGGCTTGTAGGATGACTTCCTCTCACACACACACACACACACACACACACACTAATGGATTGGGAATGACTGCTGTCTGGCTCACGGATTACATAAATTGTCTGAATAACGGATTACATTTTTGAAAAAGTAACTGAGTACTTGAATGGCGGACCTAACGCGTTAGATTACTCCTTACATCAAAAAAGTAATCCGAGTACTCTAACGCGCTACTTTGTAATGCGTTACCCCCAACGTTACACTGCCAAACTGGCAGTGTCCTCATTTAGAAGGATAACGTGACCCGACTCGCTGCAAACACTGTTCAGGAACGGTTTGGGGAAAATGACAAAGAGTTCAAGGTTGTTGGCTTGGCCTCCAGATTCCCTAGATCTCAAACCAATCGAGCAGCTGAACAACCCAATCTGAACAAACCAATCCAATTCATTTAGGACTCACACTCACTACTTAATGGACTTAAATAATCTGCTGCTTTAGTCTTGATGCCAGATACACCTTCACAGCTCACCTTCAGATGTCTAGTGGAGTCCAGGCCTCAATGGATCAGAGCTTTTGGAACAAGGGGAACCTACATAATATATGGAAGTGTGGATTAATGTGAACGCTGTGAGCTTGAAGTTCATATTCATCGGGAAATCCCGACAGAATTTGAAACAGAACTTTAGTCAGATTTAGCTCAACGACAACGCTAATGAGAAATTTTGAGGCTTCGATACCATACCAGAATCAACGTAGCATAATTAATTATGAGGATCACCATATTATGATCAGGAAATGATGTTTACTGAAGAGTACATGATTTGAATGTAGTGTGCGGTGTGGGATGAGAGGAAGTGATAGCTGAGACTGCAGGCACCAGTGGGTTGATTCAGTTCAGTTGCTAATCCGATATTTAGCATGCTAATCCTTTCTGCCGGGAGCCTTTCCACACAGATACAGACATCGAGATTGAAAATAAGGCAAAATCATTAATGTGGTATAGCAGAAGACAGTGTTATAGGTAAAGACATGAAGAAATATAAAAAGTTATTTAATTGTGATCAGCTTTTATAATGTATATTCTGTCTTTCTGACAGCTTCGTTTTAAAATGTGGCTTTGAATGAATCACAGCCCACACACTGATTTACACAATTTCAGTTAAGATGTAGGGGGAAAAAAAAAACTAAAAGCAGAAAAAGCAAGGTATTATAATATAATTTTTCTTCATCCTTTCATATTTTCCAGTCTGTTCGATGCTACATTGATGGAAACGTCCCAATACGAATATCAGGCAGGTTACAGGAGTTTAAAGTGTAGATTGATTCAATTTTTTGATCCCATCTGGCATTCCATGTGTTGTCTCTTTAGATAAGAGCCTAGACGCCTTTCTCATCATAGTCACCAAAAATTTCACAGCTGAGCAATTTTTTACATTTTCACTTCTTACTCATCCTCATCTAAGACTTATTAGCGTAAGGAAATGAATTATAAAGGGAGCCATTTCATACAATTAAGTTCCACAAGACTAAATGCAAATTTGATTCAATTATTCAGAGTTTAACCAGCTTTCCGGCGGGAGTCTCTTTTAAAAAATCAAACACGATAGCTTTTCACGAGGACACCTTGCACTAGAAATATAACAGGCAAATGTCTGAGGGCAACATTCAATCTCTGTCAAATGCCTGAAATGTTTTTTTTGTTTTTTTTTTCCGTAAATAACTATTATTTGCCATTAGCTACAAATTGACTTGCTGCCTAGCCAATTAACGTTAGCTGCTTGAACTGATGCTAATCTAACCTGGCATTACATGTAGCAAAGAAACAGGCTTGATTAAACATGGTTAAATGTAGCTAGTTAACTTTAGAAAATTAGCTAAACTTACCTCGCAATTTTTTTTTATTTTCTAATTACTGCAGTAGCTCGGCATACGAACGCCAGGTCTCATACATTTTTGCATTAAGAAATTAAAGTAATACTGAACACAGGCTAAGCTGCATGTACATCCAGGTTTTATTGACACAAAAATATATATATATATATATATATATATTGCGTCAGTGGAAAGCCAAGCGAAGCGAGTTTACTTTTTTTTTTTTTTTTTACATATTGCATTTTGTTCAAGATTTAGTGAAGACATAGCATCATGGGTCGCAAAGAATGTCAGGAAGAACTGTGGTAAGAAGCAAAAGGTTTGTTTTTTAAAGCAGCCGGCGCCAAGAGGAATCATAAATTAAGGTTAAGTGAGGTTTAAGGTTCATTTATTTCATATTTTCTAAAAGTTTTGATTATAATCATATCTTTTCATATAAAGATAGTCTTAGAAATTGGTAATATTTTTGAATAGCTGCAACGGATTATCTGCGTTTACATTATTCGCTAAGGGAAAATGCATTTCTTACCTCCAGAAAGAATACAATTTGTATGCCGAGGTACCACTGTATATGGGCTTCATTTCTCCTAGGGTGGCTTCTTTTTTTATATGGAGTGTACACCATCACTGAAATATCTTACTGAGGTAAAACCTGAGGCTCTTAATTTTAAGGCTCTTATACAGTATTTGTCCATACCACAGTACTGTATAGTATGGTGGCTTATACTGTATATGTTTAGTTGTGCATGGATAACTATAGTATTTACCTCCTTGTGGAGTGTGTGAGGTGTAAGGTCACTGCAGATTATGAACTCCCATAGCATTTTACTTGTTTTTTTCTATGTTGATTGTATACTTTAAACTAAAACGCATTTAGAGGATTTGATGCACCATTGACTAGATTAGATTAGAAGAAAAGACGCTAGTAGAAATAGAAGCAGAAATTCTACTGGTAGAATGTGTCTAAACAAAATGGAGCAAGTAGACAATGTGTTTTTTTTTTTTTCTTGGGCTTTTCCCCTTTATCCTAGGATTTGCCACATAAGATCATTTGACCTGCAAGATATGCCACAGGATTTACACCAGAGGCCCTTTCTGTCACAACCCACCAAATTTCTCCCAGCTTGGGACTTGCACTGAATCTCATTGGTTGGATATAGATTTGAGCAGTTGGGGTTAAGGGCTTTGCTCAAGGGCCCAACAATAGCAACCTGGTGGTGGTGGTGAGGCTTGAACCCCTGATCCTCCGATCAGCAGCCCATAGCCTCAAGAGGCAGAACCACCACTGCCCCAGAACAAGAGTGCTCAGAGTATTCAGGTTTAATTACACACAATTTAAGTCCACTTACTTTTATTTGTTTACACTTTAAACAATTGATATTGTCACAAAGCAACTTTACAGAAATAGAAATTCTGCATAGCTTCATCTTGGCAGCACGGTGGCTTAGTGGTTAGTACTTACACCTTGCACCTCAGGGTTTGAATCCCATGGGGTCGGTGTACATGGAATTTGTTTATTCTCCCTGTGCTTGGTGGGTTTCCTCTGGTTACTGTGCTTTCCTCTCACAGTCCAAAGACATGCAGATTAGGCATTTACAAATTGCCCATAGTGTGAGAATGTTGACTGGAGGTCCTACCATGGTCGTATTACAAGCTCAACTTTGTCTTTTCTATTCCTGCTAAACACCACTTAGGAGAAACAAAGAGACGTAACTGAGCCACAACCCGAGACATACTTGAGAAACATTTGAGATGTACTTGAGAAACAGAACTGCATTTGAAAGAGAATGAGATTAAAGTCAGATATAAATGAGATGCATGAAACACAAATGAGAAATATTACAGTAATAGCATACAGTGTAATACATTTACAATTTTACCACAGACTCGGTTGTTTTAACTTACATTCTGACTCCTTGTCAATAATAATTATTGTGAAATTCTTTGGGGAAACAAGACAAATGACAAACTATCTCTGAGATTTAAAGGTAATGAGCCACATTTGAGACACCTTTGAGAAGATGCAGAGAATGCCAAAATCTCATTCAAGTCTCAAAAGATGGCTCATTTCTGTCTAGGAGACAACGAAGAGATTAATATGAGATCTCATCTTGGAGTTTCTTTGCCATGGGAGAGGATGGATAGAATGGATTTTTATTATTTATTTGGTTTAAAGAATCAATTTGCAGCTTGACCACATTGTCCCTAATGACAATTTGCAGCTTGACCACATTGTCTCCTTCCTTCCTGTAATGACATGAGGAAGAAACCTGGTTGGAAACCAGACTCAAAGACAACCCTATGCTCATTGGGTGATGCTGCATAACATGACCATAAATAAATATTTTCTGTGAGCTATATGGTCACATGAGCAATTGTATAACAGGGAGATGTATTTTAAATCAGCCCTTTTCTTGCCATTTCAGTCCCCAACCCACCAGAGAAATTGCAGTCACAAGCCATCACAGCAGAACTGTTTCAATCAATGCAGTCCTCATGGGTTTTTAAGTGGAACCCTTGTCAGTTATCAAATCAATCTTTAGGCAGACCACATGAGTTCATCCTCGGCAGCAGTGACTGGTCTCCGTGTGATGAGAATTCCAATCAGAAGTAGTGCATCAGGATGGATCAGGCAGGTTCGCAGGGCAGAAGGGGTCAGGAGCATTGATAACAGATGGTCTCATGGCTCGCTTTACTTTGCTTTAAACACATACAGTACATCTTTGGATTTTGGTCCATCATTTTGATTCCACTAGTAGCTCTTTGAGTGGACTATAGATACACCTTTATTTCTGGGTGTTAATTTGTGTAACTTTTTAAAGAGCACAATTTCCTGTATGCTATTCCTCTGAGGCCCACTTCATTAACATCTTCCAGGGAAAAAAGGAAGGAAAAGAAAAAAAACGTCAGACAGCAATAAGGTTGGCCTTATTTCAAATTACAGTAGAGCATCAGGATGTAACATATAAATCCATTTAATTGACTTTAATGATGTTTAACATGACCTGTATATAATGAATCTAGCCTTTTTCTCCCCTCCGTTGTATAGAACTGTCCATATGGATAGTTAATTGTGATATAATCTATAAAAGGACAACAACACAATAGCTGTTGCAATTTATTTCGTTAATTACAAAGAGCCAGTTATTTTCAGGCATATTCATTCTCAAGCCTATGTTCTGTGGCTGCTCCTTGATTTGGAAGGTGTACAGATTTATCACTGTTCAGGGTTGGGTGGTAATGGAGCCTGGCGCCTGGTGACACACGCTATTTGCTTCATTCACTGGGAAAACTTGCTCAGTGCACCAGCGAAATTCGTCCAGCTTCATCACACTAGCACTTATCGTGTCACCAGTTGGAGAAATGGATTGAGGAGCATCACGTCATGCCGCAGTGGAGTACAAGATTGTCCCTCGAACCACCTGTGCCAGTAACACTGTACAAAAAAAGGTAAAGGTTACATGTATACAGTACATTACTCCATTTGATTTTTTTTTTGTATTTTAAGGGAAAACATTTAATCATTAAGAATTGAGCCATTAATACACAATGCACAAGACCACCATTTTAACCATGCAACAAATGCTAATCTTCATTAAAGTTCTTATTTACAATGACATACATTTTAAATTGCATTAAAATATGACATGCACATATTTTTTTCATAATATTTACTGCTGCTATTTGCCGAAGAGGTTTTCTTTGCTGCTACTATGGCACAAATTGTTTACTGCATCTACAGTACCATTTCATGGACAACTTATGTGCACTACCCTAATTCAGCCCTGTGTACTGGTCCAAGCTACATTATCACAGTGCCGTGTTTGTAAGGTACAAGTGTACCTTATGTTGTCTTTCTGTACAGTTCTTAGCTAGTTTGGTAAGAATGTATAGTCTTAATTTATGTTGTATGTAGCACCTTCGTTCTGGCGGAACGTTATTTCGTTTCACTGTGTACTGAACTGTACTGTCGACCCTCGTAATCCGCGGCGGTGAAATTTTGACCGCAAATTTTGGATGGGTTAAGAAAATGCCTATTTTTTTTTATAGTTTAGATGGTAAATATGCTCCCAAAACACTTTAATTTCATTTTAAACTTAGATTAATACATTACCCTTAAAAACCTGTATACAGTACTGTACTGCTGTGTCTCCCGCAGTGCTTGAATGTAAAATACAGATGTTATCCCCTTATATGTACTGTAATTCATTCATTCATTCATTTCTTTGGTATCAGTACTGTAGGGTAAATACAGTAATAATTCACCGGCCAAATGTAGCTGAATTTACATTAATATTTATGTTTAAAAAATTTTTTAATTATATTTTGTTCTTAATATTTTAGCTTTAAAACGCATGGATAGGACATTGCTAGAAAAAACATTATTAAAAAACTGCAGAAGATATTTACAATTATTAGTTAGATTCTAAGGGAAAATCAGCGAACAACTGAGGCCGCGAACTCTGAACTGCGACTTCGCAGGATTGAAATGACAATAATATCCTACTTTATTTGACTTGAATGAACTCTTCTGAGTGACAGGTTTTTTTTTGTTTGTTTGTTTTTTTACGATGGATCTAGGTATCTAATGTATTCCATCGATTAATTTGTCTTTCCAAATTTTGCACAATTGCGGGGTTGCTTATTGAACATGCTGCTGTTATTATTGCACCTAGTGGATGAGAATGGGAGATGCAGCAACCACCAACAGAGGCCAGTTAGGGCAAAATTAGCATTGCCCAATGCTCACAGGCAGAGCAAAAGACAGGACACTTAATGGCAGGGTTAAATTGTTTACTATAAATTGGACCCGTTCAAAAAGTGACATCTAGCCCCACCAAAAACATCTTTGGCTATGAGCTGCTCCTGTATCTAACTCCAAAAGTGATGCACTGGCAAAGATCATCGTAATAACTCTAGTGCTGCAGGAAATGGAGTTTGTTCATGCATTAACTTGAAAAGACTCCATTTCTTACAGCAGTAGAGTTATTAAGCTGATCTTTGACACCCAATGTTTTTATCATTGCTTTTCGCTGGTCTATTCCTTGCATACCTTAAGACCCAGCAGTCTTTCTATAGTCTCGGGATCATATCCTGACATCCTCTTCATATCCTTTGGTTGCATAAAACATCTTTAGCAAAAGTTGCATCCACAAATTGTTCTCGCAGCAGGAGCACACCATACAGGAGACTCATTTACACCATACCGGGACAACGGATATGTTAAATGAGTCTAATTAGCTACAAGCTGAACTGCATGATTTCTGAAAAGTCCAGCAATTAAGCGGGGATTGGCGTGAACTTGGAAGTCTTGCTGTTAAAGACCAATTTGTGAGGTAGTAGGCAGTCTGTCTCTTACTGAGATAAGAATTATGTCAAGCAATTCATCAACGCTCAATGCTAACAAAAGCATCATAATAGAATGATTATGAATGACTGAATCCTATAAAGCAACTCCTTTAATACTGTACAGAGCATTCCAAGTGCAAGGAAAAGAATTAACTTAACATAATAATATACTACTGTACGCATTACACTGAGCCATATGGACACCAGGAAGGGGACATACTGTACTGTATGTTAAAATTCTCTTTGTTGAGTACAGTTTAGAATTTAATACTATAATTTCCTCCATACTTACCACCATGCTGGAGTATTTAGCCTGTCTCTCTATGCCAATGGGTCTCCAATTTTCTGGCTGGTAGACCACAAGCAGTACAACTGGGCAGCCATGTCTTATTCACCCTCACGCTTAGCCTTGGAGTACCCCAAAGTTGTGCCCTGGGTCCCCTGCTATACTCACCGTACATTTACGTCTGCATGTCACTTCCAACTCTAACATTAAGTTTGTTGATGACAAGTAATGAGAAGGCCTACCTGGAGGAGAGTACAACCTGGAGAACAATGTCAGAAAGACAAAAGACAGGATAGTGGAGTTCAGCATGAAGCCGGAGAAGAGCGACCAGCCCCTTATGATCAACAGGTTTTGGTACATCATGCAGGACCTGTCATGGTCCTGTCACATCAACCCCATGATGGAGGATGCCCGTCAGCCGCACCATCCAGATGTGATGCTCGGCCAATCGAATAATGGAATTCTCTCTGTGTTACAGTCAGGGAAGCTCTTCTTCCACTTTCCATCCTACAACATGGCTGCTGAGGACTTCTAATACACATGCACTAACTCATCGCCTGCCATCTATGGCTCAGTGTGATATACTGTATAGTACTGTATGTGTCCACCTGGATAACATTTAAATCACACACACAGCATAAACAAACAAACTCTGAATTCTATTATTCTATTATCTATAATGATGTACAGTATAC
This sequence comes from Clarias fuscus, assembly GCA_030347435.1. NCBI lineage: Eukaryota > Metazoa > Chordata > Actinopteri > Siluriformes > Clariidae > Clarias > Clarias fuscus. The sequence continues at coordinate 4,742,425 of CM059230.1, read as the reverse complement.
ACTGTTTGTTACCAAGTCTGATATTTCCAGTATGGATTTCTGTGTATGTTTTTTTTCTTTTTTTTTGTCAAATGACATTTTTCAATTTCTTCCCATCATGTTCATGCCTAATTGCATATCGTCTGACCCTAGCCTGTTTCTGACATCCCAGCTTGATATACTGTACACATGTTCATTTTGCCAGTGTGCTTTAATAAATTCTCTCTTACTATCATACTGCTTTTTGACAGTTAATGAACTTCACAGCATGTCAGCATCCATCATGAATGCGAATATTTGATAGTGGGTTTTAACCACTATGGTTAAAAAATAAATAAATTAAAATCCATATTCCCCATCAGGAAGGACGTGTAGGAGGGCAACCAGCTGCATGGAGTTCAACCAAGTGAACCTTAACATACTTGTTTCTTTCTATTAATAGCCTTACACCTAGTCTGTGACATTTAGTTCTAAAGCATTCAACCTTTTCTTTATAGATGACCGAAGATCTAAAGGTGACTATTTTAAGACTTTTAATAAGAGCAAGTGTTTGAGTAGCAGGAATCAGAAGCAGATAAGCTACAGTAAGACCGAAGCAGCACTAAAACAAAATCATGTACATAGACTGTGCAAATTAACCTTAAATCTAAAACTAGACCTCCGGCTTTTTGGTCAGTTCAGATGTCATGACAGGTCACATTTACAATTACAAGCGCCTTTAAACGTGGACACGTCTGTCTTCTGAAATGGTACGCTTGCGCACATCGATACGTCGTTGTTCACATCATCTGGGTTTAACGCATTCATTCCAAACAATTGATGGCAGTAAAAAAAATTCAATCCATTTGCTCTGGAGGAAGGCAAGCATTCAATCAGCTGTTTTTGTTGAGGAGAAAAAGGAAGAAAGCCACACACCTCGCTTTAGCAGCTATTGCTAGCACTGCTATGAAATCCCCGCGCTGTCGATGCTGACTGACGTCAGCGAGCACCAGACAAATGCGCAGAGGCAAAAAGTCACATGGCCTCTTGACCATGTACCAGATCGAGCACCACATATTAAGTTGATGCAGATCTGATCTAAAAAAAAAAATATATATATATATATATATATATATATATATATATATATATATAGATTAGATTTGTGCATTTAGACAGCCATAAAATATTCAGATCTGTGTTACATTAGGGTAGAATAAAAAATCTGATTTGAGTCACTTCAGGCTGGTAATGTGAATGAGGCCAAATAGAAGTGCACTGTTCACTTTTATTTATTTGTTTGTTTGTTTACTTAATTATTTTCAGAAAGCTTGCAGGAGGATTTCATCAGGCGTCTGATGGAGACTATAGAGGTATACATTTGCAATGGGTCTCAGGGGATGCAAAAATAAATAAATGAAAGAAATGAATTAATATCATGGAATGAATACATTTATTTTATTCATTCAGTGTTTTTAATAATAATCAGTGTCAGGAAGCAACTCTGTGGTTTATAGGTGGCATGGTGGCACTGTCATCTTGCACCTCCAGGGTCCGGGTTGGATTCCAACCTCAGGGTCTGTGTGCATGTTCTCCCCTTGCTTGGTGGGTTTCTATCAGGTACTTCATGCAGATTACTCTAATTGGTGGACCCAAATTGCTTTTAGCAAATTTTGTCCAGAGGTGCTACCATGTTCGTAAAAATGAGAATAAATACAATGGTCACCATTGGCCTCCACGGTTCCTCGATGGATGGATGGATGGATGGATGGATGGATGCAATGTGTTTAGACTCTTGGAAAACCAAATTCATTCATTCATTTTTTTAAATAATTTTTAAAAAATCAATATTTCAGGTGAAAACAAATAATATCCACACATCCCCAGTTGAGACCAGTTATGAACTCAAATCATGTAGCTGAGATTGAGGAACTGTCAGAGGCAGAGTTCACACACAGTGTTTCCATTTCAAATCCATTTACTGGCATTTCCATCACTTAGTGGTAGCCTTTGCACTCACTCATTCTCTCCTGTTCAGTAAAAGGTCAGGGTTGCTGTGGATCCAAAGCCTATCCTGGGAATACACCTTATATGACACACTTGTCCATTGCAGCGCTTCATGAGTACTCACTGGCAATTTATATTTGTCCACTTTCTGGGACATGGGAGGAAACTGGAGAACTTGGAGAAAAGTCACACAAACAGTGGGAGGGGGACACGTGAAACTACCCTCTAACAGGAACTGGAGTTTAGGATTGAACTGGAGTTCCTGGAGGTTATAAGCAACAACATGTTAGCTGCTCTTCCACCATGTGAGCTTTTTACCTTTTTTAAAAAAATTTTATTCTTGACAGTTAGTACAAAATAATTATAATTCAGTTAAATGTTTCATTACAGCCCAGTTAGGAAGCTGGGGTCAGAGATGATACAGCACCCCTGGAGCAGATAGGGTTAGGGGGCTAGAATCAAGGGCTCAACAGTGGCAACTTGAACCCCCAACCTTCCAATCAATAACCCAGTAACCCACAGCCTTAACCGATTGAACCACCAGAGCCCCCTATAGCCACAAGGTAAACTACCTTTCAGAAATATTTGCTGTAAAATATAAAAACATACTCAAACACACATCTCATTGTTCAAGATGGCTTACAGTTCCTGAATGTGTCAGTCACATGATGATTGGCATTTACCTTCTTTTTTTTTTTTTGGCTGACAATTGGTTATTATCTGGTGATTATACTCTCAGTATTAGGCAACACAGCAGTCGAAGGATTTTTATAAAATCACTTTTTATATTTTATGCAGTAAGCATTAAATGAATGGGAAATCCACAATAATGGGGGATTTGCTCCAAACAGAATATTGCTGAATTCACATGGTTCCTTATCTGCAAGTAATCCAGTGGGAAGTTGGATGGAAGCGTATTGTTCTTGGACTGTCAGGTTCTCCTTTCTGTAACAATGGCAAATTAATCTGTCCGCAAATTCACACACTGAAATGTCTGCTGTTGCAGAACAAATGCCTACATTACGCTTCATTCTCATGGGTGGTTAGTCTTACGAACACACACACACACACACACACACACACACACACACACACACACACACACACACACACACACCCTTCTTAATCAGATGACATCTTGGGTTAATGATACATTGTTAATATATTATAAAAAAAATAAAAAAATAATACAATTATATATATATATATATATATATGTCATAATTTTGAGAATTGTGTTAGGCTGATAATATGGTATGCTTAACAATAATAAAAACACATTCAGTCACTGCTATTCTCATAGGGACTTCGGTAGTGTTTCCTTTCATGGGTGAAAATATGCTGAGCATATTTGTTGAGCATATAAGTAAAAAGTACAGATAATAAAAAAGTGCCCAGGGGGGAAAATGCACCCAAGTACAGGTTCGTAAAAAGGTTGATACTGTACAGTTCTTAATGAATATCTGTAATAGGACCTGAAAGGACATACAGTAAGTGCAAACTCTTTGCCAACTTTTGGAATGAGATTTGGAAAATAATGACATTGTGTACACTATGTGCAGAACCACACACACACACACACACACACACACACACACGATGCCCCCATTGTCCATGCCCAGCCAATCTGTCTAATACTAACCGTACACCTTACCTGTTACAGCGTTAAAGTGATACAACAGATGCATGTGACTGTATTTATTCCAGTTGGTAAAACTGAGATGTAGGGCAGCAGGGGGTGTAGCAGAAAACTCTGGAGTCTATGCATCTCTCATATTTAATTCTACAGTTACAAAGGCCCTGGGCAGTCAGTCCCCCTGAAGGCAGAAAAAATTTTTACACACTGAACAGAATAAATTATGATACGTGCATACATTGTAATCATAAACAAAACAATGTATCACTATTTCTATTAAAAAAAAACACTCAGGGGCTAAAAAAAACTTGATTAACCTTAAAACTCAAGCGGCACAAATCCGTGCCGGCAACACAGAATAGATCAATGATGATAAGAAAAAACAATAATTTTAAGTGTTTTAAAAAGGTGTATGTAAAAAAAAAAAAAGAAGACTTTTTTCAAAGTTTGAAAAAAACATCAAACTGTGTACAATATTTGTGTTTTCGGATATCTCAGATACAACCGGTTATATCATTACTTTTAAAAAGGGTAAATTTAGCTACTACACGGATGTGGGAATGATGTCACTAAAATATATAACTCTCAAAATGAGCATATTATTATTATTATTATTATTATTATTATTATTAGGTCATACCTAATACCATAAAAACACCTGATCATGTGTATCTGTGCTATTTCTTTGCCTATGTGACATTTTTCAATGTATGCTCAGTCATGTTTGTATAGTTGGGTAAAAAAAGTTACTTTATCATATTGCCTATTTTGTGCAAAAAAAAAGGATATGTCACTCTATATTGCACAATAATGGTTAAAATACGGTGTGTTTTAAGGGCTATGAGACAATACAACAAAACACACGCAACATTATGTGAAGTGCAGCGGAGGGAAGCAGGCAAACTTGGGTCATGCAGAAACAGATGAATAAGAGGAAAATCAGGAGATTATAAATTGCTGGATAAAAACGTCCACCAAAGTGAATCAGCCACTTGAGAGAGAGAGAGAGAGAATCAAAGATTTAAAGGGCGCTTTTTTTTTTTTTTGGCATGACAAATGTGGACATTGAATGTCTTTGGATTGTGGGAGGAAACCCACCAAGCATGGGGCGAGCATGCAATCCATGCAGAGAATCGAACCTGACAAGGAATCGAACCCAGACCCTGGAGGTGCAAGACGATAGTGTGAACCACTAAACCACTGTCCTGCCCCAATGGAAATATATTAATAACACACGAACACAACAGTACTAAAAAATAAAACTACTAAAAAAGCAAAAAGCAAAAGCTAATAATGATCATAATTATCATAATAATCATAATAATAATGAGAGGAGAAAGTACATTCAAAGAAGAATCATTATTGATACAATGAACTGGAGGAGAAAAGAAAAAAAAAAATATATATATATATATACTGAATATGAAGTGAGACGGTGCGTGTACGTACAGTATGATTGCAAATCTCTCGGTCTCTCTGCTCATCTCTCCCGAAAAATTCATCAATTGAATATATGAATCTGCTATATGATTAAAATCAATACAGATATTCTAATGTCATTGTACATATTTCATTATATTCTCTTTAGATAATGCTGTGTAACTTTGCGACACTCTGTAAATGCATTTGAATGTTGATTCATTTGATTAGATTGTTTTTCTGTTTGGTACTATTATGACTGTTCCCATTATTATCACTTCCTCTGTTTTTCATTAATGCCTTCATGTCACTACAAATGAATGTTAATTTTTAATGGATTCCATTAGGTGAATATTATTTTGTTTCCTTTGTGAGAGAACAAAGTGGTGGATCTTCGTGCCGGTGCGCTCCGGTCGCAGTACTCACATATATCGAGGGCACCCGAGCCGTTTATACAGACAGCTGACTCATCAGAACAAGTGCTAGAGCTCAGTGATTTTGCTCCCGTCTTCCACAGACCGTTGTTTGGAATATGAAATTGGCATGAGAGCGTGTGAAGATGAGGTATTGCGTGAGTCTCACGCTCAGTTTGTGAGATTTTGCAGTTCAACACAAACTGCTAACCGAAACAAGAACATAAACATTGAACCTACTAAGCAATGGGCAAAAAATTAACCACAGCATGGGTGGCTTTAGAGAAAAGCTAGACGAGAAAACACCATCAGAACGTTAATAGGGTGCTTAACCAAACGAAACAAAACACAGTTGAATGTGATCGAGGAGGATTTGCCTGCACCCTTCAAATGTTTCTCTTGTTTCTTTGGCTTGGTCATGCCTTGCATGCCCCCCCCCCCCCCTTTCAGACTCTGGCTTGGGATGGGTAGGAAAGCCTGCCCCATCAGCCTCTGGTTTGGGCTGCACTGGAGAGAATCATTCCACTGGCATCTGGTTTGAGCTCTGCTGGATTTAGTGTCTGGTCACTGGGGCATGTCTACCACACCAGCCATCATCATTTATTCTGTTCCGCTTTATCCTACATACAAGGTTGCGAGGGGCCTGGAGCCTATCTAAGGAGACTTCGGGCTTGGGGTAGGGTACACCCTAGACAAGGTGGCAATCCATCGCATGTCACATGCTCATTTAAACACTACAGGCAATTTGGGAACGCCAGTTAACCTAATCTCAAAGTCTTTGGACTGTTGGAGGAAACAGGATTAATCAGATGGAAACCCACCAAGCACGGAGAGAACATGCAAACTCCATGCACACAAACCCTGAGGCGGAAGCTGTAAGGCAACAGTGCTAATCATCATGCTGTGGTTCCCACACCAGCTATATCCCCTCAAACCACAGACTCAATTAAGATGCCTTTTTCCATCGGATCTGATTTTCCTGGGGCCACATACATGTCAACGTTCCTGCTGCGTCCGTTTTTCAGTCTAGCTTTCTGTGAGGCATATATGGTGGATGCAGATGCAAGTGCTGACTTTTTATTAAATTAAGAAGTGAAACACAAACTGATGACCAAATAAACTTGGATTGTAGACAATGGTCGAGACACAAACCATAACATGGATATCTGTCAGGGATATGAGGTGAAGGTGGGTGCAGAACCTTTATTAAATGACCAAAGTGAAACACAAACTGATACCCAAAACAAGACCATAAACATGGACTGTGTAGACTCTAGCCCTGGATTCTAGGCATTGGCCAGGACACAAACCGGATCATGCTTGGCACAGGACAAAAGCAAGACAAACTCACAGCCAACAGAATATAAATATGATGCTTAACAAGATGTCTAGGTGAAAGTCATCAAGGCTGAGACTGGTAAGTTTATATGATGATTTTAATTTTGAAGCAACTACGCTGCAATGCCTGGAAACATCATTCAACATCTTCATAAGTTTACTAGTAACACACATCTCGTATTTTGCTAATGAATGTATGAGTAGAAAAAGTGCAAATAAAGAATGCATATTTACTATGGACTAAAATGTGACTTTTTTTAAAAATCAAGCTACTTTGACTTACTGAGGTATGGCCCGGGACACTCGTCCCCAAGTTCCACATGACCGGCTCTAGTGGCTTTACCCTTATACAGTACAAGGTAATGCGGACTGTAATATGAATAGCTACACTGTGTATCACTGCAGATGGCGAGTTGAAATGATTCTTGATTTTTTTTGTTTTTCTGCTTCAGTGAACGTGAGTGGATGCTAAAATGAAATATTTAGATGCTAAACTGAACCCAATCTATGGATATATACGTAGCATATGGTCACTGGCTGGATGAGAGAAGAAGTAGAAGAAGAGATCGCAGTGATTTGTACTACTTTGAAGATCTAAATAAAAATAAAAATTGAGACTATGCAATTAAGAAAAACAATTGTCAGTGTTAAACAATTCATGTTTAAAAAAAAAAAAAAAAAGAGCAATGTCTGCCATCTGTTCACCTCGCATCCACTCCAGAGTGGTCAAGCTTTCTGTACTATATAAGCTGCTCGTTTCAACACCATATTTGCTGCATGGACAAAGTATTTGGCCAAACCTGTTAATTATCGAATTCAAGCGTTTCAATCAGACCCCTTATCCCCAATCTAAACGAATAAGTATACTGTACCAAGACATCTTGTACAGTCGTGGCCAAAAGTTTTGAGAATGACACAAATATTAGTTTTCACAAAGTTTGCTGCTAAACTGCTTTTAGATCTTTGTTTCAGTTGTTTCTGTGATGCACTGAAATATAATTACAAGCACTTCATACTGTATGTTTCAAAGGCTTTTATCGACAATTACATGACATTTATGCAAAGAGTCAGTATTTGCAGTGTTGGCGCTTCTTTTTCAGGACCTCTGCAATTCGACTGGGCTCTCAATCAACTTCTGGGCCAAATCCTGACTGATAGCAACCCATTCTTTCATAATCACTTCTTGGAGTTTGTCAGAATTAGTGGGTTGTTGTTTGTCCACCCGCCTCTTGAGGATTGACCACAAGTTCTCAATGGGATTAAGATCTGGGGAGTTTCCAGGCCACGGACCCAAAATGTCAACGTTTTGGTCCTCGAGCCACTTAGTTATCACTTTTGCCTTATGGCACGGTGCTACATCGTGCTGGAAAATGCATTGTTCTTCACCAAACTGTTGTTGGATTGTTGGAAGAAGTTGCTGTTGGAGGGTGTTTTGGTACCATTCTTTATTCATGGCTGTGTTTTTGGGCAAAATTGTGAGTGAGCCCACTCCCTTGGATCAGAAGCAACGCCACACATGAATGGTCTCAGGATGCTTTACTGTTGCCATGACACAGGACTGATGGTAGCGCTCACCTTTTCTTCTCCGGACAAGCCTTTTTCCAGATGCCCCAAACAATCAGAAAGAGGCTTCATCCGAGAATATGACTTTGCCCCAGTCCTCAGCAGTCCATTCGCCATACTTTTTGCAGAAGATCAATCTGTCCCTGATGTTTTTTTTGGAGAGAAGTGGCTTCTTTGCTGCCCTTCTTGACACCAGGCCATCTTCCAAAAGTCTTGGCCTCACTGTGCGTGCAGATGCGCTCACACCTGCCTGATGCCATTCCTGAGCAAGCTCTGCACTGGTGGCACTCCGATCCCGCAGCTGAATCCTCTTTAGGAGACGATCCTGGCACTTGCTGGACTTTCTTGGATGCCCTGAAGCCTTCTTAACAAGAATTGAACCTCTTTCCTTGAAGTTCTTGATGATCCTATAAATTGTTGATTTAGGTGCAATCTTAGTAGCCACAATCTCCTTGCCTGTGAAGCCATTTTTATGCAACGCAATGATGGCTGCACGCGTTTCTTTGCAGGTCACCATGGTTAACAATGAAAGAACAATGATTTCAAGCATCACCCTCCTTTTAACATGTCAAGTCTGCCATTCTAACCCAATCAGCCTGACATAATGATCTCCAGCCTTGTGCTCGTCAACATTCTCACCTGAGTTAACAAGACGATTACTGAAATGATCTCAGCAGGTCCTTTAATGACAGCAATGAAATGCAGTGGAAAGTTTTTTTCGGGATTAAATTAATTTTTATGGCAAAGAAGGACCATGCAATTCATCTGATCACTCTTCATAACATTCTGGAGTATATGCAAATTGCTATTATAAAACCTTAAGCAGCAACTTTTACAATTTCCAATATTCTCAAAACTTTTGGCCACGACTGTACAATGATATGCATTCAACTTTGTGGCAACAGTTTGGGGAAGGTCCTTTTCTATTCCAACATGACTCCGCCCCAGTGCACAAAGCAAAGACTATAAAGACATGGTTTAATCAGTTTGGTATGGAAGAACTTGACTTGACCTGAACCCCATCGAGCACCTTTGGGATGAACTGGAATGGAGATTGCGAGCCAGGCCTTCTCGTCCAACATCAGTGTCCGACTCTACAGAGTGAATGGGTAGAAACGCCCATAGAAACACTCAAAAATCTTGTGGACAGCCTTCCAAGAAGAGTGGAAGCTGTTATAGCTGCAAAACGGGGACCCACCCAATACTGAAGTGTATGTATTTGGATACAATGTCATTGCAGGTTTGGCTAAATACTTTAGTCCATATAGTGTATTTTTCCTAACTGAAAACAAAGCATATCCTACAATTCAGTATCATGAGGGGAACACCGACCCCTGAGCTGACTTTGATTCACGGGGAAGTGGTTTTTTGTTTGTTTGTTTGTTTGTTTTTTACACCAGATAGAAAAGAAAGAAAATCATATTATATATTTTTTATTTTTATCAGCAAGGAAAGGTTAAACTTAAAGCTCATGTGAGCATGTGATATTTTGAGATAATACCTCGCACTGTTCGAAAATATGAAAATTTTATAATTAATGACAAATGTTTTAGAAAATAAGTCACAATTTTGACATCTGTCAGAATTTTGAGAAGTTGAAATACTATGGTAATATGAAATTGCTAGTCAAATCTTTTGAAGTCAGAATTACTAAAGATTAAAAAATATCCACCTTTTTTTCTAGAAAAACCTTCAAGATACAGAGATAGAGTGATTTTTTTTATATAATTGACAATTGTAGGATATTTAGACAAATGCAAGTGAACATCAGTGTTGATTTAATTATTCTCAACAGTAAACAATCCAAAACGTGGTTCTGAATCAAGACAAAAACATACATATCAAAACCACAAACAAATCAACAGCAGCAGGTCTGAAACACTTATGAACTGAGGATCAGAGTCTTTTTAAATAGGAGCAATGTAATTGAAAACAGGTGTTGCAGGTCAGTAATTAGGACAACTTGACTGGAGAACAGAATGTCATGTCTTCCACGTTTTTTGAGATAACACACCAAACCTTTTAGAAAAACACATCAGATTTTTTTTAGAAAACATATAAGAATTTGATACATAAATACATAAGAATGTTATATTAACATTTGCAAAACATTAATATAATACGTCAAAATCTTGCAAAAATAAAAGATTCTTCTTAAGTCAGAGGTTTGATTGAAATATATAACATACAGTGGTACCTCGATGAGTTATTAGCGAGAATTTGTATTGTGAAACGCATTTGCTCATAGAAAATCATTTAAATGCAGATAATCTGTTCCAGCCACCAAAAATATTACTAATATTACCAATTTCCAACACTATAATTATATTATTTCATATTAACACAATCTAAATGTTTAGAAAAGACATGTAAATAAAGTAAAATTAGAAATAAATAGACATTAAACCTCACTTAGCCTTAATGTACGATTCCTCACGGCACCGACCGCATTAAAAATTTAACTGAAAGTGGATCCGTTTTCTTCTTGCTACCGTCTTTGCTAATATTCTTGGTACCCATGGTGCTTTGAGACCTATTAAGTGTCTTGACTAAATCTTGCATAAAATGGCTTTCCACTGCTTTGAACAGCTCCAGATGTACAGTACTGTATGTGCAACTTAGCCGGCGTTCAGTTTGGCTCGGTTCAGTCACTCGTATGACGAAAATGCTTCATGTGCCGAGGCAAATTTCTTGCAAAATTTCAGTTCTTATGGCGAAAATTCTTGAGGTTTGTATGCCAAGTATATTACCACTGTATTTCAAAATTTGCAGATTAAGTAAGAATTAAAAAAATTCTGAAGATTTATCAAAATCTTTAATTATTGCTAGTAGCAACAATAAAGAAAAGAAAAGTGTTATGTGTGGTCTGCCTTTATTTTATTTTTTTTTATCTGGATTGTTAATATGACCATAAATCGTGTGGTGTTTTATTCATTACAGATTTAAATGAACAGTCTAGCAGAATTTAATTATTACCTCATACATTTTTTAAAAATCTTGTCATGTTGCTCACCACAGCAGATAATACACTAGAATTATAACCTCGGGCCAACATACAGTAATTCCTAACCAGAGGTTTCTGTCACCTAAGTGATTACGTTTTGAATTAGTCTTACAGTAAAAACATTAGCCTTTAAAATAATCTCATTTCAGGCACCAGATTTTTCCTAAACCGCTCTGTTTACTCATTGAGTATTTATGTATGCCTTGTGTGTTTATTGACCTTGACTTGTTATTCTGCTTTGCATTAACTCATCTCTCCCGTCTCCCTCTGAACACCTGTGTATCAGATTTAAAATGTTTACACGGTACAGATTCGAGTTTGTGCTTGGACTTGTTTGTGTAAATTTCTGTGCATGCTGCTGGGTTCTGCCCCACCTCCATTTTTCAATATATTTTCAGATAAGTTGCATTAAAAATGCAGACCATACTCAGAAAGAGCTGTCCAAACATGGAGACAGTTGAATCAATTCCATGATTCATGGTGATAAATTATGCAATATAACATCTGTTGGAATGAAACTGATTCCATTATTATCCCAATTTAATGCATCTCGTCTATATTACAAATAATGTGTGTCAGGAGACTTAGATCTGCTTATTAAAGCAAAACATAATCATGCATGCATTGTGTGTGTGTGTGTGTGTGTGTGTGTGTGTGTGTGTGTGTGTGTGTGTGTGTGTGTGTGTGTGTGTGTGTGTGAGACAGAGAGAGAGAGAGAGAGAGATGAACAAGAATAGTGCACAACACATTGCACAACAAATTGATTAGAAATAAATAAATAAATAAATAAATAAATACAACAATTTTAAATAATCTTATTTACCTGCAAAACATAAGCAAGGAAAATACATCTTTAACATAACTTGATGAAATTGGACAGATGCTGTATTAAGAGGATGATGCCGGTTTACAAAAATCTACACAATATGTTTTGGTGACAGGAAGCACTCTCGTGTATTTTCTGCACTGAGTGACCATCATTTTCTGGAACTAAAGGGGTCACTAAAATCTGACCCAAAGTGGAGACAGAAATGTCCCTTATATGCTGTTTTGATAATATCTCGGAAGCATGCCTAACTCACTGATGGACAAAAGAAAGTGCAAGATTATTACCATAATAAAGGAGTTTTAAAATGGAGGCTTGTTTTTTGTTGTTGTTGTTGTTGTTGTTGTTGTTGTCAATGTGAGGCACTACACAAATGGAAAAGTAATGCTACATGTATAAGGTTTATTTAAATCCTTTAATAAATAAAGAACCATACAGTTAAACCTTGTATTGTGAGCATAATTCATTCCGGAAGCGTGTTTGTACTGTATACCAAAGCACTCATATATCAAAGTGAATTTCCCCATCAGCAATTATAGAAACTCAGATGATTTGTTCCACAACCCAAAAATATTCATATAAAAATAATTATACTATAAAAATGTAAAGTAAAAATAAAACAAATTAACCTGCACTTTACCTTTGAAAAGAAAATAAATAAATAAATATACTTTTTTATATTTATTTATTTAAAAAAAATACTTTTTTTATTACTATGCCACAATTATCTCTTATACTGTAATTTGTATTATCTCAAAAGTTTTACTAAGTATCTTAATGTTTTAGTTAAAACCTATTTGTTTAAAAAAATATCTTAGCTAGTTTGTTAATTTACATTGTTAACCTTTACATTGGTTTGTCGTCTGTAGAACCTTGGTCCTGGAGGAACATTGTTTTGTTTCACTGTGTACAGTCGTGGCCAGAAGTTTTGAGAATTACATAAATATTGGAAATTGGAAAAGTTGCTGTTTAAGTTTTTATAATAGCAATTTGCGTATACTCCAGAATGTTATGAAGAGTGATCAGATGAATTGCATAGTCCTTCTTTGCCATGAAAATGAACTTAATCCCGAAAAAAACTTTCCACTGCATTTCATTGCTGTCATTAAAGGACCTGCTGAGATCATTTCAGTAATCGTCTTGTTAACTCAGGTGAGAATGTTGAAGAGCACAAGGCTGGAGATCATTATGTCAGGCTGATTGGGTTAGAATGGCAGACTTGACATGTTAAAAGGAGGGTGATGCTTGAAATCATTGTTCTTTCATTGTTAACCATGGTGACCTGCAAAGAAACGCGTGCAGCCATCATTGCGTTGCATAAAAATGGCTTCACAGGCAAGGAGATTGTGGCTACTAAGATTGCACCTAAATCAACAATTTATAGGATCATCAAGAACTTGAAGGAAAGAGGTTCAATTCTTGTTAAGAAGGCTTCAGGGCGTCCAAGAAAGTCCAGCAAGCGCCAGGATCGTCTCCTAAAGAGGATTCAGCTGCGGCATCGGAGTGCCACCAGTGCAGAGCTTGCTCAGGAATGGCAGCAGGCAGGTGTGAGGGCATCTGCACGCACAGTGAGGCGAAGACTTTTGGAAGATGGCCTGGTGTCAAGAAGGGCAGCAAAGAAGCCACTTCTCTCCAAAAAAACATTTGATTGACAGATTGATCTTCTGCAAAAAGTATGGCGAATTGACTGCTGAGGACTGGGGCAAAGTCATATTCTCGGATGAAGCCTCTTTCCGATTGTTTGGGGCATCTGGAAAAAGGCTTGTCCGGAGAAGAAAAGGTGAGCGCTACCATCAGTCCTGTGTCATGCCAACAGTAAAGCATCCTGAGACCATTCATGTGTGGGGTTGCTTCTCATCCAAGGGAGTGGGCTCACTCACAATTTCGCCCAAAAACACAGCCATGAATAAAGAATGGTACCAAAACACCCTCCAACAGCAACTTCTTCCAACAATCCAACAACAGTTCGGTGAAGAACAATGCATTTTCCAGCACGATGGAGCACCGTGCCATAAGGCAAAAGTGATAACTAAGTGGCTCGGGGACCAAAACGTTGAAATTTTGGGTCCATGTCCTGGAAACTCCCCAGATCTTAATCCCATTGAGAACTTGTGGTCAATCCTCAAGAGGCGGGTGGACAAACAACAACCCACTAATTCTGACAAACTCCAAGAAGTGATTATGAAAGAATGGGTTGCTATCAGTCAGGATTTGGCCCAGAAGTTGATTGAGAGCAGCCCAGTCGAATTGCAGAGGTCCTGAAAAAGAAGGGCCAACACTGCAAATACTGACTCTTTTCATAAATGTCATGTAATTGTAGATAAAAGCCTTTGAAACGTATGAAGTGCTTGTAATTATATTTCAGTACATCACAGAAACAACTGAAACAAAGATCTAAAAGCAGTTTAGCAGCAAACTTTGTGAAAACTAATATTTGTGTCATTCTCAAAACTTTTGGCCACGACTGTACTGAACTGTATATGTTTGAAATGACAAAAAAAGACTACTTGACTTGACATGACTTGAAATGTCAAATAATTATTTTAGAAAGTGGTTTTAGGAAATTAAGTCATAGTTCTACAGTCGAAGATTTCAGACAATTTGCCAGAATGCGAACAAATGACTCAAAGCTTTAAGATAATACCAGAGAATTTTAGGAAATAAGTCAATCTTTTGAGATAATGTTAAGAAATCGGAATTTTTAAATAATAAGCAAATCTTTCAGAAACAGTCAGAAGTTTAAGATACAGTGTAAAAATTTGGACTTTCAAAATAAGTCCAAATTTGAAATTAGTCATTCAACAGTTTGAGGTACCTTTGAGAAAATAAGCAAAAGTTTTGAGACAGCAAGTCGAGTTTTATGATACATTCTGAGGTAATACATCAATCTTGAGATAATAGTTCACAATTTTAAGGTTAGTCCAAATTTTCGAAATAATTTTGAGGTTAGTCAGAAGTCCAGATTCTAAGAAAATGTCATAACTATGAGTGAAAGTAGACTGGTGTGGGAAAAGATTCAGTTGCAGTACACAGTCCTGGAAAGAGGAGAGAGCGGTTACCTGCCAAAATCCACAATCAAAACCTCGGTAAAGGTCTCGGAAGAGCTTTCAGCAAGATGTTTGTTGCAAAATCTCCTAAGTAAAATGTGTAGCAACACAGACAGCAGCTCAGACAAGCCGGTGTTTTTTGCTCTATACAGTGTCAAGAGTTTCTTCTTTCTTTCTGCTCCATTCAGGTATTAAAATATTGAACCTTTTTTTTTCAAGGATGCATGAAGCTGAAAAGAAGTGAACAGTATGAAGCAATGAAGGTTATGGTAGCCGTACCAGCAAGAATTTAAAACTACTTTCAGCTCTGGTCATACGTGTGGCAAATTCTATTTCAGAGTTTTGAGATAATAACTCTGAATTTTTTAGATACTATAAGTAAAAATTCTGAGATACTAAATTTGAGATCAGTCGAAAAATTTTGAATATAAGTAGCCAGTGGGTGGGCAGACTAGCCCTCAGGTCATCTGGAAGTCTCAAGACCCCTTAAAAGATCTGTAGGTCATCTTCATGAAATAAAGACATTATTAATTACTGTTTGAAGACACTCCAAAGACAACTTCACTATGATGACTTTGGATAGAGCTTTATTGAGTCCTCAGATTGTCCCCAAGTCCCACCTGCAGACCCACAGTGTGTGAAGGGCCCTTTTGTTCTTCTAAGGATTTTTTTTCCATCATCAGGGGCTTTTTTGTGGGGTCTTAATAGTCTCAAAATGTCATGCAATTTTTGGGGGGTTGAAAATTATTTTGGTTTGCACACTAAGGATTTTGATATCCTCCTCCTACAGGATTTATAGGAATGCCACCATACTGGGCCAACGTGATCTCAGGACACTAATGATGCAAAATTGTTAAGGGATTCTTGATATCTTAAACGGTCCAGCTGTGGAGACACCTTAAACCTGTGCTGAAAAGCAGCTAATCATATCCTGAGAGTGACATCACAATAAGCAACATTACATTGAGTGACATCATAGTGTCATGCTTTTTCTCCAGTATCCAGGGGTTTGGGAGGTCTTGATATGCTAAAAAAGGCACACAGGTTGTGTGGTGCGCTCGGGCAGTGATAGCGCAGGTGCTTGGACCCGATCATCGCTGCTCTGCAACTATATTTGTTTCTTATATTTTCAATATACAAATCATGTAATGTAGTCAAAGCAATAGCCAGTGTAAAGAGTATTATTTGTGTAACGATTCCATTAAGAGCATTATGTGTTGAACAGGCCACCAAAGCGAAGCATAAAAACATGGTTAAATGATAAGTGGCATCATAATAGTACTTTGGGATTGTTCCATAAAGGATGCACATGCTGTGTTTAATTAATGTACATGAAATGAGTTGGTACTGAGAAAGGTTGGAGAATTTATTTCACATTTAGAAGTGTCACTGGCTTAACTTCTGAGTTAGGAGCTGCGAGAGTATTAGCTGTAGATTCGGGAGCTCTATTTCCTGCAAATGCTATTTATCATGCATAAATGCACTTGTGGTATAACGTCAAGTTTCCCTTTAAAGCCACAGGTAATGCATTACTGTAGCATTTCTCATTTTCTCGATGTATCTGTAATCATGTCTAGACAAATGTGCACTGTGGAAAATGGTTTTGGTGCTTTGTTTTTAAAGCAAGCATCCTTATACTCACTAAATTTACTGAGTAAATCTCTTGTCGTAATGAATCTCCGCAGGCCACAATGAATACTTTAGAATAATGAGTTGGATTAAATGCCACCTGTTTGTTTTTTCTCTTCGATTTGCCCTGAATTTCTCCTGATTTCATTCGGAAATGGCACAGTTCAGAAAGCACATTACTTAGAACAGCGTCTATGAAAAGAGATGCATACACTGCTGTCGTGACCTCATAGAGCCTCGAATTCCTGAGCTCGACGATCTCATTCCAATCAGCCGGCTTGTAATCTTCCAGACAAGCTCGATTTGAGGTGCAAATGAACTGAGCAGATCAAGTCAAGTCAGTTTAGGCAAGTTAATGTCTGACTTTCTTTTAGGATGATAACAGGTACAGTAATGTGTGGTGAAGCAAAATAAGTACAGATATGAGAAACTGCCAAAAAAAAAAAAAAAAAGTTTTCAGCATTGGACAAGAAGACACATTTTGCTTTTTTCCCCCAGTTTTTATTTAAAAAGCTAGATAAACATGGAGAGCATGCATTTGGTTTATACATACAGCTGCTGATGCATAGAGCCTACATAAACTATGCATTGTGCACAGTAAGCATTATTAAAATCATTTCAAAAAGATTAACTTGTACCATCCTTCTATAGCCCTTAATACCAGAACATTTCTTTTTTTTTTTTTTTTTTGGATTAGAATATTTTAATAAATATATGCATTGGTCACGGTTGGGCAACATACAGTGACATCCTTTTTTTTTTTTTTTTGCAACACAGCCCAGGCAATATGATGAACTGAATTTTATTTCACACACACATGACTTAGCAAAAAAAAAAAAAAATGCAAATGGGTTACACAGGTCAAGGAATAGCAGCGATACATACATTACTTTATCACACTAGCGACTTTCTATTTCTGTGCAAAACCCAAGCGTCTACAGTACATTAGGGTTTTTTTTCCATCTGAAAACTGGTTTATCATGTAATCTTTTGCTTTCTTTACAGACAAGCAAATATTTTTCTGTAAGGTTATTTATTTATAAATTTTTAATGTATGTGTGAAACTAGTGAATGGTTTCGTACATTATAATGAAGACATGATAAACATATTTACCAACATTTGTACTACACACAATATTGTGGCTGAGACTTTTGCACATTACTGTATGTTTATGTTTTTTTATTGTTGTTTTCTGTTTATGACCAATAATAATAATAATATGAGTATTTGGTGAGTTTGTTATTTTTTTGTGAGGTATTGGTATAATTTACAACTTTTAAAAGTAATGGTAACTTTGGTGTTACCTGACATATTCAAAAACGCGAATGTACAGGTTAATGCTTAATGCACCCCCTGTCAACACCGACACACACTGGCAGGACTTCCATTAAAAAAAATGTAAAAAAAACAATACAGTGTTGCTGTGTCATTTTTTCCTACCCCACCAGAATTTCCTACCAGTAGCAAGAATTTATAGCTAGTTTATCAGTAAGCTCTACTTTCTCAAAATATGGTAGCTGTAGTTTGGAAAGTTTGAAGTGCTGCAAAAATGTAGCCTGATATACAGGTAGCATTTTGTGACACGTTTTTAAAGTTATCAGAGTATATACCGCTCCAATAAAAGCGATATCATTGCTTGAAGTAGTAGCATGAATTTATGGGTAGGTGCTAATGCTGCGAAACTTTGCGTAATGTTGGTCTGCACATGTGAGTTAACCATTGGTAGTAGCGAGTGAGGCGTAGGACGAATTTATAGCTCACCGTCATGGATCCTTGCTACAGTTTTTTTTTTTTTCCTGGGTTTTCGCCTCCAATTCAGTCGTATCTAATTCCCACCCATCATGCGATCCCCATCAAGGCTTCTACTACCAGTCGGAGAGGGCCGAAGACTCTCCGAAGGTTCTTGTGACACCTGCCAGAAACATCTCATCAAACTGCTTACTCATGCACCGTTAGGGGCGGCGTAACACACTTAGAGAACAAAAAAGAAGTAAAGAAAAAGAAGTTTTTATGTGGTTTTTTTTTTAAGTGTATATAAATATCTGGTTTCAGCTGTATGTGATGCTCACCCTGATGATAATAGGTTTATTTCTTTCCTTTCTGTGACTAAGCCAATGACCCGAGTGGGCTTTGAGCTTACCACTGGACTGCTAGGGAGCATGGTGCTGAGGCTGTTCAATGCACATATAATGCCGTGTCAAACAAAGAGCTCCACAAAATAACTCATCCAAGTCAAAAAATACCAGATAACTGCAATTTACCAAAACATTGCATCAGACAGCAGCGAAATGGAAAAAACCTGCTTTGTGATGCAGTTTGGATGTAGTTGGATGCGAACATCATATTTCACTACAGTCATTTGGGAGCTATGATGCACTTCATGGTAATATTTCTGAAAGAAATTTAAGCCGAGCGGTATCGTTATAACTCTCAGGAAAACTAAGGACCGGCATTAATTATGCCCTGCATCCAGTAACTGTGTTTGACCTTTGGTTAGGAATCAAGCGTGGGCCTTCTGCATGAGCCACCAATGCCCCATGAGGTATAAATAAGACTATTTGGAGTGGTTATGGCTTTTTTATTCCATAAAAGTGCCTAAAGGCAGCGTTGTTGCTAGGCATGAAGCTCTACTGGGGCTCGAATTCCTCGTTACTCAAATCACACATTCATTTTTCTTTTCTTTCTTGAATGTCTGTTGCATGTGTGAAACGTGCTAATGTGAGATACAAACTCAAGATTTTTCTGAATTGCAATTACGCGAGGTCATAAGGCTCAAGTCGAAAAAAGTAAATTGGTATTATTTATAAACTTTAGTCGCATCGAGGTATCACATAGTTAGGTGTGTGTGTGTGTGTGTGTGGTTGCATTTCACTGGTTACAACATCAACACTGCTGTTTCTGCACGTGCATGCCATGGTGTAACGGTCCGGTTCGTATGTTTTTACATTGTATTTTGGGTTAAACCACCTGACATTGGAATACACTGATGCGCCTCGACAAGTTATGAGTCGATTTTCAAGGATCAGGTGGTCCACTGGCTGAATGATCACCGGTGCACGACTGCAGTGGGCTCTGAGCCACCTCGGCTGGGATCATCATTCACGAACGTACAGCTTTCTTTAAAACATTTGAACCTTTCAAATTTTCCACCCACCATCAGCAGCTTTAAAAAAAAATTTTTTTTAATTGTATAACATTTTAGATTTAGCCGACACCCTTATCCGGAGTGACTTGCATTTTCTCATTCCATTATAGATCTGAGCCAGTGAGGGCCTTACTCACCTTGGTGGTCATGGGGTTTGAACCTGGGACCTTCTAAACAGGAGCCTAATGCCTTAACCACTGAGCTGCCCCAGTACACCTGCTGTTATGTCAACTGGAATGCCATCCAGCAAGTGGGACCATAATGTCAATCCAGAAACGTATTTATCTATGAATTTGGATTCTGATTGGTGCAACAGAAAGAGACTGTGAGTTTGAACCCTGATAATGTCACAGCCATGTCAGTGGGAGGACTTCTTTCTTTTTCTATCAATTAAATTGACACTAACCAATCGTGGACATGTGTGAGCTCAAGTATGTATAAGACGGCGAATAGCGCTTGTCGATCAGACTGCCCTGTGCTGCACGATATTAACATCAGTTTTTTTTGGTTTGTTTTTTAAAGAAGAGCTTCGCCGTCTACTATCTTCATGTGTCTTGGCAGAAGCATGTGTTGCCTTGTGTTAATTGCAGCACTGGATGACGGGGGCGGCGGGTTAGTACTGTAGGTCACCAAATTGGAGCAAAAATTGGAGGAAACTGCACTTTCTGAGTTGCACTAGATACCTAGAGACCACCGCCGCCCCCCTGTAGGGAGGAACTGGGGGGGGTTCAGTCAAAATTGATGAAAGAGTAAATGAAATTGGAGCTGTAATCATTTTCCCAAACACTAAATTATTTAAGAAGTCTATAATCGTTTTTTTTTTTTTTTTTTCCCCCTTTTCTTTTTTCTTACTTAAACCGATCGACCTGATTCACGTCACACACTTTTTGTGATATCGAACCGACAGGAATGAAGTCCAACCCAACAGGTTTCTGAGTTTCCTGCTGTCAGTCTTTCCACGTCCCAGTGATAAGAGCGCCACCCACCTCGCTCTCGCTCTCGCTCTCGCTCGCTCTCTCTCTGATTGTGTGTGTGTGTGACTTGACAGCCTGGGCTTCACAGCTTCGCTTACCTGCTGTAGGAGCCTCACACTGCTTTTGCCTCGAAACGGCGCCGAGCTCAAAACAACAATGCTTCCTAATTGGCTACTGCACCAGACCATGGAGCCGATCAAGCTTTAAACACTTGACCTGTCAACATTTTTGACATCACTCCCAGATCCTGGAAATGATCGTTTACTTTTCTAAACTATTATTTGAAAAGATTAAGCGAAAAGAAGAAGAAAAAAAAAAAAATGAAGGCACACAGGTTTGTTTTGTGATGCAAATTCTTTATCCATCATTCCAAGCACAGATTCTCTGCCATTCACATTACAGACAAACATTTGACAGGATCCAGCGATGACTCGTCTCCTTATCCGTAGAAATAAATTAAAATTCATGGCTACAATAATTTTAGACCAGGGTTAGGATTTGTGCTGGGTGCGGGAAACTGTTTTACAACAGAGTTGTGATCTAATTTACTTCTTTTTTTTTCTTTTTTTTTTTCCTGACTGACTGATGAATAATGCATGTGGAATACATACTGCATCTCACGACAGAAGACACAGTTGAGTAAACAAGATGTATTTTGTTGTTTCCTATACATTTTCCTAGAACCCCAGTCTGAGCGGTGCCATTATTTTAGCTCCTCGGATGAAGCGCTAAGCTCTGCGGTGTCCGCCTGCAAGACAGACACATCATTAGTCCTGAAGCACACAGAGAAGCAGAGCAGACAGACATCAGGCTCGGAATAAATCAGCTCCAGGCTAAGATTGAGAATGCTGAAGGCGTGTGTACAGGAAATCCAAAAAATCCAAGAGCAGCATGGTGGTGCGTGTGTGTGAGATTTTATTTTTATTTTTTTTTCTTTCATTCTTTTTTTTTTTTCTTCTTCTTTAAAGTAACAGGAAACCATCAATGTTTGGTAGCTTACCTCCAGCTTCTCTGTCTCCGGTTGAGCCGGAAGAGACTTCTGTGGCGTGTGAAAAGCCTGAAGCAAGAGGTTAATAAGAGGAAGCATTAACGAGACTTACAGTAAAGAGACGTTTGCTCTGTTGCATCTCTTTCGCTCTCTCTCTTTCTATTTTTATACACATACAGTACACACATGGGAGGTTTAATATAGTACACTAGGTGGTGCTGGACAGCCATTGAAATTATTCTCACACACACGCCGTTACCTTTTTCGCTTGCTGGACCTCGTCTGTGGATTTGGACCGGCTCTTGACCGTCTGCTTTTGTGGCGAGGTGGTCTGTTTCATAAGAAATGATAAAAAGGACCAAATAAAAAAATCACAAATAAATAAAACACACACACACATATAGCTCTGATTTGAACTGTTTTTTTGTAACATAATATACTCAGACAGTCAACCACTGACTTTATTCTCTGCTTGTTCCATGGCTTCTGTCAAAGATGTTAAAGGTCAATCAGTCGAGGGTCCGGTGCTCCCAGCAGGCAGTTCACTGTAAAGAAAAAAAATAATAATAATAAAACATAGCGTATCTAAAAAGCAGAACTCTGGATAAATACATGACGTAATGAATGCTTGTCACTGAGGCAAACCCATTATGAGCCACTCCTGCGTCATATCCCGGCATTGCCCTTTTGACCCGAGCGGTTTGGTCGAAAGGAAGATGGCGTGCAAAGGACAAAGGCGTGGTCTGGCTTTTCTTGCATTGCAGCTTTGAATCTGTCTAGCGGATATATAAAACTCTCATCAATGTTGCATGGAGCAATAAATCCGAATGATATCATTTTATAACCTGGGGACGTTTTGAAATGGGAACTTCGTGAGAGCTTCGGATTTTAGGGTTTTAGGGTTTTCAAGTTCAAGTTACATTTACGAAAGTCAAAGTGGGACCTTTTGATTGTGCAGAATAACAGAATGCAGTTATAAGAGTAAAAGCTCCCTTTATATCTCTATATAATCCCCTGCTATGCTAATACTGTACACTCATCCCAGTGTTTCACTAGTGCTTGGATACCGTCAAGGTAGGAAGTTTTCTGAATATGCCAGAGCCATGATCTTCCATGTCTGGAACGCTGGCCTCCCAGGAACTCCTTAATACCTCAAAAATGTGGAAATGGCTTTGAGCGGGGTCGGAGTGTACGGAGGATGTGGCGCTGACTCCCGGCTCAGTTCAGGTAACATGCAAGTGATGTTGATGAAGATGCAAAGAGATGCGTCTCTTCCGCAAATTTGCGACAAGTTATCAGTCGATTTTCAAGGATCAGATGTTCCGCTCGCTGAATGTTCACAGGAACAACTGTACGTCATTAACGAACATACAGCCTTCTTTAAAACATTTGAACCTTTCAAATTTTCCCTGCAACTAAGAGTCTCATTACCGCACTGTGCTTCAGTAAATGTTAATCGTTTTTTATCAGAAATTCCATTTTTATCCAGAAAGTCCCGGTTTGACTTGAACGCCCCTTGTATATTTGAGTGCACCTGAAATACCTGGCCTAAAAATCAATATCTATAAGTAAAATATGAGTAATGACATTTACAAGACAAACAAAGAGACGAATACCACAGTGGTGGGAGGTCAGTAGGTGCTGATGGATTTACTATAGTAGCTCTGAACGTATATAGAGCTCTGAAAATATAGAGTAAGTATAGAGTACCAGTGCACTCATTTTAATCTTATTAATGTGGAGAGAAGAAGAAATATAATCTGGTGAGGGGAAAGTCTATTTATAGCTGCCATGATGTCATCTGAGAATGTTCCACAATGTTAATAGAAAATAAAAAATCCATCACAGTATTGCTGTTGAATAACAAGAGGCATAAAACACCTCGGACGGGACAATTAGCGTAAAATGATCAATTTAACAGTTTTGATTATTTGCACATGTTTTATCACACACCTTTGTTGTTTGTACTCATGGTCTTTGGATCAGATAAACGTACCACACACCACAGGTCTGGTCTAGTTTTTCGAGATAGACAGTTCATCAGACTGTTCCACCTCTTTCGTGTACCAGTGTGGTACACACATTGCGATCTGCTGACAATCTTAAAGACCCGAATATTATCTGGTCCCACCAGATCATTATTTTTTACAATGAACCGTTTTACAAATCAGTGTTATCGCAAAAAAACAATATACAGTATGAACTTTTCGTTCATCCATGAAGGTGACAAGGAAAAACTTCCCGAGACGACATGAGGAGTAAATCTTGAATGGACTCAGACTCCAAGGGGAGCTCATCTTCATCTGGGCAACTTTAAATGATATATCTCTTCAAGGTTGCTTTGTCATAATTACAGTTGCACATCAAGGTTGCACTGCATTTCACTTCATTTCACTTAGTAGTATTATTCTTTTTTTCTTTACACATCTTGTAGCTTTTGAATCTTAGCATTGCAGTAGTAACTTTTAGTCAGCTCTCACATTCTCCTGTATCTACTGACTATATGTAAGATATACAGTACATTGTGTAATCACTCGATGTGTAATCACATCGACAATATGTCTTTGTGTTGCTGTCTCCATTGCTACTGGATATCTGGAATTTCCATTCAAGATCAATAAAGCATCCATCCATCTATCTATCTATCTATCTATCTATCTATCTATCCACCCACCCACCCATCTATCTATCTATCTATCCATCCATCCATCCATCCATCCATCTATCCATCCATCCATCCATCCATCCATCCATCCATCCATTTATCTATGTATCTATCTATCTATCTATCTATCTATCTATCTATCTATCCATCCATCCATCCACCCACCCATCCATCCAACTATTTATCTATGCACCCACCCACCCATCTATCCATCCATCCATCCATCTATCCATCTATCTATCCATCCATCCATCCATCCATCCATCCATCTATCTATCTATCTATCTATCTATCTATCTATCTATCTATCCATCCATCTATCCCACCCATCTATCTATCTATCTATCTATCTATCTATCTATCTATCTATCCCACCCATCCATCCATCTATCTATCTATCTAGCTATATATCTATCTATCAATCTATCCATCCATCCATCTATTACCATCAGAATCATATCGAAGTGAAGTCATCAGCAGTTTCATGATTGAGACTGTGTGTTACAGTACACTATGACTGTAGATGCAGAGAGAATAAAGTCAGGCAACAGGTGGTTATATGATCTTTGGTTGTAACAGGGGGGAACCAGGAAGCAAACAGGTGGGTCATGTGGCACCAACCATGAAGTCATAAATTAGTCATTAATTGTTTAAATAGTAGTGTTGAATAATATGTTTTTCATGCCCTGTCACGCTGTTCGGGTTAAAATAGTGACTGGAGCTGACTAAGAATATCAGCATTTCAAAAAAAAATACAGAACATATATAGGAAATGACTCATGCGTCCATCACCTCCTCATGCAACACAAATCTAGCATTTCATTAGTTTAGTCTCTGTGTCGGCACAGCAGGTGCCAAGCAAACCATTCAGTGGCTATGTCAGGTTAACGATCAATACAAAAGCCAACCAAGGAACAGAGCCAAGCGCTACTCCACCACTCTCCGAACAGTCTGCATCACCAGACGGTATCGCCATGGCAACAAGAAGGCAATGAGAAACTGACAGATGAAGTGGTGGAAGTGTCAGGCATGGTCCCTCGGTGGCACATTTAGAAGCCACCTGCCTGATCTTAAAATATGATTTCCCTGCGTAAAAACAGCTATTAGTTCATTGGTGGTGGGGGAAAAAAAGCAGGTTTGTTGGAGAGAATGAAAAAATATATATATTTAATTTTAATAGATTTCTAATAGATTTACTTAATTTAAATGAAACTATACTTTCTTATACTTACTTTTCTTTAAGCAGTTTTACTTTTCTAGTTTAAAAAATATATAGACCATATATATGTTCTAGGAATCTACAAAGAATTATCGTTAAGGGTTCCTCCAGTCTGGCAAACTGAAGATCTTCTTCTAGGCTCCTCTACAATAGGTCCAAATTCCTCCAGGATGGGTTTTGCCACCAGAATCTGTAAAAGCTTTATTTGTCTTTTTCTATCTCTCAATTCATGTGGATTTATTAATTATACACTGTATCGCTCCTTGAAGCAAGGGCAAGCTCTCATTCATTCCACATTTCATATCAACAGGTCATCCTCAGGCATTGTGGTCGATTTCTAATACGGTTAACCCAAGTGATGAAAGGCACGCATCAGTGAAAGCTTCAGTAGCCATTTAAAATGTCCTTCTAAAATAAATCTTAAAAGATATACATATATATTGGAATTCAATACGATTTTGTTTTTCTTTTAAGAGTAACGAGAGAAAAGGTTTTTCACTCCTGGAAATTTACCTCTATACAGTAGGTCAGTAAGTCCATCCAAACCCAACCCAGCTTTAGTTAGTTGAATCTCCGTCTCCATCTCCAGGTTTTCTACCCATCATCGTTTTGTTTGCTAATTTACAAGTCAGTCCCATGTGATTTCTCCGCCTCAACCTGATTAGTGGTTTCAATTAACCAGTAGCTTGTGAACCACTAATCATACTGAGGCGGCGCAATCACATGGGGATTAATGAAGCCATCCCAAAGCTCAGAGTTTTTCGAGCGTTTTTGTCAAAGATACAGTAGGAACATGACATCATTTAGGAGATCTCCTTCCGTATTCTGTGTTCTACAGCCGGTCGAATAGTTTCGATTTCCATTAGACAGACAACCATCAACAATGACCCTACTCATCCTCACGCGAGATTGAAACATGTCCATCTCTCAAACTCTCTCCGTGAACTTTGAGAAAAGTGAGGCGGTGAGCAACGATGCAGAAATCCGCTCATCGCAGCGTGGTTCCGCTCAATGCAGCAATTACAGACAAGCAATTATGACACGAAAACCCAGTAAACATATTTGCTGGAAAACACTCGGAAGTCTGCTTCTTACAGCAGGAACAAATGGTGTAATTGCGACACACAAGGGCTTGAAAATGAACCCTTACCTTGCTGAGCCCGAGGATGCTTGTTAAGTCTAGCCTGCCGCTGGTGAAAAGTAAATGGAGGCAGCAGAGTAAACAGGAAAACCCCACTGAGTATATGCACGCACACACACACACACACACACACACACACACACACACACACACACATATACACACACAGACACAGACAGACAGAGCTCGAGCCGGTTTTATAAATGTTAGATTTCCACATAAAAAGACGTCTAATGATAAGAAAGCGAACCCCCACCTTGTAGACACTCCTTTCCTTTCTGTACCTCTTATTCTCTCTGTCCTGTCGTTTTCTACTTTCACACCCCACCTCTCTCTTTCTCTCTCGCACTCCCCTCACTCTCCCCCATCTCCATCCCTCCCTCCCTCCTTGAGCTTGGACCTCTAAAGCTGTGATGGCTGATTCTTGCTCTGAATTTGATTAAGGCTTACCTCCTCTTCACTGTCTGTTCAGGAGGTTATTAATACTGTACGTCTCCTGGAAGCGACTTGCCCCAAAGAATGAGAAAGAGTGCAGAGAAAAGGATGCATCCGTGTGAGTGCACATTCCTCTATTCAAGACAGTGTGTGTGTGTGTGTGTGTGTGTGTGTGTGTGTGTGTGTGTGTGTGTGTGTGTGTGTGTGTGTGTGTGTGTATGCTTTTATGCATTACGAGGCAGGAAAAGCGCCACAGGCATCCATCAGCGTCAGGAGGCCAAACAGATCACACACCATCCATTATCTCATCCACTCTCTTCATTCTCATTCCACAGTCCTTTAGCCACCAGACACCACAAAGCACAGCGCACGAACCAAACTACATTTACACCCTTCCTTAAGAGCTTTAAGTTCGGCGCACGTCTCAGTCTTGAAGTAACCTGATCACTTCGATCGTACAGTAAATTGAGATGGATCATGCCATATTTTTTAAATATTAGATATTTAAAAAATATATATATTCAGCATACAAATAGTAATGCATTTATCCCGGAAACACCAACTGGAACTCAATACAGTAATGTTTGAATACAGTAATGTGCAAAAGTATTGACCCTCCCTCGTTTCTTCATATTTTGCCCCCGAAGAGACAGATGTTCTTGAGAAATAGTTCTCCGGCCATCCATGTTTCTCATTTTTGTTTCAGTCCCTGGAATGTTTTTTGTTTGTTAAGCCACACAGTGACCTAGGAATCATTCAAGCATTAAAAAAAAAAAAAAAAAAAAAAAAAACAGCATCTAACTTAATGCATGAACCAGTTAGAAACAGGTGCAGATGAGGACAGATGTTCAGGACGGGGATTAGTACTGTATACTGCTGATGCTGAATGCTGAGTGGTCTGTGGACGTATTTGGAAGTACAGACAGAGTTTTGTTGTTGTTGTTGTTGTTTTTTATGATGATGATGATGATAATTTACATTATGAAAGTACAGCTTAGCACTAAACGTTGATGGAACTGTGTGTTTATTTGTAAATAAAGTAAATGCGACATTGAGGATAATGTCTAAGAGGCATTTTTGCTAGATAACTAACTATACAGTATGGGCAACCAGATCAAAAGGATGTGGTTAGCTGGCTTCCTGTATCTCGGAGGAAGCACATTAACCTCTGTTCTCCCATTTGGTAGCCGGCATATGATAGGAAAGAGCTGGCTGGTGAGTGGGAGTGGGGAAATTATGAAAAATAAATTAGAAGGAAATAAAATAAAAATGTGCACATGAAAGGAATCCTGGGTCTTTCTTAAAGCATTCAATATATATTTGAGATTTGAGGACCATTTTACAAATAAATACATTTCGCTGGACATTAACACTGGTGCCGATCCACAAAAAAACTGTAAACATCTTGTTCCGTTCTCCATTTTAACTTATCGAGTCCTAAAAGGTCTCTGAGCCGAGTGTTCTCCATTTTCCCCGAAGCAGCCTTCATGCTCAGTGCAAGCACTTTCGAAATAGAAATACATCCATTATGGAAGAGCTCCACCTCAAACCACCGTTTCCCGAGCTGGGTTAGAGCTCTCTTTAGTTAGATTCCTGTCTCCAGGCTCTGTGGAGCAAAGTGAAGCCATGGAGGAATCCGCTTCCTCGTTTCCTTCCGTGTTCGGATCGGGTTCTGTGAGATTTTCTGTAGACCTCACTGTCTCGCTCCTTTGCTCCTCTTCCTCATTAGGTTCCTCCAGAGGCAGCTGCAGGAAGTTGGGCAGGATCAGGTCCTCTTTTCTCAGAAGACCACGCTGGTCATCGGCACTGCTCCACTGAGTTCGGTTCAACAGCTCCACCAGACCTGGAACAGTTTCATCCAAAAGGATCAGGAGAGTAAAACATCACAGCCTGAAGTGTGTTACTGGGGCACTACGCGAGGCAGTTAACGAAGACTAAACCTTTACCTTCCATATCATATGCTCTTCTCATGACAGGGTTCTTCTGCTTGGGATTTGATCGATAAAGACCCGAAGCGCTCAGATCAACATCCACTGCGCCTCGGCGTGCCTGAGGAAAAATATTGCAAGCCGTCAAGACGTATTTCATTTATTCTCCTGTACTGTATGCTACCTGTCAAAAGTTTGGACACACTCTCTAACCCTATGGTCGTTCCTGATTTTTAGTTCTTTCTACACTGCAAACGATACTGCAGCCGTCCGGAATATGCAATAATCTCCTTTGAACAGTTGCTATTGAGAGGTATATCTGCTAGTTATGCGTTATAAAGCTTCATAACGGCTCTAATCTGAGGTGCTGGTTGTTAATTGGTGATTTCTGAGGCTGGTGACTCTAGATGAACGTCTCCTCTGCAGCAGAACTACTGTAAGTTTTGGTCTTACTTTCCTGGGAAGGTCAGTTTCATCATGGTTCTTGATGGATTTTGGAAATGCACTTGACACAATACTGTTCTTGCAAGAACTGTTCCAGAAAGGCGGACCATCATATCTTAAAATAACATTTGACTGTTTTTGTTGTACCTTAATAACTTAATGTCATATGTGTTATTTCAGGATTGTGAAATAATCCATTATTGTTCTATAATGTATAAGAAAAACTCCACACTTGTGTCCAAACTTTTGACTTTTACTACAGTTTATATCACATAATGAAAGTTTCTTTTGACATGTTGCTTATTACAGTGGTACCTCGGCATACAGACTTAAGAACTGAAATTTCGCAAGAAGTTTGTTTCGGCGTGTGAAGAATGTTTGGCATACAAGAAACCGCTAACACCAGCTAAGTTGCGCGTATGTCCGGGAGCTGTTCAAAACTCGTTCGCGTCTGTGGAACCTCAAGCGAAGCAAGTTTACGTATTTTTGGGTTGTTGGTGTTTTGTTTTTTTCAGCATTTTGTGCAAGATTTACAGTAGTGAAGACAGCAAACCTTCCAGTTTGGTTTTTAAAGCAGCCAGTGCCAAGAGAAATCATAAATTAAGGTTAAGTGAGGTTTAATGTCTATTTATTTCACATTTGACTTCATTTACATGTCTTTTCTAAATGTTTTGATTAATATTGGTAATATTTCTGCATGGCTGGAACGGATTATCTGCTTTTACATTATTTCCTATGGGAAAATGCGTTTTGCCAAACGTACAGTGCAAATTCATGTGCTGAGGTACCGCTGTACTTGTTAGAAATAAGCACTGACACACGATTAATTACATAAAAGACCCTATTAACATGGCTTTACATTTGGGGATTCATTTTATATTTCCGATAACAGTCATGAGTACTTTTCCATAACTAATTCACCTGTAATGCAGAAACTGGAATCTTCGAGGCAAGGCTCTGTTCCAAACCTGTTCATGATAGATAAATTCATTAAGATATTAGATATGAATAGATTTGAATTGTGTTTGAATGTGTGAAAGAAAAGATGTTTTTGAATTTAGCACATCTATTACAAAGAATGTAGTTCTTACAATAATACGACAGCATGCAATAGAGCCCACTGGTCATTTGAGTGTGTTTAAGGTTGGAGAAACAGTGACAGAGCCCCACATGACACAAACTCATACAGACGTGATCTACACAGACACTGGATCTCTTGCATGGTGGGAACAATCCAGTCGAGCAAGAATGAACGGAAAATGTTAAGAGACAACACAATCCAAGTAAGTGTGTGTGTGTGTGTAATGATGATGGCAAATCTGACATCTATTCTCAGAGCTAGTCATGACTATGAGTAAGACTACTGCGAGAACTGGTCTAACATCTTGAGATACAGGAACGTTGCAGATATTAAACAGATTCTGTGGCATCGAACGAACAGATACTGTACCTTTTACTTTGTCCAGGATTAGTGTCTTGTTGGCCAGGTTGGTGACGATTGTGTTCATGTTTATCAGCTCTTGGCTTTCTTTCTGAAAGAGCACAGGTGACAGGATGAGATGTAGACGAAAAAACAGCTCCGCCAAAAACAGTTCACATAGCTGTATACTGACATCGTTTACTGTAAGTTACAATGAAAATTAAATGCATATGGTTTTTCATATAGAGGCTCCAACAAACAAAAAAATACACAATCACTTAATAGTTTTTTTTATGCTCTATGTAGACTGACACACATTGTTTTAGAAGTTAATGCTTAAATTAAGGACTACTCAGGTACAGTAATAAAGGGGATGTATTATGCAACATTCCTAGACATTCGGTTTGGTCTCTTGTCGGCATTTATGAACGTCGTTTTCCATTCTTGTATTCTTTGGGGCCAATTAGAATTTCCCCTTAATGTGACCTCATAAGAAGAGCCCCTCCCCTCCCCTGCTCATCTCTGCTGTTCTCTGGCTGGGCGTGGCTGAGCAGTAGCCCATTTACACTGACACTGAAACATTACCAAAGAGATGGGGTTTGTGGTAGAAACGCATTATCTGAGCGCTATTTCAGCGGGAGCATGAGCACACACTTTGGGGAATGTCTGAGATCCATGTAGCTACATTGTCATAGAAAAATATGGGTCCTTAAAGGTTACATTACAAGCCATGTTGTTCGATTCTGATTGTTTGGTCAGATCGGATTTGTATGTCATGGCGGTTCACATTTATAATTACAGGTGACTTTTATCTGACTTTAAGGTCTGTCGTTTGAAAAAAACATGCATGCTCATGTCAGTATGTCTTTGCTCATGGCACATATTTATGAGACACATCATGCATTACAATTAAAGAATGCGGTTTCTGTAAAACATACTGTATGTTTTGGTGTTTTGCTCTGGACTCGTCAGCAAGCACCATACACCAAGGTAAAACGTAACATGATGTCTGATCTGACAGTTCTCATTCAAGTCACATGACCATGTACGAGACATATATCTGTACATGTCTACATGTCTAGGATCACATACTGTACCTACTGAGATCCTATCTGAAAAAGATCTGGAGTTCATACAGCCCTAAAAATCAGATTTGAGTAACTGAAGGCTGGTAATGTGAACATAGCCATATTTCAGCAATTGTATTGTATTGGAAATATAATATTTCACCCTTAAATATGTTTCTATTTCCGACATACTATTGAAATATGTGGATGCAATTTAATGATGATATTTAATATATAGATATGACATTAGGAATTTATCAATTATTCATTTTAATTGCCCCTGTAGGGGTCAAGATTTTTATTTCTTTTTTATTTTGATGCCAACTGAAGACAGAATTTCAATTAGAAGTTAAGTTCAGCCATGAAGTATGCAGTCAGACCACGGCGTACTGAGAAAACTTTCTACCTTGACGGTATCCAAGCACTTGTGACACACTGGGATAAGTGCATTAGTGTAGCAGGGAATTATATAGAGAAATAAAGGGAGATTGTACTCTCAGAACTGTGCTCTGTTATTCTGCACAATCAAAAGTCCCATTTGACTTGAACAAGAACTCAATTAGATGCTTGCAGATAATGTTTTTAATAAATCTTATTAAATCTGCCATATAATTGTATTCTAACCTGTTTCTTTTTGCTTTCTTAATTTTGCTATGTTTATTAGATTCAATTATGCTATTTTTATATTTTATTAAAGGAAACATTTTGTTAAAGGATGTGGAAACTGCACATTGGCAATAGACTGAAATTCAGGTTAAGAGCAAATACCAGTCATAATATGGACATCTTCCACACATCAAATATTGATAAGCAGACTGCGTTTCTCAAAAAAAACAAAAAAAAATCCAAGCAAAGAGGCTCATTCATAGAGGCAGCACTCACCATGGTGACACAGACATCCTGGGGCCGGAGACGGTGTTTTTGGAGAAGCGAAGCCAATGCTTCCTGTAGAGTCTTGCTGGCTTTCACCACCATAGCCACAGTCTTACCTGTGAACACTACCTCCAGACTGGATAAGACACACGGCGTGCAACATTAATATATAAAAGTCATCAGTGTACATATTCATGCATAAATGACAGCATCTACATTCTTAAATATTTTTATTCACTAAAAATGGCATCATGGAAGAAGAAAAAATGTAAATGAGTTGTCCATCAGTTAACAATAAAATAAATAATAATAATAATAATAATAATAATAATAATAATAATAATAATGTAAAACATTTGTAACATTCAGGTGTAAAATATGTAAGTCATTTCTATTTTAATATAATTTCTTAACAAGATCTGAACAAGTGGATAATAAGGATATTAAAAAAGGGTTTAAATAAATATATTACAGCATTTACATGCATATCTAGATTCTTTTTTAAAAAAACACTAAAAATGGTGCCATGGAAGAAAATAAAAATGTAAATGAGTTGTCAATCAGTTAATAATAATAAAGAATATCTAATATTAATACTACTACTACTATTAATAATAATAATAATAATAATAATAATAATAATAATAATAATATTGTTAACATTTGTGACATTCAGGTGTAGAATATGTAAATTTTTAAAGTCATTTTTATTTTAATATAATTTTTGAACATAAGAAATGTTCACAATTTGTGGATAATAAGGATATATTTAAAGAAAATTAATTAATTAAATAAATAAATAAATAAATAAATAAAACAAAAATCTTTTTTTTTTAAATCTAAGGTCATCGATGACGTCTCGAACCTTTCCATAAATTATCATTATTAGTATTTCTAAAGTGGAAAACAGAAGCTGTCATGTGATTTGCAGTTGATTTGCATATTAAAATTTTAGTCAAAAAAGAGCCTTTATTAATTGTCCATGAGGGTGAACATTGTGTGTAAAAGGGTAGAATTCAGGATTCGGCTTTCTTGGTCACGTGCATTCGGGTGCATTGAAATTATTGTGTGCAATAACCAATGTATAGATCATACAGATAATATACGATACAGTAGGTACGACCATAACATAAAGTTAATGTAAAACAGGCTACTTTGGTCATGATATGGTCAGTTGAAGCCGAATGTGTTTAAGACGTGCGGTGTTGCGCTCCATTAGAGGCGTCAGAGAAAACCTCTTAGGGAAGCCGCAGATATATAACTTCACCCGTCTGTGAACAGGAGCCAAGCCACGTGTACTAGGATGTGCTCTCTAAACGGCCGTGACATTCCGTCATGCTGTCAATCACAGAAGCCCTGGCCAGTCACAGGTGCCTTATTGTTCATGTATGTGGAAGATGACAGAGAGAGAGAGCTTTCTCCTGTGTGTGTGTTACTCTGCCCTGCAGCATGAGCATCTGAGCCTCGCCCACCTCAGCACATACAGTAGCTGTCATATAATAGGAGCGAGTCGGCTGAAAATAACTGAAGGATGATGAGAAAGAAATGCCGTGTCAAGCAGCAGGAAGTGAGTGTACCTCAACGACATATCTATTAATCTAACTTTGCTAAATGGTGAATTTGGCATTTTCATCATGACCTGGCATTTACTTGCACTTTGACTTAAACCACAGATAGCAGGTGGGTTTTTTGTAGGTGTTGATATTTGGCAACAGTTGGGTTCTTATAAGGCGTATGAGGCCAAGTTTCATTTCGTGTCTGCTGTCTTTGTTTTCTGTTAGTCTACTGTATGTCACAGAAATGATTTTTGAATTGGCTGCTTCAGATCACTGCTTGGTCCAAAATTAGGAAAGGAAAAAGAGAAACGCAATTCACCACATGTTTCATCTACTTAAATTCAGGGTAAGAAACTTAAAATAATCTAAACAAGTACCTGGGACGTAGTTAATAACACTACGATCCGAATGATTTATACTGTATATGATTATAAATGATCTATAACAGTACTTGGGACGTAGTTAATAACACTATGATTCCAAACGATCTATATATGATTATAAAATATCTATAAAAAATATGTGGGACTTTAGTCGTTTCATAAATCTGTGCATAATTATAATCAGTAGTACCAGCAGGAATAGTAGTAGTAACAGAAGTAGTAGATGAAGAAGCAGCAGTAGTATTAGTAGTTAGTGATGGGAAGTTTGAATCATTTTAGTGACTCGGTTCACAAATCTTTGTTTGAGTCATTTTTGTTCATTGTCTACATACACAAATTTTGGCTATAGTTCCAGTATTGAAAATATTACAAGGCAGCTAAAGACATGAGAATGAGAGAGAATGAGCAGCTCACCATCATATCTTCTAGTCTGAGTCATTCGTTCTTTTGAATCTATCGCACTGCATGGCGTCTATGGGTGTCTAAGAACGAACCACTCGTTCTAGAAGAGTCACTGAGAACCGTTCAGTTCTGTTTCCTCGTTCTTCTGACTCATGCTAAAGGCTAATCCAAAAACAACGACTGGTTCATGAACGACCCATCACTATTAGTACTAGTGGCGGCAGTAGTAGTAGAAGAAGAAGAAGTATGGAAAGCAATTTTAGCATTTATTTGATGTTGGCGGTATAAAAATAAATGCTAGAAGGACCTTTCATAAGCGAGGAATAAACGTTCCACATGGGAAAACTTTAACACCTCACTAGTTTAGTAGTCGAGCACCATACTTAATTAGTGTGCCAATTTGCATGTCACTAGTTAACTAGTAAAGACAAAACTAGTGGCTATTTTGGCCTTTACTAGGTGAGCATTTTGGATGTTACTAGTTAACTAGTGCATTCCAGTCATCAACTAATTGATGACAAAGTGCTTGATATCGCCACTATCAATCAATGATAATAGGGCTTGCCATAAGGCTCTGAAAGCTTTACTTATTTGAACTCATCATCATCCAGTTCCAGGGACCCTACTGAGTATTTTCCTACAGCTAGTATTTGAACTAGGAAGGCCAAAGTGGTCATTTTGGTCTAAACTAATAAAGCCAAAATGCTGGTCATAACATTGTTATGACATAACAGTACTAAAAGGGTCGTAGCGCATTATTTACCAAAAAAAAAAAAAAATCAAAACCATGAAAATCCTTTCCCACCTGCTCTTACACCCATAACAGGTCTAATTAACAACCAACTGCGTAACATTAATGTAACACGGCTATGCTATTTTTAAGACCATCCATGGAGGTTAACGAGCAGTGAATTCAGATGCTGTGCAC
Organism: Clarias fuscus; assembly: GCA_030347435.1. NCBI lineage: Eukaryota > Metazoa > Chordata > Actinopteri > Siluriformes > Clariidae > Clarias > Clarias fuscus. The sequence goes on along the minus strand of CM059230.1, from coordinate 4,706,016 downwards.
ATGGGCACTAATTATAAATGATATGAACATGTCTAAAAGAAACTTGAAGTGTGTTCAAGGAAAACTGCACAACTGCATCTGGCTTTCTTTCTTTCTTTCTTTCTTTCTTTCTTTCACTGCACACATGGTTGAAACACTGGCATGACTATGACACACTACTATGATTACGCCATATGTTCACTGGAGTAGATATTAACAGATGCTCTGTAGCGCAGTCTACAGTATGACACACCATTTAAAAAAAAAATCTAGGTTGAGATTATTGGTTTACATTGCCAAATTCTTAAGATAATTATCTTGTTGGAAGAGTACACTGCAATAAAGATACAGGCTAGTGAATGAATAATCCCTGCCGTTAATTTCCTTGAATGTTAGAAATACAAATGTTACTAGGATATACACAATCTAAGCCTTTCTGTGAGTATTTAGTTTAGTAAGTGAAATAATAAATAACAAAGATTAATAATAAATAAGATACCGTATACAATTTCCTGTATTGCATCGGCATTCAATATCCCTGGAGTCCACATCGTGCAGTGTCATTGACTAAACTACAGTATTACACCTTTATCACCACCTCAGTACTGGCATTTCATAAAATTATCGGAATAGTTATCAGCCAATGTCAACATGTTACGTCACGTCCTCATTAAACGGGGGCTTGCTTGATTTCTACCTCCGTAACATGTGATGATTCTGAGAGCTGGCAGTTTTACTGCAGCGACACAATGTTCCCTAGATGGAACATTTCTGCCCTGAGGCATTTCACTTCAGTGAACACTCACTGTCGTTGAAAAGGTTATCCTGAATTAGACTGGATGAGGAAGTGTGTAGCCGGCTCCAGACACACAGCAGTTAATATGCATATGTGGACAAAACTTCGATCTAACTGTAGTTACAGTATGTGGAGTACCTCAGGGGTCGAATTTAGGTCTGGTGTAATTTACAGTAATTTATATGTACACGAGATAATAACTGTATATCCTGATGACTTTTCTACTCAATGAACATCGATTTACAAGTCATAAGTGTATATTGTATTGTATAAGTTGAATATAATTTTCTGATGTACATTTGATGGTTTCATACTGGATGTTTTTTTTCCATCCAGACACTGGATTCAAGTTGGCTTGATTTGATCATTTACTCACTCATTTTCTATACTGCTTATCCTAGGAAACTCGGTGCACAAGACAGGGACGCGATGCCAATCCATCACACACTCACACACTACAGGCAATCTGGAAATGCCAATTAATATCCACTGCATGTCTTTTTACTGTGGGAGGAAACCAAAGTACCCAGAGGAAACCCACCAAGCACTAGGACAACCAAACACAACCAAGGTGGGAATCGAACCCAGACCCTGGAGGCATGAGGCCACAATACTAACCACTGCATCACCATTTGATCAAATATGTCGATTTACATTTTATCAATCCTCTCGTTTACGATTACACTCATGCTACAAATCAGCCAGATGTAAAATGCCTTTACAATCTTGGTGGCATTTGCATTTTCACTGTCAACAAGGTAGACCTGGCAATCAAATAGTGTGTGGGAAAGTGTCAAAGGAACATCGAGCGCTTCTGAGAAAGTGACATTTAACACTGTTCTCTTGCACTTCCAGGGTTGGCGGTTCGAATCTCATCTCTGGTATGTGTCCATGTTCTCGCTGTGCTTTGTGGGTCTCTTCTGAGTAGTCTGGTTTCCTCCAACAGTTTAAAAATATATGTTGTGGGCTGTTTGATGTTCTCAAAGTGTAGGTATGTGTGTGTCTGTGTGTGTACAGAACAATGGGTTACCACCCCATCCGGGGTGTTACCCAACTTGTGTCCTCAGCAGAGCTGAGTTCTCTGGGATAGGCTCCAGCTCTACACAGGATAAGCAGTACTGTATGGAAAATACATATACATTTGATATGATTTATTTTATAATTAATTCCAGATTAAATAAAATACCAAAAGACTGGAATTCGCTGCTGTAACAAATGCATAAAGTAAAATAGTCCGATGGACTTGTAGTATTAGTGGCACAAGGGAAAATCATCACAAGTTCAAACCCTGGCAATGCCACAGCCATTCATGGCAAGATATCCAAGGGAGCAACTTTGTCCTGGTCTGTATGTGGAATGGATGGCATACGCTCTCTCTTTTGTCCATTAAAGGGACAGAAACAAATCATAAGCATGCAGAAGAACACAGGAAGCACGTTACTCTGAGTGCACGTAGCTGTAATATAACGCGACATGAGCATGAGTTGAAAAAGATGTTTCGTTTCTGAAGAAAATGTGTTTGTTTGGTAGCAGTGTGGTAAATGTGGTAAAAAAAAAAAAATCCCCCCCAATAAAGACATTGCCAGGATGTTTCACTTTCAGACAACCAGCAGGTTTAACTCACAACGAGCTTCTTCGGTTGGTTCCTCTGTAGGAACGGCACTACGACTTCGATCTACGCTACAGAAGCAGCAGCTGTCTGCCTTCTCCCGTTGATCTACTCGTTATCCTATTAGCTCAAGAAGTTAAAATAGTGTGTAAACACTTACGCAAATGTCACCCGCAGCTCCAGAACAACCTGCTGATCCTTTAACACCAAGCTGTCTTGTTCCAGAGAAAGTGGTTGCTGTGGAATTTCAGATCATAGGTGAGAAGTTGGCAAAACAATGAGACGTTCAAAAAACATAAAGGAAAAAAAAAAAAAAAAGGGGAAAAAAAAGGAGCAGCTGAGGATGAGGTGCACAAAGGAACCACCTTGTCTTTCCCCTGGAGGTAGATGATGATGTCGGACAGAGGAAGCCCTCGCTTCTCACACAGGCCAGTGAGCATACGGCGAATAGTGACACCAGATCGGGCGGGGGTCAACGAGGCCGTGCCATCCGGCAAGAACACGCAGCAGTACTTATCGGCTGTGGTCTTTAACTCACTTGCAGAGTCAGCCGAACGAGCAACTAACTGTTCCCCCTGCGCCAACACACACCCACACACACACTCACAGCTGTCACAGCGTATAACGTCTCTCTCAACAAACAGCTCTGACTTTTAGAATGTCTGACATTGTTATATGTGACCCATCATATTAAATAAGTCACATAAGTCAGATTAGTTTCGCGTTACGGCCAAACGAGTGCATTAGGGGAAATTGATCAAACTGTCAAATTTGGCAGAAGTTGGTTGAGATAAATAGCGTATCTCCTGATCCGTCAACCGAATGAAGAACGTTTAAGGCCTGAACTTTGTTTGAAAGAACTTTCCAAACTGGCTACTCCAGTTATGATAGAATGACACGGGTTGTTTTCATTATAAACCCACGCAGCTGGCGAAATTGTTTTCAGGGGTAGCGGGGGAAATCCTGGTGTCGAAATGAGGCTGAGGGTTCCCTCTTTCTTACTCCATCACGGAATCCTCATTTAAATACTCTAAAGATAAAACTCAGACTGAGTTTTCTGAGTCGTTGCTCATAAACAAGCTCAGCATCTGGACGTGACGCAGTGATAAACCTGGGATCAGAACGGAGCCAGGGATCTGAAACCATGCGCAACTCGAATCCCCCAGAATGCAATTTAATGTGATGGGTCACATGTATTGAGAAGTTCATATCAGGTCACCTCTCCACTGTGAAAAGATCCAGGTCTCCCAGTCATTTGTGGCTCTGTAATAAAAGACGGACAGATCGATCATTTTTGATACTCTAGCATGTCATATTGTAGCGACTCCTTGGCCTTATACAGGATAATTCACCTCCCCAGGATCCTCTCTTCTCTTTGCGCTTCTCCCAGCTCATCTTCCCTTGCCCGGGCTTCCTCCTCTCTACCGCATCATCTGACTCTCCTCCTGCACTCTTCCCAAACTTCACCTTTGCCTTCTAAAAGACAGAGAACTTTGCTAATCTGTGCATCAACAAAAAATATCCAAAGAATAACCAGATGAGGCCAAAGTTGTACAAAATCATTCAACACATCCTAATCTTCATATTTCATTCACAACTCCATAATGCGTAAATTCCATTGAAATACCGCTAACCTGTTTTGATTATTATGATTTTTTTGTTAAAGGTTTTTATTTGACTGAGATAAGCTGATGTAAGAACTATAATGAGAACTAAAAGATTTGCACTGGGGCAAGTATCGTACTGCCCCATGGTATCTCTAGAATGATTTGTTGATGAGTTGGCAAGAGACATCACGCGGGACAGCTAATGATAATATCTAACTAATATATTTTGTGTTCATTTCACATATGGTGACACCTCATGTGATGTTGAATTTCTTATTGTCAATTGACTTTATAATTCATTGTAAATTAAAAATAAACTGATTACATTAGAACTTTTCATCTGGACATTTTTTTTTTCTTTGCATATATGTCTCAAAGAAATCATTTAGTTTATTAAACGAATGTTTATATTACGCAAAGATCAATCAAGTAAATACAAAATGAAGTTTTTAAATGGTGATTTTATTTAGTAAGGGAAAAAACTGTAAAAAAATAAAAATAAATAAATAAATAAATAAATAAACCCTGCCTGGACCTATGTGGAAAAAGTAATTGCCCCCTTGCTATATCATGAATGAACTGTGCTTAACTCCATTAAATTTCATTTGCCACACCCAGGCCTGATTACTGTCCGCTCTGCTGAATCAAGAAATCACTTGTCTTATTTAAGTCTTGTCTTTACTTAAGTCTTGCCTTAACCAAAAAGGTTACTACCCATGGGGTATAAATTTGACTATAGCATACTGTATGTAAGTCAAGTGTAATAACATCTGTACTTTGACACAATAGTTTTCATGACAAGTTATATTATATATTACTGTCAATAATCTGTGTGAAAAGTAGAGTTATTGACATATTTACATGAATGTTAGGGTTTTTTTTTATATATATATAAAATCTATTAGAAGGATATTTTTTTGTGTGATTTTTTTTTTGTGTGTATGTGTGGTCCAACTGTATGCCATTATTAATATCATCCAGTTTCAATAAAATCTACTGTACAGTCATAAGTCTCTCAGGCTATATAAAAAAAATCCAAAATATTATATATATAATTATATTATATATAATTTATATAATTTACTTGTGAATCAAACTCTATGCTGAATTTCATTTTTACCAGTAACATCTCATAGCTCATAATCTCATCTTTTACCTCTTTCGATTTCGGCAGCTCCCTGGTTGCAGGGCTGCTGTGTCTAGCAGTCAGGGGAGGTTTAGTGTACTGGGCGAGCTCTGGCAGGGATCTGCCCTCCACATTAGCCAGCATGCATTTCTGATAGAGCTGTGAGCGGACGAAGCGAGTGTAGCTGTCAAACTTCATCAGCTTAAAGATCTGTGGGTAGAAGGAGAGGATGGAGAAGAAAAAAAAAACAGTGGTTACCTCGGATTATGTCTAGCACAGTTTCATTCTTATTATAGCAGAGACGCTGAGTTAAAACTGCGAGGGGATAGATTTTTGTATGGTGTGAAGGATTTAAAACATAAAATTGTAAAAAATATATATATATATATATATATATATATATATATATATATATATATATATGCCGCTGTATATGTACAGTATTTATTTAATAGAAAAATACAGTTTTAGGATGTTGCAGAATTGTATGGTGAAAGATTGGGCAGTTAGAGCAGTGTGCTGTTTTAAAGTAAAATACCAGACAATACAAGCTATGCCGAATCTCAGGCAGAAGTAAAAATGCTATGGATTATATTTGTGCCAAATGTATTCCCTTCAGTTTAGTGTTTAGTATAAGTTCTTAGGTGTAAATTTATACTGTATGCGTGCTGAGTTATTGCAATCATAAAGGAAGTGGTGGTTCAGTGGTTAAGGCTTTCAAATAAAGATACAGAATGTTTTGAGTTGACATCCCCAGTTGACCTGCCAATCTGCCAAATTTAGGTAAGGCGTTTAATCCTCAACTGCTTAGCCGTAAACTGTAAATTGCTTTCATAAAAGGTACATTTTAGTTCGGACTTGATAATGATGGGCGTTCAAGTCAAACCGAAACTTGTGATGAAATTTCTCATGTAAAACTGATCTGATGTAAAACTGACATTTACAGAAGACTTTGCGTACAGTACAGTGATGAGACTCTTAGTCGCGGTAAACGGGAATGAGGATCCCCACCTAGGTGGCTCGGTCGGAGCCCACTACAGTCCTTTGCATAAACATTCAGCAATTGAAACGCCCGATCCTTGAAAACTGATAGATAGCTTCTTGCGCGAGACACACAGCTGTATGTGGGAACTGCAGATACAATCATTAACATTAACATCACTTGTACGTTACAGGAACTCGGCTGGGAGTTGATGCCACACTATACAGTCCTGACCTCGCTCCAAGTTATTTCGACATGTTTGGGCCATTGAAGGAGTTCCTGGGAGGCCGGTGTTTCAGACGTGAAGAGGTGGTCTTATCATGGTTCTTGCGTACTGAGAAAACTTTCTACCTTGATGGTATTCAAGCACTAGTGAAATGCTGGGATAAGTGCATTAGCACAATTAGTACAAGTAGCACTAAGAGACTTTATTCATAACTTTGTTCTGTTATTCTGTACAATACAAAATCCCGATTTTGACTTGAACGTGCCTTTAATTATCTACAAGATAGTTTTTTTGCCTCTATTAATTCTTTGTAAAATCTTCTTGAAAAATCATCCAGAGAAATGACAGTATATGAGGTTCACCACTTTTTTGTACAGGTTTTACATCGGATGCAACCCTCCCATTCTATCCAGGCTTGGGATTGGCACAAAGGATTAGGCATTAAATGAGCCACCAATACCCTGATTACTGTATTTACAATTATTAAGGCTGTTACTCTTTCGGAAAATACAGTATGTACAGGATGTAGAAAAAATGCAGAAAAACATGGTATTGAAATTTCTGAGAAAAAGGCGGAGTCCCCTATTAACACCAGAGACTGATAGAAGTCAAATCTAACCCTGTGTATCAGTGTTACAGCTGCTCTATTCTGATCGTATCTCTGGTATCTGACAGGTTTAAGCAGTCAGACGTGATAAAATCGCTCAGATCTTTGAACATTTCTTAAAAGGAGCAAATATTGGAAAACATCAAAGAAAAGATCAGAAACATCAAAAAATGAGACAAAGTATCAAATATGGGCTTCAAATGTGGGAGACCTTCAGAAATGGTAGTGTGTGTGTGTGTGTGTGTGTTATGATCATGATTAAGGGTGAAACTATTAAACCTTTTACTTAACGTTCTATGAGAAACTGCAGCTTATGTATGAAATGATAGTCTAAGGTAGGTCATCTAAAAGTGATTTACCTGTGTCTGAGCTTTTTGAAATATTTCAGGATGAGGTTGCTGTATATCTTTTTCATCGACTCGAACCTTGTCGTCAATGTTGATGGGATTGCAGGCGCATTTGGACAGGTAGCTGTTGTAGATTGACGTGGCCTCCTTGGTCAACTAATAAAAACGAAATGAAACATTTGTCAATTTATTGCAATTATTAATACAATGTAATACAATATATGAGAACATTGTAGTGAGACTGTACTGTATATTACAATATTGTGATAGAAATAAAGGGTGAAGGATATAACATACAGCCATAACATGTATAAAATCAGAAAAACTATATACTGTATATATATATATATATATATATATATATAGTGGAACTTTGGATTACGAGCATAATTCGTTCCGGAAGTGGGCTAGTATTCCAAAATACTCGTAAACCAAATTTCATTTTGCCATAAGAAATAATGAAAACTCAAATTATTCGTTCTACAGCCCAAAACAATAAATACATAAAAAAGAATTAATACAACATGTTAAGTAAAAATAAAACAAATTAACCTGCACAAGTTTTTCCGTTTGTGCGCGCAGGCGCCGTGTATTTGTATGCGTGTGTGTGTGGAATTAGCGCCTCACCTCGTCTTAAACAGTAAAGCTCCTCCTCCCTCTCACACCTCGCTTTTTAAGTTTCACAACTAACATACACATTGCAAACACTGTTTTAACCGAAAAAAAAAAAAGAAATCTCTCTAATGATACTCGCGTGAGCATACGAACGGAATCACTGCTGTAAATTAAAAAATAAAAAATAACAAATGAACCAAAATCCTTACCTATGAAAAGAATCGCGACAGAGCTGAGTTTTCTGTGTAAATAAAGCTCCGGGGAGATCTGTGTGTGTGTGTGTGTCTGTGTCAATGTCAAATTACGCGCGCGCACACGCACACACAGAGTAAGTGTGTGTGTGTAAAAAGTGTGTGTGTGTGTGTGTGTCGGTGTGTGTGGGGCACAGTGTGAAATTACGCGCAATGTACGTGCGGAGATGATTATGACTCATGATTATAAGAGACGAGCACTAAGACGCAGCAAGGGAGACGATAACCCATAATTCCCGCAGCGCAAGAGAGAGAAAAATCATTGGCTCAGTTGTGATCACTTGCCGCTCGGTTTCAAAATAAGAGTCTCATGCATGATACATGATACTCAGCACTCGTAAACTAATACTTGCTCGGTTTCCGATTCAAAATTTATTAAAAATCTTTGCTCGGTTTGCGGAACACTCGTAAACCACGTTACTCGCAATCCGAGGTTCCACTGTGTATATATATATATATATACATATATACGAGCAATGGTGAAAAGCATGAGACACTCAGAGAAAAGCGCTATCCACCCTCTTCTACATACTGTACTGTACGTGATGTCAGGGTAACGTACCTTTTCAGTATTGTTGGGAGGTATCTTGCGGAAATTCTCACACGCCAACCAGAAAAGAATGTTCTCCACACTGACCTCGGACTTCAAAAACTCCTGCAAAGAGTTATAATAAATCATACATACATTATACCTGATCCAGTATATACAGTAGAGCCCTAATACATGATCTGTAAATAAACCTAAATAAATAGGGCAGCAGTGTCTAATCAGCTTCAACAGAAATAGATATTAACACCCTTCACATTTGCTGGCTGAAAAAAAAAAAAGGAAAAAAATCAGTCTTGGTCATTCTCCAGTCTTCAGTCTCCAGTTTTCTGCCCAACAGGTGCCGCAGCAATCTGCACACCTCCACACACCTCGACAATTAACATGACTCATAATGTGGGCTGATTCGTTTTCTCACTGTTTTGGGAAAAAGAAAAAAAAAGGCTTCTCACCGTGTCCCTAAGGCGGGAGGCTCGGCAAGCAAACGTCCATTAATGTGCGAGCTGAAAGAGTTGCTGATGAGAGTCGATTGCCTCAGGAGGGAAACCAGCTACTCTTAACATCTCGCCTCTAAACTAACACACCATCAAGTGGTAAAGGATGGAGAAGTGGATCATTTAGAAATCCAGTATTGACTCACTTTGAAGAGGAAGCTTTCTTGGCAAGTGCCCCGTTCACCTCTAATGCTTACTTCAAAATGAATTAAGCTGATCGATCTCCACTTCCTCCTCATAAATGTTTTTTTTTTTTCAGCCATAAAATCGCTCCATTTTATTGTATTCAAAGAACCCAGGCTCAGCTAAACCTACAACACAGGGTACCATCTTTATTTGACAAGACAGTTGCCTGATACTTGACGTTCTTGATATGGGGTTTTAGCGTTCTGAAAGATTCCAGTTCACTGTGGATCCAAGGAAACACTGCCTGTGAGGTGAGGATATGCTCAGGATGAACCAATCCAAATCCAGCTTTCAAATTGGTCTTCTGGAGTGGGAAGAACCTGAAGAACCTTGAGGAACCCCATACAAATGCTGCAAAAAGTGGTATCATGCAAGGTTCCACCCATCCATCATTTCAACCATCCATCCATCTAGGAATCTCTGTAGTCCAACTAGGGACAGTGGAGGCCACTGGTGATTACCATTCTATTTATTCTCATTTTATGACTGCAGTAGGACCTCTGGTCGTCTTTCACACACTACAAGCAATTTTGGGAATTCCAGTTAGCTTAATGAGCATATCTTTGGGCTGTGGGAGGAAACTGGATTACCCTAAGGAAACCCATCAAGCACAGGGAGAACATGCACATGGACCCGAGGCAGGAGTCGAACCCGAACCCTGGAGATGCAAGGCATGAGTGATACAAGTGCAAGGTTCTAGACAGACCATAATCCGAGTTTAGGAATCAAAACAGGAATCTGAGAGCTGCGAGTCAGCCAGACAACGCCCTCGTGCTGCCTTGACAACCTTGACACAAATCTACGCTGCCTTGAGACTTGAGAGACCACCAAGTGACAGTGAATGACATACATTTTTGTGTTGACGTAAGGATGTGTTATACCACAGAAACCCGTGAACACTGACTAGAGTTCAGAGGAAGCGAGGAGCGAAATGCTGACAATCTCATAAAACGCAATCCAACGTCAGTGTAAAGGTTTTCAGTCCTGGAGCATCTTCTGAGCCCAGCGCTTGAAGGGCGTAAGATCATCAGTTAAAAACCTGCTCTGTATGTAGTGAAGGTTTGAACAATGACAACTCATAGCTCATTTGGAAACATTTGGCAATGGCGATAAGATTTAGCAGGGCCTAAAGTAAAGCGCATCACAGATTCCTGCTTAGAAGTGCTGTTTTTAAATGAATCAAAAGGAGCACAGTATGAAGTGGCAAATTGTAGGCAAGCGCGTCATTTTGAAAGTCAGTACTGACTCACTTTGAAGGGGAAATGTCCTTGGCTGAACGCTGAGTTAAAAGAGCGTGTTTCTTATTCCTGTTAAGATTTTTTTTTTTTATGAATACTTAAGACAATACTATGACACAGTACTGTCACGACAGTTTCTCCAGTCCTAATTTGAAGTGCATTATTTTTCCCTGCATGTAAATTTTTTATTTAGTTTTAATGTTATGGCAAAAAAAAAAAAAAAAAAAACGAATCGTGATATTTACAAAAACGCAATGCAAAACCACCCAAAACCTTGACATCACGATAATATCATATCAACAGGTCCCTGGAGACACATACCTTTTTAACCACTAAATTACTGGAAATGACTTAGTAGTTGCAAGATATTCTTCATAGCACAACGAGAAAACAATCAGCGGACTCACTGTGAAGTAATGGACTCCCAGTGGATCTTCGAGCAGCCTCTCAAAGCTGACAGCCCAGCTGGCCACCCGGCCCACCCCGCTGGCCCTGCCGCTCGGCACACTGGGAAGGCTGGAGTTGCTGTTTGAACACTGTGTACCTGAGCGCTTCACCGGGTCTAAGACATTCAGCTCTGGCGAAAAAAGAGAGAGATGTCAGCTCAGTGCTTATTTTCAACATGGTTCAAACATTATTTCAAATAATTTTTTATTAAAAAAAAAAAAAAAGTCCTTAAACCCCATTTGGTTTGTTGTTCAGTTATTAATTAATAACAACAATAACAGACTTAATCTGTAATTATAGTGAAGCTAAATAGAAAGTACAAGAAGGAGAAATGAAAATCTAGTGTTCCTGAAGGCTGTGGTTCTCAAACAGGGCTCTATCACGCATAGCCATTTATTTATTTATTTATTTATTTATTTATTTATATTAGTGGTTGAGATCCAAACTATACTAATGCCAAAAAGAATATAATGACAACTTTAATAAATTGGTCAACAGCAACTTAAGCGTTTTTTTTTTTTTTTTTTTTTTGCTGAGATTACAGTCAATAATTTTATTCGACTTTTTAATTTGGCTTTGATGTCTCACTTTCAAAGGATTTTTTTTTTTTCCCACCATTGTGCAAACTGCGCCGTATGCCTTTGTCTCTTCGCCTCTTTATTTTGATATTTCGATTCGAGCATGCTGAGAAGGCTTGTTTACGATTTCATTTGGGGAAGTAATCATTAAAGCTGGCAGCTGTTAAAAAAAAAAAGAACGAAAGAAAGAAAGAAAAAAAAGAAAGAAAAAAAAACATGCTTTGATAAGTCTGATGTTAATAGAGGTCAGTATGTCAGATTCATTGCAGCAGAACAAAAGCACCTCATTCAGCAATGAGCTTATGTTTTGCATGAGATCCTCGTACTGTAGACGTACATTAAAAGTGTCTTGAAGTAAAGTAACGTCAGCATGGCGACTCAAGCGTATGAATCCATTTCTGGGGAGTCACGTGGTTTCTTTTAGCTCTACCAGACTTCCAGTCTTTCTGCTATTCGGTCCCCTACATTCATAATGAACTAACAGAGGAAGTCTTCGTGGTAACATCTGCACCCCAAACAGGATGTAAACAGGTCAATGACAGACTAAAAGGCTCATACTGTGACTTCCAGCATGTGAAGCGGATGTCACATATGAAACACGAAAAACAGTGTGTGTTATCTGTGCAGTCGAAAGAAGAAGAAAAAAAAAACATGTTTATACAGTAGTCTCAATGAGAACGCATTGACGCGTAGGTTTAAATTATATTCTCCAACGTTCCTAATAAAATTCTGACAGTTCGAATCTATAAATTTTCTGTTGACTTAAGATCGATTTACGTCATGCGGATGTACACTACTCTCTCATGAACAGTATTAGAGTTAATGATTCGCTGATGATTTTTTCCTAGTGTAGTGGAAGTACAATACAGGGTATTCGTGCTGTTTGTTCTCACTGCTAATGCATTATTAATTCATAACTTACCTCCATCCGAGACAGCCAGTGTCTGTAGGTGGGGAGAGAATTACAGTGGATAAAATGAGACGAGATTAGATGAGTCATAGCTGTATGTCAATGTAATAATCATAGTCATCAATCTCATACAGGCATCACGCACTACTGTTGTGCTCAGAAACACCCAGTAGTTCTTAGAGACACTTCTAAAAAAGCACTGCATTCTTCTTCATAACAGATTCTTTTAAAGTAGCAACCACAGAGTGTATGAATGAAGTGACAGAAAGCGAGTGAGACGTAGTAGAGCGAGATGCGGTAGAGATTTTAGGGAGGATTAGGATGAGGATTAAAACAGGTTTCATACCCGGAGTGAAGTCTGATTCAGAAATACAATGGCTTATATGGAGCTTGGAAGCTGATAAAAGTGGATATCTGAATAGGAAGTTTGTTTATATTTGAATTGAGTTTTATTTATATAACAATGGTCACTGTTGCAAAACATCTTTACAGAATCAAAAGCTATGGAAATGTGTTACTGTTTGAAATTGCATTTGAGTTTTTGTCTAAATAAATAAATAAATAAATAAATAAATAAATCACAGCACACCAGTCCTGAAAGATAATTTTCTTTATTTTTCTCCTTTGTTTTTTTTTCTTTTTTTTTTCTTTGTTTTGACCTTGCTAAGTGTGAAACTTGAAAAGGTTTTAAAATCATATATTTTGAAATTATGCATTACAGCTTTGACATAAAAATTTTTTTTAAAAAATCATAACCCTAAATACAAACCTCAAAGATTCAAATCTCAAAGATTGTATAGCCTGATGCTGTATATAAGGAAAAGTCGATCTTAGCGTTGTAATTCCAGCCTTCAACCAGTAACACCAACGCAAACTTGAAACTTGAAACTTGCTAACTTTGAGAAAGTCTTCTCATCTACAGTACCAGTTCTTTCCCAGTTTACCAATCATAACTCTACTCTACAAACCGTGTAATGTGTCTCTTCTCTAAGTTCAGATAAATTTTTGGATCTGTTAATAAGTTAATCCACTACCCAGCCGTCTAAAGAGACGGAGGAACACTCTGGAAAGTAGAGGAATAAAGGTCAGCCAGAATATGTGTGTATGAATTAGAAGGATCCTAGTGGAACGGTGAGGCTACAGTGAGCAGAGGTAGAGAAGGTGCAGGACTTTGGTGCAGAACTTTAAGTACTTGGGGTCAACGGTCCAGAGCAACGGCGAGTTTGGAAAGGAGGTGAAGAGGCGTGTGCAGACAGATTGGAACAGGTGTAGAGAAGTGTCAGGTGTGTGGTGTGATAAAAGAGTATCAGCGAGAACGAAAGGAAAGGTGTACGAGACTGTGGTGAGACCGGCGATGCTCTACAGCTTAGAGACAGCGGCACTGAAGAAAAGGTAGCGCTGGAGGTAGCATAGCAGAGATGAAGATGTTGAGGATCTCTTTGGGAGTGACAAGGATGGATAGGCTCATGAATGAGTCCAGTAAAAGAACAACCCATGTTCGATTTTTTTCTAGATAAAGTCAGAGAGGCCAGATTGAAGAAAGAAAAATATTAAGTGCTTTGTGATGGGCTAATTACTGCAGGGATTAATATGTTTCAGCTAGCTTTTAAAGCTTTTTTTTTTTTTTAACCCTAACCCAGTGAATATCAGAAACGATGTTACTGTACTAGAGAAACGTGAAATAATTGGTTTGAATCAAGCAAAGACAACAACTAAGCAAAAAAATTGGCTCTATTCCAGAGTGATGGGCGTGTCAGGGTAGAAAGGGAAGTGCATGAAGCAGAGCACCCTTCATGCACAGTGCCCTGGAGGCAGTGGTATGATCTCTAAATTTAATGACAATAAAATGATGCCAGCTGACGACCTGAATGTACTGAATGACCAGGGCATCACATCGATGAAGTTTTTCTTCCCTGACGGAACGGGTATATTCCAGAACTCAGATTGTGAAAAAGTTCTTCTGGAAGCATGAAGAATCATTTCCGCACACGCATTAAATCTATAATACTGGCCGGATAATACTATAATACAACATCAACATTAGTGTTACCATTGAAAAATTAGCAGGCTAGCTTATTGCTAACACTACTTATTAGAGGCTTATGGTCCACTGGTGTTACTGTTTTGCAATTTTTTATAGAGATACATAGAGATATAGTTCACTATGCACCTGTAGAACAGTAAGACTTGGCACTTAGAATGGCTTGTTATGAACTTTATATGCCATGAAACTGCAAACAAAAGACGTGCTTTTATGGTAAATTTTTTGTTGTTATTACTTTCAATGTCGAAACTGCCCAGGTAGGAAATGGTAGGTAAATTATTACAGCCACTCATGAATGCATCCTAACTAGCTATAATGTTACTGAAAAACGTTATCTCGGGCATTGAGTGTTGAACATCATTACGTGTGAACCGTAATATTCCACTAATAGTGGGAGTAACAGTCCAGTCAGAATAAAAATGCATTATGTAAACATTTCGATCAAGAACAGACTGGCCTGGTTCCAGACGTGGTGTAAAGTTTCAATCAGAATGAGAGCGGCGGTGTAAACCTTTAATAATCCATTGATTAGGAAAATATTAGACATGTAAAGACTTCATCTGATCGTTGTAATAAATACAACTGTGGTTGTAGGCTGTAGGTTTTCTTTTGAAAAATTGACAAAAGTCTAAACTTGTTAAATACACAAAAGAAAGTAAAATCATTTTATTCAATGTCTTATCGTCTATACCGCCTAATCCTGTGTACAGGGTCGCAGGGGGCCTGGCGCTATCCCAAAAGACTTAGTACTTGAGGTGGGGGGCCAGTCCATCGCATGGCACACGCACATATATACACACACACTCACATATACACACTATAGAAAATTTGGGAACCCCAGTTAGCCTAATCTGCATGTCTGTGGGAGGAAACCGGAATACCCGGAGTCAAACGTGCAAACTCCATGCACCCAGTGACAGTGCTAACCACTAAGCCAGCGTGCCGTCAACGTGACCTACATAAAATTTGAATCAACTTTTTTTCAGCTTCCAAGTTCCAAGTTGACAAACTTCTCATTATATAATTAACAAATAATGATTTGTGCATTTTAACTTTTTAGGTTCAAGACAAAACAGCTAAAGAAACTGAGAACTAGGCCTTAAAATGTAACCCCAAATAATCTCAGTACGTACTTGATTGAACAAAAGCCTGGAATAAAGCTATGTTTAGCAATCGCTATAAAATGCATCGGACGAAACGCTGCTTATCCTTAGAAATGTATGTAAAATATATGGAAATACATTATGTAATGATTAAATTGTGCTCCATATGAGCACCGTTCCTCATCATATAACTATTTGTCCGCTAATCAAGTTCCATTCTTCCAGACAATTACTCTTCATGCCGAATCTCACGCAGACTGCTTACGTTAACGTTTTCATGTACGAAAACCCTTTCACATTGTCAGAAAGAGAAACCAAAGAGATGAGACCTCTCGAATCCTACCTGATGTCCACCCGCTGCGCCGGCATCGCTCAGTTTCAGAGACATAGTCTTAGCACGAGAAGAACGTTAGGGACTTCAGAAAAACATGAGTTAGTCTCTGATATACGCCTGAACTCTGTCGTCTATGACTAAAGTGAAACTTTCTAGTAGACCAGGAAGTCATGCTATAGCAACATGCCACAGGAGGAAGTGTGCATACTTCACCAAAAAAAAAACAAAAAAAAAAAACAGAATAAGAACGCTGAGGGGAAACAACTTTAGTGCTGATCATTTGAATATATGTATTATTAAAGGGAAATGTACAATATGTGATAAAACCGAAGCTGTACAAAAGTCTTACATCAGGTTTAGTGAACGTTTAACAGTTATGTAAATAAAAGCATCAAGGAAATGAAAGTACCGTGGTTAACTGCTGATTAGGACGAAAAACCATAAACCCCCGAGGTTCCCTCTCTAAAATGACTGACACAAGCTCATCAGATGGTGATAAAATGAACAAGATTAAAGCTGAAGTTTGACACCAAGGCTTCTATACCTTAGTGAGGATGAGAGGCCTGGTCGGTGTCAGCACACTCTGTCTCCCCAGACGTCTACGCAGAGAAGCACGCAGGCCAAAGTGGGAGAACCCTCGGGTGATCTCTTGGAAAGGCATGGCTCTCTGAGGGGAAAATAGTTCAAGGTCAGAACTATAAGCTCTCTTAGTTTCATTAAGAAGTCATGAATTTGCACTGCAAAAGTGCACCCTGCGATCGTAACATCTTTAACCCTGAACAAAGATGTATGGCTAGTTTTTATGCTCCCTTTAACATGAAGCTTGACCATCTTGATTTGCACAGATTTTCCTTTTTTATACACTTACCCACCGCTTTATCGTTCTTCCATGAAATTATACAATCAGCCTATTATATGAGAACAATGCAATGCGGATATTTTCAAATATATAAGTCAGGAACTTTTCAACATTAATCATAGACACAGAAAAATGTCATCTCAATTACTTTGGTTATAGAATCATTATTGGTACCAGGTGGAATGGTTTAAGTATTTCAGAGTATTTGTGAGTACAGTAAGTCCCCAAGATACGAATAGGTTCTGTCCTGAGAGATTGTTCGTAAGTCTAATTTGTTTGTAAGTCCAACAAATATTGTCTAGGTAGCAGGATACTAACACAAATGGCTATACACAGAACTGTGAATAAAAGAAGATCATGATCTTGTCCTGTGTCCTTGCCGATAGTTGAATGATTGATGTTAGAAGAAGGACCAATATTCATTGTAAGACCATTGTTCATATGTTCGAAAGTTCACCACGTGAATGTTCCTATGTAGGGGACTTGAAGTGTATTTTGTACATGACGCTAGACTATCAAAATGTTTGTACACAATCCTATATGTGTATTGGTATTATACTCACACCTGCCCCTTTTCATGCATGCAATTATCCAATTAGACAATCATGTCACTCCGCTCCCAAGTGACGCAATGGAAACGTGTTCACCATACCATCCGAGGATTGCATGTTCAATTCCCAGGTGATGCTTCAGCCATTCACAGCCTAAAGCCTAGAGAGCATATTAGCCGTATTCTTTTGGAGAAGTGGCGTGCTTGAATCAAAGTAAACCTAGCCAATCTTAGCCAAACCTAGCCATCAATCAAAGTAAACCTAAGCCAATCATGTGAGTTCATGCAAGCTGAAGTGAGTGAATGGTGTTTTTTTCAGAGTGTATTACTGTACACCGCTCCCTAATGGTGCATGAGCAGCAGTTCAAAAACATGCAGGCTTTACGTGGCTCTGAGGAAGCAGGCGTTAGCCCACGCCCTCCCTGGTTGGTAGCTGTTGCTGAATGGGAAGTGTCCTAACAAGACAAGTGGGAATTGGCTATGTTTAAATTAAGGAGAAAAAAATGGGGGGAGAAAAGTCAGGAACTTCAGTAAAAGTAAAAAAAAAAAAAGACATCAGTTCTTAGGAAGAGGGGAAGAGGGGTGACTTCATGTGTGTTAGTTTGAGCATCTCAAAATTCTCTTGTCTAGCGGTCAATATGTTTTAAATAGAATTGGTTCAAGCTAAAAGCAAAGCTGTACTAACTCCAATAGCCACTCTTTAAAAAAATGTATATGCACACTAACAATTTTTTTTTTATGTTGAAACTAATTGACAGCATGGTGTTGCAGCAGAAAGGGTTTGGCATGGCGTTGCCTGGGTTTCCTCTGGGTTCTGTAGTTTCTTCTGATCTCCCCAAAACAGGCATTTACTTGGATTAACTATTTGAAATTGATCCAAAGTGTGACTGACTAACTACAGTATGTTAATAAGACAAAACGTGTCATGTTATCAAGAAACCAAAATCTGAGAAAGACTGGAAACTTGCTTTGGAGACTCCTTCTATCATTACACAAAGCTTCACCCTTGGATTACGTGGAGCGTCTGCGATAGAAGCCCCTGTTTATGAGCTACTAGACTATATGAATTACTACAGAAACTGTGATTATTTCTTTAACACCAGGACCTTGATATGGAGTTCAGAATTCAATGCTACTCTGATGTGATCAGTGGCTGATTTCAAACAGAATTTATCGCACTGTGCACAGAAGCAAAGATCTGCCTGATGGATCAATAAAGACGGCTGAAATTCATAGACCAGGAAAAAAAACAAGCTTGGACTCTTTTGAAGAAATGTGAAAGAACCTTTATGCAGTTAAATCGTTAAAAACCCTACGGTTATGAATCAGCAACGGGAAACCACGTACCTTGTCTCTTGATGTTGGCGTAAAATCTGGTCTGTGGTGGAAGGAAACAGATGCGTCCATGCTTGCGGAGTAGCCTTGTGCTGTGTTGAAGACCAGGAGAGAGGTACGGCAAGTTCCTCAGCTCACATGAGCCGCCTATCACTGTGTAAACACCAGACCTGTTGTAAAACACAGCTCGGCTGGGTATAAAAGTCACTCAGTGGGAAAACATACTGATCGTGCAACTGGTGACCTGAGAAACCTTGCAGACTTTTCAAAGCAAGTGATCCTGTTAAAGACAGTCATGGACAGGTTAGTGGAGACACCACATTGTTTCTTTCCTTTCATCTTTATGTACTTAAGTGTCATAGCAGAGACTCCAATATTGTATTTATTACATGAAAATCTAAAACCGTGATCGTTCTGTGTGTGTTTTATATGTATTGCACATTCATCAGTAAAAGCCTAACCTCCGAGAGCGTGCATAAAGGCCTCGAGTGTATACAGTACTTGGTGTGTAATTCCCTTACAACACATGAATGCTCTCCCTCAGTGCGCCATGGAGCTGAACCAGCCTCCGCAAGTCAAGACCGGCCAACCAACCAGAGGCAGCCGGATTCTTCTCTCCTCAGTTCCTGTGTCCTGAATTTAACACCTGTTCCTCAATGATCATATGTGCATTGGGCCATGTGTGGAGCATTAAACCAGTTTGCCATGCCATATTGTGTTCCAGTTAGTACACTGAGGCTGGATGGTAACTCAAGCATTTGCTTTCCTGTGCATTTCTGGAGAGCAAATACGGTAATCGATGATGCTGGCGCCATTGTCATGACTGTGGCTGTGGCACAAAAGCTCCTGATGTGACTAGTGTTAAACCGAATTCGCACCACAGCCTCAGATTCAGAAACATGTTTAATTGTTGTTATTGTGATTCAGTATTTAACTCTAAATACGCATACAATAAGAAAATGTGATGAAGAATAAGGCAGAGGGGATCACAAATAATGATGTATGATCTTATTAAAGTTAGCGTTAAATAATTAGAAAACACACATGTAAATGGGGCGTTCAAGTCAAACTGGGACTTTTTTTTTTTTTTTTTTTAGAGTGAAAACTCCCTTTATTTCTCTATATAATCCACTGCTACACCAATGCGCTTATCACAGTGTTTTAACAGTGCTGATACCATTAAGGTATAAAGTTTGGACCGGAGCCATGATTGAACTGCCTGCTTCCCAGGAACACCTGTAATGTCCTCTAAGTTGCATTGGTGAGTGATTGTGTCTACAGTTCCTGGACAGGTCTCTCTTTAGACTTAGTTTATCTGTCAATTTTCAAGGATCAGGCAAATTATAGATAGGTCACAAAGTAATATCTCTATATCACATATAATAGGGTTTTATAAGCTACAGTATATCCGAGACAACAGAAAAAAAAAAAAAACACTGGTGTAGTTAGGTAGTTACAAAGTTGTTATGTAGCTAACGACTAATACACAAGAACACTTTATAACTATAGTGGAAATACTATATATTACTATATATATATTCCCAAGCAAAGACTCCCAAGCAATAATTATTTGCTGACCAAATTATTACATTTCAATACATCTGGCATTCCGTTTCTCAGATACTGTAAAGTTAATGCTAAAAAGTCATTTGTCTTCGCTACGACTCCTTTCTCCAAGTCTGGCTTGTTTTACTGAAATCTGTTTTTGTTGGCTGCGTATTAATTAACTAAAAGCACAATATTGGAACCAGAATGTGAGGTTGAAAGTCAGCTTGCTTTGCTACTACATGTCCATTATTAATTAATTAATACATAAATAGTCCATTATTACATTCTCTGTCTTTTTTAACTGCTGTTTGTATAACAAAATTATACAATGGGTCTCTGCTATTTGATGCTATCATGTATTTTTAGTCAAACAAATAAATAAATAAATAAATAAATAAATAAATTAGGCAGCTCTTTAAAACAAGTTCACAAAATGATTTATATTCACAATAAATTAAAACTATACAGAAAGCGATATAGGCTTAGTGGTTCTGCATCTCCAGGTTCAGGGTTTGATTCCCACCCTGGGTGAGAGTTTGCACGTTCTCCCCGTGCTTGGTGGGTTTCCTCCGGGTAATCAAGTTTCCTCCCACAGACTTGGAGATTAAGCTAACTTGCATTTTCATATTGCCAGTCGTGTGATGTGTGTGTGCCCTGAGATGAATTGGCACCACGTACAGGGTGAACCCTGCCTTGTACCCTAAGTCTTTTGGGATTGGCTCCAACCCCCACATGACCCTGGGATAAAGTGGTATAGACAATGATGAGATGAGAAAAAGATATAAAGACATAAACATATGATAAAATGATCTCTTGTTTCATGCTTATTGTGTTAAGTTCCAAAATTACCAAACCCCTGTACTGTATATCTTCTATTAACTGTCATTAACAAAAATAAGATGTTTCAACTGCATCCATCCATCCATCCATCCATCCATCCATTCAAGCTTTCATCATGAACGATGGTTGACTGAAATGACCTTTGGTCATTCCTTCCATTGGTTTTTGGACATACACTCACACACATACACTAGCTCATACGCTATGTGCAATTTGGTAACACCAATCAGCCTACAATGCAGGTCCTTGGACTATGGAGAAAACCGGAGTACCTGGAGGAAACCCACCTAGGAAGCATAAAAACTATTTTACTTCGAATTGTTTACATGCCTGAGGTATTTGAGGCATCTGACTTCTCTTACACACAAGCCTTTCATTCCTAGGACTGAAAATGCCAGCAATTCAAATTGGATGCTATCGCCCTCTGCTGAAAAGGAGCAGTACTACATCAAAGGCAAATTTGTAAATAAACAGGCATGACAGAAGATGAATCCCATACCATAGAGACAGGAGATGGGGAAAGAAGGCATGATGAAAGGATGAATGGATTTCTTGCACGTGAGAGCCAGAGATATAGAAAAACACAGGACAAGACTGAGAGAATGATGTCTCAGGGCAGTTCTGAAGCAGGTGGTGAGGAGGGATAATCCAGGCAAGACTTAATGCAGGAGAGAAATCTGGGGGAAGGTGAAAGGAACAGGAGAGATTTCTAATTGTGGAAGACTAATCCAATCCGTGTCCCCCTGTCTCCCACGCTGAAGACGAGCGAGCCAGAACATCTACATCTACATCTAGGCATTTGGCAGACGCCCTTATCCAGAGCGACTTACATTTTTTATCTCATTATACATCTGAGCAGTTGGGGTTAAGGGGCCCAACAGGGACAACTTGGTGGTAGTGGGACTTGAACCTGGGACCTTCCGAACCGTAGTCCCTTAACCACTGAGCTACCCCTGACCCTCATTAGTTAAAATAGAACAAAACTCCACTTTACTAAGTTTAGCTAAACAAGCATTAGAGGTGAGGTTAAACTTGAGGATGGTGAGGATCTGCACTTGACTCAAGCTCTTCTGATTGGACTTACCTGGATATAAACTCTATAGCATGTAGCTGGGGTCGTTTTCCTCGTTCGGTCTATTTTGCCTGCATAGTCAGACCATCATGGGTGAAATCCAAAAGGTATGTATGCTTAAATCTAGGTACCGTAATTGGTACTGCCATGCTTCTGTAAGTGTTAATCCTCTGGAACCAAGGCTGTGATAGAGAGTCCATAGATTGGTGGTTATAAGAAATGTAATGGTTATAGCACAGATTATAATAACTGGTAATGTCTGTGTTAGGTTTTACATTTTGCATCGTTCAGTCTCCATATATGAAACTGAACAATGTTTTTTTGTGTCGGTATAAATCTTAAGGAGGCACGGTGGTGTAGTGGTTAGAACTATCGCTCTTGCTCCTCCAGGGTCCCGGTTCGATTCCCGGCCAGTTTTGTTGGCCGTCTCTGCGTGCATGGAGTTTGCATGTTCTCCCCGTGCTTGGTGGGTTTCCTCCCACAGTCCAAAGACATGTATGTACACACGTGGACAAAATTGTTGGTACCCTTCGGTCAATGAAAGAAAAACTCACAATGGTCACATAAATAACTTTAATCTGACAAAAGTAATAATTAAAAAAAATTCTATGAATGTTAACCAATGAAAGTCAGACATTGCTTTTCAACCATGCTTCAACAGAATTATTTAAAAAAATAAACTCATGGAACAGGCCTGGACAAAAATGATGGTACCCCTAGAAAATACTGAAAATAATGTGACCAAAGGGACATGTTAATTCAAGGTGTGTCCACTAATTAGCATCATTAGTGTCTACAATCTTGTAATCAGTCAGTGGGCCTATATATAGGGCTCCAGGTAGTCACTGTGTTGTTTGGTGACATGGTATGTACCACACTCAACATGGACCAGAGGAAGCGAAGGAAAGAGTTGTCTCAGGAGATTCGAAAGAAAATTATAGACAAGCATGTTAAAGGTAAAGGCTATAAGACCATTTCCAAGCAGCCAGATGTTCCTGTGACTACAGTTACACATATTATTCAGAAATGTAAGATCCATGGGACTGTAGCCAACCTCCCTGGACGTGGCCGCAGGAGGAAAATTGATGACAAATCAAAGAGACGGGTAATCTGAATGGTAACAAAAGAGCCCAGAAAGACTTCTAAAGAGATCCAAGGTGAACTTCATGCTCAAGGAACATCAGTGTCGGATCGCACCATCCGTCGTTGTTTGAGCCAAAGTGGACTACATGGGAGACGACCAAGGAGGAACCCATTGTTGAAAACAAATCATAAAAAAGCCAGACTGGAATATGCCAAACGACATGTTGACAAGCCACAAAGCTTCTGGGAGAATGTCCTATGGACAGATGAGACAAAAATTGAACTTTCTGCCAAGGCAAATTTAGCTAATTATACTTGAAGCATATCAAGAAAAGAACACTGTCCCTACTGTGAAACATGGAGGAGGCTCTGTTATGTTCTGGGGCTGCTTTGCTGCATCTGGCAAAGGGTGTCTTGAATCTGTGCAGGGTACAATGAAATCTCAAGACTTTCAAGGGATTCTAGAGAGAAATGTGCTGGCCAGTGTCAGAAAGCTGGGTCTCAGTCGCAGGTCATGGGTCTTGCAACAGGACAATGACCCAAAACACACAGCTAAAAACACCCAAGAATGGCTAAGAGGAAAACATTGGACTATTCTAAAGTGGCCTTCTATGAGCCCTGACCTCAATCCTATTGAGCATCTTTGGAAGGAGCTGAAACATGCTGTCTGGAAAAGGCACCCTTCAAACCGGAAACAACTGGAGCAGCTTGCTCATGAGGAGTGGGCCAAAATACCTGCAGAGAGGTGCAGGAGTCTCATTGACAGTTACAGGAATCGTTTGATTGCAGTGATTGCCTCTAAAGGTTGTGCAACAAACTTTTAAGTTAGGGGTACCATCATTTTTGTCCAGGCCTGTTCCATGAGTTCATTTTTTTTTATAATTCCATTGAAGCATGGTTGAAAAGCAATGTCTGACTTTCATTGGTTAACATTAATAGAATTCTTATTTATTATTAATTTTGTCAGATTAAAGTTATTTCTGTGATCATTGTGAGTTTTTCTTTCATTGACCGAAGGGTACCAACAATTTTGTCCACGTGTGTAGGTTAGGTTAATTGGCATTCCCAAATTGGTTGCAGTGTTTGTGCCCTGTGATGGAGTGGTACCCTGCCTTGTGTCCTAAATCTCCTGGGATAGGCTCCAGGCCCCCTGCGACCCTAAATACAGGATTAAGCGGTATAGACGATGAGTGAGTGAGTATAAATCTGAATTTCATATGTACCTGAAGATGAAGTTTTATTAAGTGGGATAAATTTGTATTTATTTTATCTTGACACATCTGAAGCAAATGAGTCACGATTTACCCCCAAAATCCGCACCCCCCCCCCCCCCCCCCCATCACCACCACACACACACTATTTTAACTAATGAGCTACTGTAGCTACTGTATATTTAATATACGTACAGTATATATTAGTATTTTTAATTGCTTGGGTCAAATATAAGCATGTAGGTCTGTTCGGTAAATATGTATATGTATTTTAAGCTGTATCTCTATAATCTGCCAATAAAGTAAGAAGACCATTGTAAGCCTGAAATTATTTAATATGTTTAAAAATAGGCTTTATTTATTTTATATTTGGTATAGAAATGAGACATAATTTTTCAACATTTTCCTACTACCTTATCCGTCTATTAACCCACTGTCTGTTCCAGGGTCTATTTTCCGTCATTGAGAAACTAAAGGGCACGACAGAGCAGGAGCTCCGGATTATTCTTCTTGGTCTGGATAACGCTGGGAAAACCACCCTACTGAAACAGCTGGCCTCGGAAGATGTAAACATGATCACACCAACTCAGGTAAATTTGGTTACAATCAAAAACTGTCTAAGCTCTGGATTCAAAAGCCTCATGCGCCGAACCCTTAGGCAATACAATTTAGCTTACAGAGATACAGTACATTAGTCACATCTATATTAACATTTATTGCATGAGTGATACAATTCTTTATTTTTTTTTTCTAAATTCATATTTTGAAAATGACTATCCTAGCAGAATAGTTAGCACTTACACAATTATGTTACTTTTTACATTGTCTATATATACAGAACTTTTTGACAGCCTGTGCAGCATTTTATATCTATGCAATATTTTCAATTGTAATATTACAATAAGCCAAATATATAATAATTTTATATATATATATATTCAAGCCATTTGTACATGTCTGTGCCATTAAAGAGGAGTTCCTGGGAGGCCAGCGTTTCAGACTTGAAGCAGGGAGTCCACTCATGGTTCTGGAATACTGAGAAAACCTTCTACCTTGATGGTATCCAAGCACTAGCGAAACACTGGGATAAGTGCATTAGGGTAGCAGGAGATTATATAGAGAAATATACTGTAGGTAGCTTTAACTCTCATAACTGTGTCCTGTTATTCTGCACCATCTAAAGTCCTGGCTTGACTTGAACAACACTTACAGTACCAGATAGAAACGTGATACATGTTGCCATGTGAAAATACTTTTAAGATATAAAATGGATGTACTATATTGGGTACACTTTTAGACACTTAGTTAGACAGAAAGGGAGACGAGCTGCATGCCAATCTGTCCCCAAATACTGTGCACTCCTATATTACTCGATCTGAAGAACGTTTGCAAATAAAATGTATTTAATTTAAAGATCCTCCAGACTCCAGGCTAATCCTTCAACCCTTTGCATTTGAAGTGTAAACAACAAGATCACAGTTATCTTTAGTGAAGTCATGCTGATGGCAGGCCTTGAGGTCTATTTATGTCGTGTTCTGAACCAAAGTACAGTCAGCAAAGGCCATATTTAGCTGACCTAATAATGACTTCCGTATGGATATTAATATTAGTAGACGGTCCACACTGACTGGAGCTTTGTTACTCAGACGATTTGGTCGGAGAACACTTTAATTTCTATGTCTGACCCAATTTCAGTATTAATATATCTATATATCGCTCAGTTATATAATGAGCAGGATCCCTGCTACCACACTGGCACCTGATTGTATTAAGCAATGTCTTTAGTCCTGTGTTAGACATTGCTGTCTGCATAAGGGTTAGATAAATATAATTAGCAGCTCCCTATATAGCTCCCTGTTTTTTTTTTTTTTTGTGTGTTGTTGTTCTTGTCTGTTGTATAACATTCTAGGGCTTCAACATTAAGAGTGTCACCTGTCATGGCATGAAACTCAATGTCTGGGACATCGGGGGACAGAGGAAGATACGTCCCTTCTGGAAAAAGTATCTGGAGAACACAGATTTGTTGGTAGGTTGTAACATTTTTAAGCAAAGAAAGATTTAACATTTAGACTATTATACAGGATATGGGTATATGTGTGGGTATATACTGTATGACTTTCTTAGTAGAAGGAGTCATTGACTGTACAACACGACTCCTCTTATTACCCTGGAGTCTCATATTTGTCATGTCATATTTAGGTCATGTGATTCTGGACTTTCTAAACATTCAATTAATTATGCAACTCCTAAAGTTCTACCAAGATTTTCTTCTTGCGTTTGGATTTTAGTGGAGTTTTGTTGTATATATAAACAGTATACATATTTATTCGCTTAGACAAATCAGAGAAGACAAACTGTCCAGGACAAAACGGAGAGGAACAATAAAAGCTTGTATAAGCACATGAGTATTGTTCCGTGACTGCACAGAGTTCAAAAACATGTCAGAACCCCCTCATGAAAAGAAATCACACTTACTGTACTGTATGTAGGACAACATACAATTGTTTTCATACAAAAAGTGTTCAAAGAAAAAAGACAATCCTGTACGTAATATCTGAATCTTTTTCTCTTCCTGACAGATCTATGTCATCGACAGCGCAGACAAGAAGAGGTTTGAAGAAACAGGCCTGGTGAGAACAACCAATTTACCCCAGTATACAGTACATGATAAAGGTTAAACATAGTACGAAATGTTCCCAGAGAAACTGAAAACAAGCTTCGGAGGATGTATGAGGTGAAACCGGTAGATATCTGAAACGGTGCCTTATCAATTTTGCATGGGCAGCTGTCCGTGGTTCTTAAAATGAGCACAGTCATTTATTACTCACTCATCTGACAGATGGTTTAATCCAAATCATCTCATGATGGAAACAGGACACCGTCCAAGCCGAGATGTTGATGCTTAAGGGTTTCGCTCAAGGCAGTGATTCTGTTGCTGCTCTAGAATTTAAACTTACAATCTACAAGCAATTTATTTTTATGAACTCCTGCCCATGTAGGAGCTCTCAGAACTGATCGATGAGGAGAACCTCAAGGGAGTGCCTGTGCTTATCTTTGCCAATAAGCAGGATCTGACCACAGCGTCTACAGCCAGCGAGATCGCCGAGGGGCTCAACCTGCACACCTACCGGGACAGAGAGTGGCAGATTCAGGCCTGTTCGGCTATTTCTGGCGAAGGAGTGCAGGTGAGAACTTACGGATCCTTGGTATACTTTGTGACAACATTATCCCAGCATGTAGTGTAATTTTACTTTAGGCACTGTACATAAAATTAACAATAAAAAAAAGTTCTAAACTATAAGAAACTTTTATTAATCTAAGCTTGTGTCCAAAACAGAGACATTTTTTTGTTCTTTTATTTCTGCTTTTTTTTTCCCCCCTCAGGATGGAATGAACTGGATCAGCAACAATATTGTGAAAAAGAAGAAATAAAGGAGCTCAAAAAAAAATCTTTTGTATTTTATTGTATAAGAATAAATAAATGCGAGCGTGTCCTGATCAGACTGACGACCTTCAACGATAATGTTTTGTAATATTTTGTACATTATGCAGTATACAGTGCCTTGCATAAGAATTCATACCCTTTGCAACATTTTGTCACATTTTGTCACGTTACCACCACAAATGTAAATGTGTTTTATTGAGATTTTAATAAAATTCTTTACATTTTAATTGAAATTTTGAAATGGAAGGAAAATGATAAATGGTTTTCCCATTTTTTTACAAACAAAAATCGGAAAAGTGTGGCGTCCATTTGTATTCAGACACCCTTTACTCTGATACCTCTAACTAAAATCCAGTGGAACCAGTTGCCTTCGAAATTAGTTAATTAGTTAATAGAGTGCATCTGTGTGTAACTATCCTGCTGGGAGTTGAACCCAGTCTTGCCCCAATCTTTGCAGTCTCTAATAGATTTTCTTCTAGGATTGCCCTGTATTTGGCTCGATCCATCTTCCCATCCACTCTAACCAGCTTTCCATTACCTGCTGAAAAAAAAAGCATCACCACAACACACAATGATGCTGCCACCACCAGTCTTTCACAGTGGAGATGGTGTATTCAGGATGATCCGCAGTGCATAGCGTTTTGCATTTAGGCCAACAAGTTAAATTTTGGTCTCATCTGACCAGAGCACCTTCCTCCACATGTTTGCTGTGTCCCCCACATGGCTTGTCGCAAACTGCGCATGGGACATCTTACGGCTTTCTTTCAACAATGGCTTCCTTCTTACCAGTTTTCCATAAAGGCCAGATTTGTGGACTAATACAGTAGTTGTCCTGAGGATAGATTCTCCCACCTGAGCTGTGGATCTCTTCTCTGATCGATGCTCTCCTCGCCCAACCTGTCATTTTAGGTGGACTGCCGTGTCTTGGTAAGTTTGCAGTTGTGCCATACTCTTTGCATTTTCTAATGATGGATTAAACAGTGTTCTGTGAGATGTTCAAAGCTTGTTTAAAAAAATTTTTTAGAACCAAACCCTGCTTTTAACTTTTCCTTCATTTTATCCCTGACCTGTGTGGTTGGTGTGTTCCTCTGGCTTTATGATACTATTTGTTCACTAATGTTCTCTAACAAACCTCTGAGGGCTTCACAGAACAGCTGTATTTATACTGAGATTAAAATACACACCGGTGGACTCTATTTACTAATTCAGTGATTTTTGAGAAAATGGGACTGAATCCAAATGCAGATTGTAAAAAAAAATGATTGTAAAAAAAACAAAAAAAACAATAGTAAACCATTTATCATTTTCCTTCTACTTTACAATTATGTTCCACTTTGTGCTGCTCTAAAATAAAATACATTTACGTTTGTGGTTGTAACGAGACAGAATGTGGAAACGTTCACGGGGTATGAATACTTTTGCAAGGCACTGTATACTGAGTTTATAATGACTGACATCTGTATGCGTTCTGCTGTTTGATATACAGTACACAAACTCTCCATCCACTTCAGGGAATTATTACAAAATGAAAAGCGAGCACAGGAGGGGGTGAAGCTGTGTCTGCTTTCTTCTTTTCTTCTCCTTCTGTTACTGCGTTTTTATGGTTTTTGATTTCAGAAATCTTTTTAACAGGATCTCTGTGACTCACACTAACAGCACGATGTGATACAAACAGAGCTGCAGCCTAAAAAGGAATGAGTCATTTGTCCAAGTATACAGAATACATACTGTAGTTAGAGTTTTCTATATAGTTTGGTCTGTATAAGTGGTGTGCTAGAGGAGCCGGCTCAAATATAGAACCTCCTTCCGTGACCCGAATTCTTGTTTTCTGGGTTATATTTGTCGGTTCTTGTACTGTCTTTAATAACCTGTGATTGTGTCTGTATCGTTTATGTCATTAAAGCATCTTTATTCTGTCAATAAATTAACAGTTGTACGCTTTATTATCTAATCAACCAATCACATGGCAACAGGTTATAAATCCATGCAATAAGAGATCACGTTAAACGTCAGACCAGGGAAGATGTTCTCGATGCTTTTCTGCATGATTTTTATACACTGTGCTACTGCTGCCGCTGCAACATGACCGAATGATTTAAACTAACACATGACATACAATTGCAGTTTCAACCTTATAGCTCACAGTTCTAGAAGAGATTTATTTATGATCATGCTCTGTCACACTTTCTGGCTCCAGCTTGCTCATTAGTGTATATATGCAAAAATTCTGAATATAAATAAAAAAAGAAAGAAATGTATATAAATTTGTTTCTTTTTTTATATATATATATATTCAGAATTTTTATTTCTGTAAAGCTGCATTGTAGATAATTGGAAAACTAAATGAAAGAACAGATATTCCTAATAAAGTGGCCAGTGAGTATGTATACCTTTTTTTTTTTTTAACATACATGAATATTTGGAAAGTGTTACCAAGAGAAAGAAAAAGAAAAAAGAAAAAAACAAAAAAAAAACAATGTTTACCTGCTAAACAGATTGAACTAGATGGTATGAAGGGTGTTCGAGTCAAACTGGGACTTTTGATGCGCAGAATAACAGCATACAGTGAAACTCCTTTTATTCCTCTATATAATCCCCCGCTACACTTATCCTAGCATTTCATTAGTACTTGGATGCTATCAAAGTTTTCTCAGTACGCTGGACTGCCTGTCTGGTTCACGACTGAAACGCTGGCCTCCCAGGAACTCCTTTAATGGCCCAATCATGTGGAAATGGCTTGGGTCGAGGTCGGGACTGTACGGGGGGCTGCGGCAATAACTCCCAGCCGAGTTCCTGTAATGTGTAACTGGTGCTGGTGAATGATTGATTGAATGTTGTTCCCAAACAGAGGTGCTTCACTTCCGTAAGTGGGTGACAAGTGACCTGTTGATTTTCGGGGATCAGGCGTTCCCCTCGGGGAATTCTCACAGGAATGACTGCAGTGGGCTCCAAGCCATTTCAGCCAGGATCGTCATTCACAGACTTACAACCTTCTTTAAACCGCGTGCGCTTTTCTAATGTTTTCCAGAGTCTCATCACCATACTGTGTCTTCTGTAATGGAAGATGGAATTTTTTTGTTTTTTTCCTTATAAAATTCCGAAAGAAATTATTTTATTATTTCGTCTTGTTACTCTGGAACTATAGAAATTTTTGTCCCAAACAGGTCAGCATAATTAACCGAATGATTTGTGATAGTTTGCCTCACAAATTACTTTTTGTTGGTTTCTAAACTGTAATTTATACCGTATTTGCAGTATTCATTGTGTCATATTTGTTTACAGGAATGGGGTAGTGTAGAGTCTTCTTAAACAGAGTGCAAATCTATTTTTACAGTACTACATCACTGGAAACAGTATGCTACTATAAAATTACCACCAACACCAGTTACAGCTGTTTTTATTATTTTATTGCCAAATATTCACATCAAAACAGAATTTGAAAATGGAGCCAAATAGATTAGGCAAATTATCATATAAAATGTCTTTATTAAAGCAATCCAGTAGCTTTTCCAAGAACCTTAACAGCAAAGCACAGTACAGTACTGCGCAAGTCTTAGGCATGTTGTAGAGCAAGGTTGTGTTTGAAAAAAAAAAAGAGCTCAGTAAATAGTCATTAACGATACAAATCAGTATTTGGTGTGACAAATATGGAAATGAGCCTGCAGAACCACCCACAGTACTCCTGAGAAAACCCAGCAACGTCTATTTTGCTTTTTGTACTGACTCAATAATAAAAACCTATAATAATAATAATAATAATAATAATAATAATAATAATTAAAAAAACTATAACAAAGTTTGTGGCTTAGACCTTTGCACAGTATTGTAACAGAATATAACTCAGTCACTCATAATCTATACCACTTTATCCCTGTATATAGGGTCACAAGTGGCCTGGAGCCTCTATCCTAGGAGACGTAGGGCAATTTGGAAACGCCAGTTAGCCAGAGTACTCGGAGGAAACTCCATTCACACAGAGATGGGAATCGAACCTGGACTCTGTAGGTTGTCATAGTGATGTGGGGGATGTGACGGAGTGGGACTGACTACCAAGGGCCCCAATGACGGGAGGGCTCTCTTAGTTCTGGAATGAAAAGTGAGTGATGTGGATCAAGAAAGCAAGGGCCTCAATGAGATTGCTCAGAGTTCCTGTGCTACGCCCCCTTGCTGCCCTACATCGATCTGGTGGAAAGCATGTAGGTGATTTGGATGGTGGGTACGGTAGACCGTATTTTATTCATTTGTTTGGATGAATATTTCAAATTTCAATTTGTAAAAATTGGAATAAATACAGTCACACGCAACTGTTGTTTCATTTTCATGGTTACGGACACTACAGATTTTTTGCTTGCTAAGCTTCTACCAAAAACCTATTTAAGCAACTTTTTTTTTTTTTTTTTTTTTACTGTTTATATGCTTCTAGAAGCATACACCAATTTTATCATCAATAATCCGAAATATGAAATATGAATAATTTGCATTTTAAATGATTATTGCTTAAAGCGAGGCAGAATAAAGCTGAGAAATGGACACTTTTGGGGCGCATATAAAAATCATCTCTCCAAAATGGCTGACGTTAGCATAAACTTCAGAAGTAGCTTCTGTGGCACACAGATTTTCTGTATTATATGTATAACATAAAAAAAAAAAATAATAAATCAGCCTCAATACTGTGTTTTGACTGTTTAACATTGCTAAAATATGCAGAACGCGTGGCATGCCGGGTAAGGGGCGTCATACGCGTGTACGTCCAGAACCAACGCCCTTATTGTCAGAATGTCACTTTAAGCTTTTCTGAAAAGTTGGCAGCCTTGGCTAAATGCTGTGATATCTAGGTTATTAAGTAAAAAGTCTAGCTTTTTTAATGTAGATGGAGGTTATGATCCTTTGTCAAAACTTAAGAGGAAAAAATAATAAAAGAAGTAATAAAAGAGTGAATAGCCAAGGTTTTGTCCTTTCTTTTTCCTTCTCACATACATGCTGACAATACCAAAACCTTTGTAAAACACTTTGCGAAAAAAGTTCGATAAAGCAGGGTAAAAGGTTTTGCACTTTTTTCTTTCCGCAGAGACCCTCCTCAGGCATAATGACGAACTCTGAGAATGACAGACTGGGGGATGACTCAGAGTACAGAGCTGCCTCTCAAATTTACTAAACCATCTGTGAGCGTGTCTAAGGATCATGTTTTTATTAGTGTGGATACAGAAAAACAGTCATGCTAATCCTAGTCCATTAGCTCTTGCACCCACTTCTCTATAATAAGCCCATGATCTAAGCAGCGAGAAACTCAAGGGTCCATTTCTAACCCTGGCAAATATAAGAGTTCCCTGCTTTGGACTTTGATTCAGAGGAGATTGATTCAGTCCCTTGTGTATATAGGAAAATAGGAAAAGACATTTTCTTCATAAACCGGTAAGCCGGGCAGGGCTCGGTACAGCATGTAAAACTCATATAGACTTTCCGAGAAGCTTTAGAAGAGCTTCACGAAATGTTTGCATGTTTCATGAACTCAAGAGATTTGTGCACGACAAACTTTAAACTGTGCTGTGTGTCTAGACGGATCGGATCATCATGCCTGTCGACCTTGCTAAAGAGAGACAGCAACAGGCTGTGGCGATGTGCTTAGAGGCACAAGGAGGTAAGACAAAACGATTGCAATTTATTAGTTTGTATAATAGTTTTTCCAGGTACAGTAGGAATCCAATCTATTATGATTAACCAGAAACATGTTTACAAAATCTAGTTTATGTATCTAGTTTTCCTCAATAAAATTGCATTAAAACATTCAATATTCAAAGTGTTCACTGTTATGGAAGTTAATGGCCGAAGAAAAATGACTGTCTGTAATGCAATATCCCAGCAAGGCTCTAAAAGCTTTTTTCCATCACGCATGACCAACTGGGCGAGAACAAGAGCCTTTACGGACATGCCCTTATGTCTAGAGCAGGCTTGGAATTCATCCAGTCGAATTTATTGATTGATTGAACCAATAGTTTATTGGACCTCAATATGACCCCAGTGTCACACTTATTGATTAAATGAGTAAGTTGATCAGGTTATTAAAATTCATCCAGACCTCAGTGTCAGATGTATTGATTCAGTGATTCTGTTGCTCGATTCATGAAAAAATTCACCAAGACCCCAGTGTCAAATTTAATGATTCAGTGAATCAGTTGCTCGGTTCATGCGAAGTTTATCCTGAGCCCAGTGTCTGGTTTACTGATTCTGTGATTCAATTGCACAGTTCGTCTGAAATCACTCCCACTATCAAATTTAATGAAACTGTGATTTGAAAGCTCTGTTAATTAGAATTTATCCAAACGCCAGTGTCAACTTTAATGGGTCAGTGAATCAGTTGATCAGTTTATCAGAAATCATCCAGACACCGATGTAAAATTTAGTGATTCATTGAATCTTAGTGGTTAGCACTGTCTCCGGGTTCGATTCCCGCCTCTGGTCTGTGTGCATGGAGTTTGCATGTTCTCCCCTTGCCTGGTGGGTTCCCTCTGGGTACTCCGGTTTCCTCCCACAGTCCAAAGACATGCAAGTTAGGCTAATTGGTGTTCCCAAATTTCCGTAGTGTGTGAATGAGCATGTGTGTGTGTGTGTGTGTTCCCTGCAATGGTTTGGCTTCCTGTCCAGGGTGAACCCCACCTTGTACTTTATTAATCCCAAAGGAAAACTGTATACAGGATGAAGTGGTATATATGATAAGTGAGTGGTTTGATTGTTCAATTCCTAAGAATTAATCTCTAGGGTCTGGTTTACGGATTCAGTTACTAGGTTTTATCTACTCAGGGTCGGATTTAATGATTCAGTGAATCAGGTGCTCAGTTTACAGGAACTTGTTCAAAGCCCAGTGTCAGATTTTATGATTGGGTGGATTCATTGCTTAATTAAATTAATAGTTCCCAAGATTTCAACTATAACTGACTTGACAGTATATTTTTAGAGCATATTCATGATAGCATATTCAGACGTATATAAAACGGTTGACGTTCTATCAAACATTGCAGTACAACCTGAAATAAGTAGAACTACATGCAGTACTGATGAAACCCTTTAACATCCAGTTGATTTATGCTGTTTTACAATTTTATTCTTCCTGCGCAATTCAAAACCAACTAATAGACTGTGAAAGAGGACAGATGCTTCGGGGCCAATTTGGTCAAGGAGAGAACCTCGGCAGTGGTCGATATTAGAGCAGAATTATTCAAAGTCTGTCTCAGGAAGGATGAACAATAAAATCTCTGCCTCGCTGATAGGGATGTGACGCCACATAAACAAGAAAGCGGACAATAAGCACATGGAGCACAAGGCCAAAAATGATTTATGCCTTCCTGACCCTCATTAACTTCACACAGCTTGTATGTATGATGGGACTGACATTTGTAAAAGCCTTGTTAAGAAAACAAGCCTGTGTATTGAGCAAAACCTCTAGACACCTTCGTGCAGAAAGATAATATGCTCTTATTATTTTTTTCTATTTTCTTTTTTTTTTGCATGTGGGTGGATGTCAGAGCAAACTGGTGTAACTTCGAGGTACTGTACATAAACCATACCATGAATACATATAAGCAATATAGTCAGTCGTGAAAAGTGTATAAAGCACCCAGATTCATAAAAGTTCTAATGTTAGAGTGGGAATGCAGTAATAATTTATTAGAAGTAACAGTGAAGAAAATTCCTCGAAAGCAAATGCCATCTTGTGAAAAACTGCTTATTTTACAAATGAACTCTTTATATGTTGATAAATGATGCAATAAATCTAAAAAAAAAAAAAAAAATTATGAAATGAGCTATCCATAAATTATGCTAAAAAAAAAACATTAGGTGTTTAGCTATTTAATACTGTCATGTTTAATTGTTAAATAATGTCAAGTTTAGTATTATTATTACAGATTTTTCATACTGTAAAACATCAAAATATCAGGCTGGCTTGTACATGTTTCAACAGGTAGAATTATAAACTGTGTAATCCTCACATGTCCACGGATTATGATGTATTATGCATTTTCAGATCAATATCTATACCTATATCTATATATATAACTACAATATATGTATGCATATAAGTATATACACTAATCAACCACAACATTTCCACCCCCGCCAGGTGAATTAAATAACATTGATTATCAATGATATATGGGACAGGATCCAAGGCATATCTACACCCACAGGGACCAAAGGCCAGATCCCACAGAAAAGCCAATACAGCACAAACTGCTAAAGAAAAAGAAATATATATATATATATATTTTTTTAAGTCAATGCTGGCCACAATAGAAAGGTATCAGAACACCAAGAGTATCACAGTCTGTCATGACAAGGTTGGTAGTAACGAGTTACATTTACTCCGATACATTTACTTGAGTAACTTTTTGGGGAAAAAATGTCCTTGTATGAGTAGTTTTACTGCACCATCTTGTACATGCATCCGGTAGATCTACCGCATGACGCAGCAACAATAATCACATGACTCCGTTTGACCAATCAGCCGCAATAACAATAATCACATGTTCAGTTCGGCGTTCTATAAAGTCATCCAACCTGCGACTCCGTCCGGCACACGCTCACTGCGCATGCGCAAGCAAAGTTTTGCGGAACGCCCATAAATCAAACCATGCTCCTACTAGTGGGACCTTGATCTTGCGGTTAGTGTACAATCTTGCTGCAAGTACAGAATGCTTTTTTCATGTTTGTGTAATTATATGTTGACTTTCCTTGTACATATAATGAATTTATCACCAACACACGTGTTGTACATTTTTATGCATCCCAAAAAATATGAGGCTTCACTGACATTTTATATATATATATATATATATATATATATATATATATATATAGTGTGTGTGTGTGTGTTTGTGTGTAATAATTTTTTTGTTTGTGTGTAATAATAATAATAAATCAGACATTGCGTTTGAAACAGTTAGTACTTGAGTAGTCTTTTTACTGAATACTTTTTTACTCTTCCTTGAGTAATATTTTGATTCACTACCTTTTTTACTTTTATTGCTCGACTAATATTATTATGAAGTAAAGCTACTCTTACTAGAGTAAATCTTTTGGCTACTCTACCCACCTCTGCCCCAAGGTCCAAACTCCTCGGATCTCAATCCGATCGAGTATCCATGGGATGCACTAGACAAACAAGACCGATCCATAGAGGCCCCCACCCTGTAACCTACAGCACCCACAAAGCATCCACCCGAAACATCCCAGCGCCAGATTGCACCCCCATTGCAGCCCCAAAGGTCTTGTGGAGTCATGCCCCTTGGGGGTCAGAGCTTCCCCAGCGGCATAAGGAGAATCTACACAATATTGGGTGTAATATTCTGCATTTTAATCTTATGGCATGACAAAGAGTTCAAGGTGTTGACTTGGTGTCCAAAATTCCCAGATCTGGGATAGATACAGTATGTACTGAACTGATCCAAGTCTGACCCATGGAGGCCCAACCTCACAACATACTGTACAGGACTTACAAATTCTGCTGCCCTTGTCCTGGTGCTAGATACCATAGCACACCATTAGACGTCCTGTGGAGTCCATGCCTCAACGGGTGAGGGAGCTTTTGGCAGCTCAACGGGGACTTAGGCGGATGGTTTTTAATGCTATGGCTGACTAATGTGCATACTGTACTGGTCTGATCTGTCAATCAAATATCTCCATGTCTGTTGGAGCCATGTGCTCTGAAAATGGGAGAAAAACTAATGAAGGGGCGCACCAACTTCTAACCAATCACACAATGAGCCGTCTTCAATTTTTAGTCAATTATAAAACGCCGTTTCAAAATAACCTCAAAATAACGCATTAGTACTCAGTCATCCTGGTTAATGGTTTTTCGGGACGTGACTGATAAAAGTGCTGTCTTTGTTCAACTATGGCAAGTTTAATATAGAACGAGTGCAACCATGTAATTATATATGCTTACAGAGGAATCACAATGTACTCATCAATTATGCATGTGTGTGTCTGCGCGTGACAGAGTGTCTGGACCTGGGAAAGAAGATCAGCGTTCCTCAGGATGTAATGATGGAGGAGCTGACCCTGCTTTCAAACAGGGGGTCCAGAATGTTCCAACAGAGACAAAAGAGAGTGGAGAAGTTCACACTCGAAGGTGCCGGAAAGCAAGCTGACAATGTAAGCCAACGCTGCAGAGCTGGAGTGTGTCATTATTACACACTTATATAATACAAACAATTAATTCCAAAACCCATGCATTTAGTTAAATTATACGGTTCCTGAATGCATTAGTCGTGCACAGATTTGAATCTGAATAACAAATACAGGCCATGGAGGTGAGATTTTCCTGCTCACATCATCCGCGTGAATCAAAGGATATATGTGACTAGCGTTAGTTAAGTTAACGAGCTTGTAGAAATGGTGAAAAGGTTCAAGCTAAATGTAATCAGTGATATTATTATTTCAGGTTGAAGCTCACATACATGTCTGTCTGTCTGTCTTTATATATGGCAGAAATCTGTCTAACATATTAAAACAAATAAATAAAAAATTTGAAGGTTGTACGCTAAGTTGTACTTCTTTTGTCGTCAATCACAGATGAGAAATGGAAAAAGTAGATCGGATAAAGATGAAGTTTTGTCTTAAAACGACTTATACCACTACGGTGAAAATATGAACTGATCCCAGTAACAATACTCAGTTTAGCTTTTCTAATTAATGCCTATTGGTGCAGGTGTTTGTTTACATTGAGACAGTAGCGCATTAGGGGCTTATTTTAAAGTAAATTATTGAATCCGCCAAATAACTGATCATAACATCGCTTTTACTTAACATTTTGATTTCACTTCAGGCAGATATCTAAGTACTGCAAAAGATTCATTCAATTCTGTTCAGCCAGTTTTGTGTCATGCTGTGACACAATCTGGCACTTCACTTCACTTCTACTCAACATTTTGATTTTTAGCGCATAACCCCGGGCTCTCGGTTCAGGCGACGGTTCCGGAACACATAAGACGAACGGGCTTTAAACTTTCCGCAGAAAGAATAAACATACATTGATCTGTCCATTCATCTTTAAAGCTTCAGTTTTCATAGTCTACTTGCCTTTTTTTTTTTTTTTTTTTTTTTGGAGTAAGCCCTGCTCTTTTGTTCATTACGGACGCCGGCGTTTCTCTGTCTTCAGCATACTCTGTCTATACGCGGTAAACTATCGTGTTGATTGGCTCTGTTGAGTGACATGAATAGCCACGCCCACCTCGAGAGTAAAAGCGTTATATTTATCTAAAAAAGCACTAGATGCTGTGTAGTCTGTCACATAACTGCTTAGAACTTCACTTCACTTCAACATTTGGATTTCATTCATGCAGGTTTAACTTCAGGCAAATACCAAAGTACTGCCAAAACTTCATTAAATTCGGTCTAGCCAGTTTTGTGTGATGCTGTGACAACATCTGGCTGGACAGACATACAGACAGACAGACATTTTTCTGGTTCACCAACGTATGAAATGGCAGGATATTATTAAAAGAGCTCTAAGCAATGTACAGACAACAAAACCTCTCTTTTATTTATAAAAACCTATTCATCTGATCTTCTTTAGGGAAGTGAGACTCTATCTTATCAGACTACAGCAGGTCTGACAGATAAAGTTCACTACGACACAAACGTCAGCCCTGCAGAAAGAGACGTGCTGCTGGCCAAACTTCAGCACACCGTAGCCAAAAAGGGAAGTCCAGGCGTTCTGGCACCA
Organism: Clarias fuscus; assembly: GCA_030347435.1. Taxonomy (NCBI): domain Eukaryota; kingdom Metazoa; phylum Chordata; class Actinopteri; order Siluriformes; family Clariidae; genus Clarias; species Clarias fuscus. Next base: position 4,666,325 of record CM059230.1, on the reverse strand, counting down.
GGTGACTGCACCACATTTCAGTCTGTGCATGAATATTTACAAAAAAAGGAAAGACGGAAAGAAGAAATAAAGCATGATTAATGATGAGGCTCACACAGTCTCATCACCGCAGGATATTCCGGGCCGCTGAAGGAGATTCCTCCTGAGAAGTTCAATGTTACAGTAATCCCCAAGTCCTACTGCTCACCATGGGAGGAACGGAGCAATAATGAAACCTTGCTGACTGCCATCAGCTCCCGTCTGCCCGAACCTCCTGTCAACCTCGGCCCTGCTAACTACAAATGTTTTAACAGGTCAGCGTTTAACAATGTTAAAAACATATTCATCTCTTTTACATATACCAAAAATAATATGAGGGGCGTTCGAGTCAAACCGGGACATGAAATTTCTGGCGTATGAAGACGTGAAAGAGCAATTGATATTCACAGACGACAGACTCTTAGCCGCGGTAAAACACCTGAACTAGTGGAACAACTGATCTTTGAAAATCATCAGCTAACATCTGGCAGAAGAGACGCATCTGTGTGTGGGAACTGTACACACAATCATTCACCAACACCACTCGCACATTACAGGAACTCGGCACATATACAGTCCTGACCTCGCTCCAAACCATTTCCAAATGTTTGGGCCGTTAAAGGAGTTCCTGAGAGGCCAGCGTTTTAGACGTGAAGCAGGCAGTCTGATCGTAAGAAAACTTTCTACCTTGATGGTATCCAAGCACTTACAGAGACACCTATAAGTTCATTAGTGTAGCAGATTACATAGAGAAATAAAGGGAGTTTTCACTCTCATACCTGATAATTATGTTATCCAGCACAATCAAAAGTCCCGGTTCAGCTTGAACGCCCCTGGTATATAATTTTTTTTATAAAGAAATGACGGCTTCTTTCCTGTCGTGTGCTGCCACCAGCCGCAAGCTTGAACAATAGCAAAAAATGTCAGAAAAAGCTAATATATATATGAACTCAAAATGTAAAAATGCAAGGTACACACTGATTTCAAAACTATTGAAATGTCAGAATAATCAACAGAGAGAAAGGTCACCGAATATCTGCATTTCAATGGACAATTGATTTCTTTGACACAAACAGGTGAAATGTCATTAGACCACAGTCCACCTGACTGTGTCCAGCAAGAATAATCAATGTGCTAATTTTAATTACATGTATTACATAGAATACACACATGTACAACATATACATGCATATATGCACACATATACAGTATGTACATTTTATATATATATATAAATAAATGGGGTGATTTAAAATTTTCATATTTTGGAAGAAGTGTCAGATATAAAGTAGGTTTTCTGACATGGCAGTATCCAAATTGGGGAGAGGGAAAAAAAAAAGTGCTAAGACGGCGGTGAGGCTGCTACGACGTATGAATGTTGTGTTGGTATTACAACAAAATTACATTATTGTAATACATAGTATTTTTAGATAAACAACAGCTCAACGTATAATATAAATGAATAAGAAGAGCGTTGTTCATTGACCTTGCATTTGTGTTTTTATACTTATAAGGGAACGTGCATGAAGAGGAATCGTCTGATAAATCTGAGCTGCCAATATTGTTTATCCATTTTATTCGGATAAACACATAAAAACGTATTTTAACACAGCGTGTAGCCTATGCGCAATAAAATGTAATATATTAGCAAATACAGAAGAAACATGGTTGCTGGCAAGGTTGATCAAATCAGGATTAAAACTACGCCACCTTGCTCAGAACATAGTGTACTGTACGTCTCTTTGGTGTGTGTGTGGTGCGAATCAAAAATATTTTACCAGCATGCATTGTGGCAATCCAAATTGCAACAGTCTTAATCAGAGTCCAGTTGATAGAAAATAATTTTCTCCACAGTTTTATGTGTGAGGAATTAAAAAAAAAAATAAAAAATGTAAACGAGATGCTGAAACACACCCTGATCAGAACACATTGCTTTCACAGAGCCCCGATGCCATTTGGAGGGACAACAGGTAGTACCCGGATGCTGCCTCTGCCTGGCTTTGAGCTCATGCAGGCCTACACCGAGCCCTCCCTTACCTGGGAGAGAATGTGCCATCGACCCAACTTTAACCGCATACCGACACCCTGGAGGGCTTAAATGCACTTCTGAAACCTTGAGCATTAGTGGTCTGCATTTTAAACATCCCTACGGACTCATTGCTTACACACTGCATCAGCATGCATGACATATAAACTGCAAACTGAGCCAAAACACTGAGGATTCTTCCAACCAAGTTTTACAACTAGCTACAAATTTACAAATATACACGATAAACATTACAATTTACATTTTATTTCTCATATGTTGCCTCTTTTGAATTCGGTCTTATCACTGGTCACTGTTTGGGTTGGTAACAGGGACTACAAGAGAGGTCCACAGTGGCCTCATGTGGTGTTTATTGGTCATTTTCTGCTTGTTACAAGGACTGTAAAAAGAAAAAAAAACACACATTCAAAGAAAAATAAACACTATCCTCTTTGCAATCTGAAACCTCAAATTTAAATATAAAAGCGTTACAAAACGAGATGCGTGCTATCACTTTAAACTAGCTATAATTCGTTTAGATGTTTAAGTTCATTTAGTTGTATGATATCAGGAACACTACAAGTACACAGAGTTCTTTAAAGTTTAATGAAATAAAAAGACTCCAGAAATTGGGGTGGGGACATTGTCAAAAAAAAAGGGCAGTCTTCTTTGCTGTTGTACACAACTCTATGTCTGAGGTAGATTCTTCACGGTCTAGGAGCCTCCGTGGCGACTGGCGTGGGCGCCCATACGCAGAGGATCCTGGGAAGGATAATGCACCTGGCCTGGAGGCCTCATGGCCATTGGAGGTGGCATAGGAGGGGCCATTGGATCCATGGACGGGTACATGGGTGGAGCATAACCTATGGAGCATAGCAGAGAGTGTGAGAGCACAGCAATCAAAATTTTTATGTGATTCAGGAGAAACTGCAATAAAGAATGAAGACGTACCTGGAGGTGGAGGCATGGCTACACCAGGAGGAGGGGGGATCCCCAAATTCATGACCGCAGGACCAGGGTTCGGCGCCAAGTTGAAATAATTGGCCGAGATGTCGTCGGTGGAGACGGGCGGTGGAGGCAGTGCTGTCGAGAACACGCTTGTTAGATATACACCCACAAATATAGTGCAGACATTGATTTAGTCATTACAGATCTGTATTTCATTTATGACACATGCACCTACTATACACGCAATCCTCACAGGAGTCTCGGGTCTTTCCTTCTTCATAGTAAACGACTTATGAGGCACAATTAAATTTATTAACTACATTTTACTGGCAGGCACAGAATTTTTTTTCTTGAAACCCTGCACCACAGTTTGTTGTAGATTAATAAACACATTGCACAAACAGAGCAATGGAGGTTAATAATAAACCCGTACTGTGAATTCACAAAAACACAACAGATGGACTGATTTAAAAAACTTTCAAATAATATCAACGTAAAATCAGAAATTAGAGCTCGATCTGTTTAACATTAGTCTATTTGTATAAATTTGATATGCAATACTGATCATGTTTCAAATAGTGTCAGGTTATTAGAAAAGTAAACAAACAAAAAAAAAAGTTTTAAAAAAAGGCGTAAAGAGTTTTAATAATCACCCATTTTATGGCAGGACGCAGCAAAGTCGTTACCAAAACATGGTCATTAGACTAATCATTACACTGATCACTGGAGGTGCATAAAGCAGGCTTTTAACCATTTCTAAATTCTTTAGATATAAACAAATTATTCTAAATAGCACTTATTTTAGAAAGTGAATAATAAGAATACTGTAAATCTGTATGCAAATCTGAGCAGACATTTTTGAATACAATGTTTTAAGTAGAATGATTAAATACAAAGACACGCTGCACTGAGAAAAGCAAATAGCTTACAGAGCAAAAGAAATCAACATCCTGATTTGCATTCAGTAACACTTAAAAGGTGCTTTCCATCTTCGTGACCTGTTTGTTTGGCTATACATGTGGACAAGGTTGTAAAGAAAAATTTACTATTGTGCAGCATTTCAACCTAGAAAAGCTATACAATACAGCAAATAGTAGAATTTGCAGTCTGTGCTGTTGATCTATTCAGTATATGGATCTGAAGTAAAAATGACATCTGCAGTACTCTGGTGTCACTCGCTCAATCCATGCTTGGTTAATGACTTGTTGAAAATCAGATACAGAAATCTGACACAGAAGTTCGCAATTCACTTGCCACATGTTTGTTTTATCCATTATCTAAACTAGCTGATCCTAATTATTAACACGACTCTTCAGCCAGATTGGCGAGAACTAATGAGTGACAACCACTGTTTAATGCACAGGCAGAACTATAATACATGGCAAATGTTGTCATAATAATTGTCCACAGCTGTATGCATTGTTGCTGCTTAAAAATCTAAGACAATACTAAACTGAACATCTCACTGAACAAACTGTTCATGTGACCAAATATAACGATGACGCATGTTTATAATATTTACGTGCACGTTATATTTACTGAACCGGAGAAACGAGGGAACAGGAATGAATGCACCAATCTAGGACACACGTGACGTGCATCTTTTTTCCAGCAATTATTTACTGGGTGCACTATCATCTAGTGCCCTTGTGTGCTTCAAAGAATTTTAACCTGGAGATGCCTTGGTCTAGGCAATGTGAAACATCTTTCTATGACCTTTTCCCCCAAAAAGATCCACATTAGATGACTAGCATAAGGATAGAGAAACTGACACCATGAACAAAATGTATGCCGGTTAAAAGAAATACATAATTAGATTGACGTCCTGAAATAATTCTCCTAAAACGTACCTCCAGGGAGGCCGGGTACAGGCTCCAGTCTGATTCCACTCTCAGTCACTCCTTCCTTTTCTCCATCTTTTCCTCGTGCTGCCTGGGACCTATTCCATAAAAAAAAGGTTAATATATGTATGTGTTATTTATACAGGGACGCTTTCTCAAAGACAACTCTTGAGTGTTTTAAACTCTTACCTGCCCCACTTGACGTTGAGGCGATGGCCGTGAACGATGAGCTTGTTGAAGGATTTCTCCGCGGCCATCTCGGCAGCCGGACGCGTAGCAAACTGGATGAAGGCACACTGCTGTCTCTGCACTACAGTGATAGTACGGATCTCCCCAAACTGGTAGAAATGATTCCTTTAAAAATAAAGAAATAAGCACATCATATACACCATCTCTAGTAGCCTCGAGCAGGTAGGACGGAAAGTCATGACCGCATTAATGGCATTATGAATTCATCATCTTGCGTACCTGAGGTCTGAATCTGTAATGGTATCTGCGAGGCCTCCGATGTACAGTGTGGTGATGGACTTGTCCTCGGGTGGGTCTAACCTAGGCATGGTGGAGGCTCGCTTCAACAGCTTGTTAGCCACCGGGTCGTTAATACCGTAGTAGCGGTCCTTAATGTTCTGATCAGCCAGCGGGTCATCTGGATCGGTGGGCTTCTCATGTCTGTAGTTATTACAACAATCAGTTAGCAACAGCTCTGAGGAGATTTCCCAAACGCCTTTAATAAGAATTGTATCTCACCTATAAGGACACTCCTCTCCTCTACGGCACTCTCCTTTCACCCAGAAAGAGCAGATGTGAGGTCTGTTCCTCTTGTAGTAAGGAGTGGTGCGAGCTAGCTTCAACAGCATGTCGCTAGCGCTGGGGGCTTTACCCAGCGCGCCGACCGGCCGTGTGCCATCCGAGTTCGCTATCTGGAAACAGGACATTTGTGTTAGGAATTTGATTCTTCTCTTCTGAAGTTGGAATTTACAGAAATGGCAGCAGCAGTCCATGCACAGCCTTGCCTAAACAGAAAGAATGGTAGAGAGGACAGCTGTGTTTTATCAAAATAGAGGACGAGAACGCTTGCTGTTAAACATAACTTTTTTTTTTTTGTGAGGAGGCAATATATCAAATCACCTGTTACCTGAGCACAATGGAAGTTTGTCTTTGAACGCACACACACAGACCCACTGTTCTCACAGTCACGTCTACATCAAGGCTGCTGTATATTGTGTTGCAATTTGTGAAGAGAATAAATAATGACAAGCAAGTTTTATTTAAAGGTGTTAACATTTTCTGTCAACATCCTAGAGACTGGACACAAAGACAAGACACAAAGCGGTATTCATGATTCGCTCCAAATAACAACAAAGGGAACAGCGAAGTCTGCAGATGTGAGACACGAGCCGGTGAAGGATTTGTGCAAAGTCAAACATACGGAAGAAAAAAAAAAAAAAAGTAATTAAAACGTCCTTTCTTGATTATCCAGCTGTATGAGGTCAAGTCATTGAACCAATGAACAGGGCCTAAATTATATATTTCTAAATAAATATTAAAACAAAGGTCGTACAAGGTTATGGTTTCTCCAGTCAGTGATTATCTCCACAAACTGTTTTAAGTAATTTTCCGCTCCGCATTCCTTTCTTTAAATCGTACACAGACACACAAGTAGACGCCAGGTCCATGTGCTCTGAAATAGTTGAACGTTTTGCTATAGACGTGGCTTTAAACCATTTTCGTTTCTGATAAAAATACCTAAAGAATAATAATAAGAATTATTAATAAGAATTTATTGGGATTTTTTTTTTTTTTTTTTTTTTTAAACACACCCCAATATATACTCAGCAACAGCATTAAATAAAAATAAATACATAAATATAAAATACAAGTCTCCTGTGCTCATCAAGAGCGTCTTCAGGTTTTTTCCAGCCCAAAGACACCAGGAGCTCGTGAGTTCACGGGACAAAACTTTATATAAAAAGATAACTTAAAAGAAAAGATTTAACTCAAATTTAGTCTGATGCTGCTTTGTCTATATTAACATGTCAACAACTTGAAAATTCTAAATACTACAGCTATACTGAAGGTGTTTAAATGTCTGGATTGAAACCGATATTACCAATAGTAATACTACTATCGGTTATATGTGTTTAAACGTCTGGATAAAAACGAAATAGAAACTGGTCTTGATTTAATTTTCAGTCAGAACATACTTCCTGACCCTTTTTTTTTTAATGCCAAATAACATAAGACCTAACAGCAAGAACCCATAAGACTCACCTCTCGCTCCATGTTCTGGGTGTAGTACTCCTTGTTCACGTCTGATCGTGGCATCTCATCTTTAACAGACAGTCCTGTGTCTCTGACCTGAATGGGTAAACCTACAGAGGGAGAGAGAGAGAGAGAGAGAGAGAGAGAGAGAGAGAGAGACGAGGAAATAAAAAAAAACAGCAAAAGATGAGCACCTCATTAGGGCGAGTGTGAACGTGTGTGTGGAAAGTGAGCAGCTGTGTAATAGTGTTTCAGTGAAACTGAGGGATGTTCAGTACCGTACTCCAGGTCCAGCAGGCAGGTCTGACACACGTTTTTCATCTTACTGCAGGTCTGACACACTTCAGTCTTCTTAAAGCGCATCCTGACTCCCGGACACCAGCGGAACACGGTGAAGGGACGGGCGCAGATCTGGGATAGAACCAGAGCCAGAATCAGAACCAGTCACACTGGATGTGCTAAATATTTTATATTAAATAATAATAATAAAGTAAACAAGGCAATAAGCAGTTTCTTACCTTGCACTCTTTTCCATACTTTTCTTTGGTCTGTTCAAAATAAAAAAAAATTAAATGAATATTACAGCTCAGATGTGAGATTGCAGTAAAAACACATGACCTTTTGCTTTGCTTTTGGTATTAATGCCTGATCCCACCGTCTCATTTTTACTGCCCAATATGTTCACACTGGAGACACTAAATCGAAATCTTTAAATCAGTGGGGACTTCTCGATATAATATCCCCCTATGTGCCGACTCGATTTGTATTGTTATTCTGCAAGTATAGAAATAAAAAAGGCTTTTTTATTTTTATACACACACATTTTTTTTTGTTACAGATGCTGTTCTGTGTGTGAACAGTGTACAGTCACCACCTGCAGGATTACAGATGAACAGCCCTGTTTTTACAACTTCAAAAGGAAAACATATATGATTTTTTTTCTCTAATTTCGAGTCAATGTGGCGATATAAAACTGAAACCTCTTCATCTTACTCGCATCGCATGGATTCCATCCGCACCACTGCACTTCATTTTTATTAAAGGGGCGGGGGGGTTAATACTCAAAGATTGCTGGTATAGTGTCAGTGAAACACTGAGGATAAGGAGACTCGACAACTACGACATTTCTAGTTGTACATTTGTTTTTATTCAGATTAACTCTTAATATCATCATCATACTAATACTTTACTCATACCTTTTAACCTTTATACAGTATGAAAGCTTTGAAATTCCCAATGTATTGAAAGTGCAGCATTTAAATGCTTATAGAATTAAACAGAGAAATTGTGAAGAAGCAACCAATGTGAGGAATAATGACTTGCATGTGAGACGCATCTATAAGACAATGAGCTCAACATCTTACCCATTATCTTAAATAATTAAAAAATGACGAACTAAACCAAAACCGTAATCTGAGAATAAATCTGTGTATACATGTATAGCTGCTGGCCATTTAAGAGCTCACAAACCTGTTGAACATGTCTGTACAAAATACTAGACATGAAAAGTCTTGTTCCGGCATCTCAAATAATCCATAGCAAGTCAGTCAGTTTGTTATGACGTGCTTTGTGACTTTTAGCTCAATATTGAAATCTACATACTCACCATTCGGATGTATGGATTCTCGCCCAAGCATGTCTGACAGAGGATAGGGAAGTCCTGTGTGGGAAAAGACAGGGGATAAGTTCAGTGATTAGACATGGAAAGAGTGGATAGCGTGAGCAAAGAGATGTAATCTCGTAAATTTCTATCTACTGGACATAGACACTGTGCAAGTGAAGTAATTAGTGACGTCGCTTTTTTGATCCTGTTCCCATTGGCGGTCTAGCCCAAGTGAAAGATAGTCGTCAGAGTTTCAGAATTTGTGAAGCATTGAACAAAATAAATTAACTTTGTACACGCCGCCTGGTCTAGAAAGCATTTAATCAGATGTGATTCTAACAAACGAGGAAGTTCAAGTCAAACCGGGACTTCTAACTGTGTTCTGTTATTCTGTGCAGTCAGAACAATAAAACCCCCTTTATTGCTCCATATAACCCAGCCAAACTAATGCACTTATCTCAGCATTTCACTAGTGCTTAGATACCATCAAGGTTCTTTGTACGCCGAAGCCATGACCCGCAGGACTGCATGCTTCATATCACAAACGCTATACTGTAATGTTCAAGTCAAACCCCAAATTTCTGATGAATGACTGACATCTACAAGCACAGTACGCTGATGAGACTCTCTCAGTCACAGTAAAGCATATTAATGGTGCAAACATTTTAAAGAAGGGATGACGATCCCGGCTGAAGTGGCTTGGAGCCCACAGCTGCATTTCCTGTGAATAGACGGCAAGTGAAATGACAGGAGTAACTCAATGTTGGACTATTGATTAGAAGGTCCCAGGTTCAAACCCAAGCATCACCAAGTTACAACTGTTGGGCCTTGGGTAACCCTAAACTGCTCAGATGTATAACAATATAAAATTGTAAGGGTGTCTGCCTAATAATATAAATGTAAATGCAATAATTTACCAAAACACACCAAAAACACTTGCACAGTAACTCGGTTCAGAGTAATTCCCACATCCTAGTGGTCCGTAGTCCGTAGCCATTTTCATACGTTTGATGACTGAACGTAGACCTTCCCTTCCCTAGGAAGAAAAACCTGTTCGTTCACCACTAAAGAGCTTCACAGGCTGGGGAACTTGTACGGGATTTTATGAGATGTTTAAGTCAATCTAGGATTTTTTGATAGCAATAGGCATTCGCTGAAGACTTCTCTTAGCCACTGTCAAACATCTGAATGGCGTAAAACGTTTTAAAGAAGGCTGTGCGTCTGCGAATGAGGATTCCACTTAAGTTGCGCCCGTGTTTATTCGGTGAGTGGAACACCTGATCAAAAAAAAAAAAAAGTACATTTAACTTGTCGCCAACGGTTGGAAGAGACGCATCTGTCTGTGGGAACTGTACACGCAATCATTCACCAACAACATTAGCACATTAACGAAACTCCCATACAGACCTGACATCGCTCCAAGCCATTTCTACAAGTTTGGGGTGTTAAAGGAGTCCCTGGGAGGAGCCTCATACGTGAAGCAGGCAAACTCAGGGTGTACTGAAAAAACTTTCTACCTTGATTGTATCCAAGCACGGGTGAAACACTGGGATGAGTGCACGGGTGTTGCAGCGGATTATATAGAGAAATTAAAGAAAGTTTTCACTCTCGGAACAAAACAATCTTCTGTTACAGCTAGCTTTATTTCACGTTAACTACAGCTACATTACGCAAAATAACGTAAGCTCATTTTAATTCAAATTAATTTTAAAAAATCATCCAAGATAATACATTGTGTTTTGACTGAAATAGAAGGGTATGTTATTGTTGCTAGCTAGCTTTTATTAGCGCTACATTAGCATGCTAGCACAGGAGGCCACCTGCAACGGCCAGCTTACATAACTAAAACACACCCATGGCCAATTACCCTTGCAGTTTTGTCTTTTAAAAACAGTATCGCTTGAGATGGGACAACAATCTCAAATTTATAATGAAAAAATGTGCACTATTCGACCTACCGAGTCCTCCCAGTTCTGTCTGTTGTACGTGTTGGAGCCTAAGGAAGTCGCCATTTTAGATCAGCGCGAGCGCAGAATACGTGACGTATGAGACTGAAGCGCCGGAGCTTGTGCCGAGCGGAAAAGGCGGGGTTCTGGTCTGTGACGTTCCTCTGCGTGTCACGTGACCCAATGCGAACACGTCAATTAAAATAAAGAAATTCCAATCGGTCTGCAAAGTACATTTCACAGGGTGTTCAGCCATGTTAAGTGTGATTCCTAAACTCAGGGAGCGAAAGTGTCCAGTTCAAAGGGAACTGAGAACGGTGTAGGGAACAGCAGGTATTCACTTCACCGGAAAAGGGAATGAAAAAGTCCCATTATTATTATTATTATTATTATTATTATTATTATTATTATTATCGAGGGCGACTTCATATTAAAATGACACAATAATTAAAAATTTTATTTGATTTTTTGTATTACATAGGTTAGTAACCTCTAAAAAATAAATAAATCCACATTAATCTTTAATCAATTATTATTATTAAACACTAATTTATTTACAAGTTATACACGTTTCAATAGCATATGATTTATAATGGTATAAATTTTTGTTTCAATAGATATTCAATATTTATTGTCCGTAGTGTGAAATTTTCAAAGCAGCAGTGACAGGTATCCGAGGTGCTCGTGTAACCATGGTAACGCACGAAGGAAGTGACGTTTGCGCTGGTGACTTCGCAGGTTTGTCGAGGGAAGTTCCCTTCACCGACATTGCCCGCAAACGGAGCAGGGCGTAGGATCGCCCTGTGAAGTGCACGTCGGAATGGAACGCAGCCATTGATGCCGCGCGTTTGCCGAAATCACGTGATTGAAAAAAGTTCGTTCACATGGATTTTTGTGTTTACAAATCTTTGCATCTACGAGTTATCTTTCAAAATGTATGAAAAATGATGAAAAAAAACGAACAAAAAAAACCTCATTTTACATTGTGTTTTTTTTCCCCCCTCTTCAGTTATTTTTCTTTATTGGGTGTTTTAATCACTTGATTTGTGTGTTCGTTCTTAATGATATATTCTGCCCAAAGACTGCGAACAGTTGCAGTTTTAAAAAAGAAAGAAGGGAACATTTTTAAGTAATTTCTCCCAACAATGTATTTACTTTAATAGCTTGCTAGAACATCTCTCTCACTTATTCATCATCTATCCCAGGAGACTTAGGGCACGAGGCGGGGTACACCATCCATCGCAGGGCACACATACACTGTACATACACACTCACACTACGGGCAATTTAGGAACGCCAATTAACTTAATCTGCGTGTTTTTGGATGGTGGGAGGAAACCGGAATTCCCGGAGGAAACCCACCGGGAATCAAACCTGGACCCAGGTGGTGCATAATCAGAGTTATTTAGTTCACTTAATTTTTCAACAATTCAGAAAAGGTAGTAATGTGCATGAACTTTTCCTTTGCACAGTGGATTTTTAAACTAAAGCTCACACACACATACACACACAATTGACAAAAATGTCAGGGAATACTTCAATAATACTTTGAGCTCCAGGTCCATAATTAAACCAGGGGTCTATTTGCTACATCCAATTTGAGCCACTAGATGGCAGCACAACAAGCTCTTAAATGAGGCTTCGTGGAAACTTGAAGTGAATCTGTTAGACACCTAAACGAGGCTTCATCTCGCTTTCACTACGTTCTTCCCTTAATAAGTGCCCACTCTAATGTGAACAGATGATATCTTCACACTCTAGATAGCGTACTCAATTTCCAGTACGTGGTTATTTCAGATTATTCTTCAAATCAGTGGTGAATCCCAAAATAACTAATTGCCCAATGTTTAGTGCACTATAGAGGATATGACATAATAGAGTATGCACCCTAGATAGATTGGTACCCTTTTCAGGGTGTACCCCGCCCCATGCCCAAAGTCACCCGAGAAATACCCGCAACTCTGTAAACAGGATAAGCGGTATAGAGGATAAATGACTGAATATTACTTACGTTTCAAGATTTTTTGTGATAAAGATGATCAATATTTTGCCTACCAGTAAATCTTTTCAGGATTATGAAACTTATTAACTAACAAAGCAAGAATCATGTTATGAAATTTGGCCTGCCTTGATTTATAACTGTTATTATAAATAGGTGACACGGTGGTTAGTGGTTCAATTCCCGCCTCTGGGTCTGCAAGCATGTTGCATGTTCTTCCCATGCTTGGCGGGTTTCCTCTCGCAGTCCACAAACATGCATCTTAAGGTAATTGCCGTTCCCAAATTGCCCGTAGTGTGTGAATGACCATGTGAGTGTTGACCGTTTGTAAAATGGGAATAAATACAATTTAAATCACCATTGGCCTACAGGCCCCCTAGTTGAACAGATGGATCGTAAGCGATTGATTAGTACATGATTCTCGGAATTAAGTTCCCATGTGTTTTGGTTGGTCTGGAACTCATAAGAAGATCTATGTTTTGTTTTGTATCTAAATATGTCGGGAAGCGATGCATACTTCAAATCACACAGTCATTTCCTCCACTAATGATACAGAGGTATAAAATAGCCCGATGTTCCTTCGAAACTAACAACGACATTTATCAGTAAAGCCTCAGCTGGGCTTGTTTTTATATTGGAATGAGTTCACAGATAATTTGAAGGACAAAACTGATAAAGATCAAACAACAACAAAAAGACAATCTTAACAACCTTAGCTGCAAGGCTACAACTAGAACTTGTTATTTCTAAAAGAACAACAAAGTTAAAGCTGTAGTTTATAGTGACGCAAATGAAAATTATACATAACATTATGAAAATGTTAGCATATTTTTATTGCATAGATACAATATGAGTTACGGTCACTGGTAAGGGTGTATGACTTAAGAATTCCATCCCAAATTTATAGCTGAAATCTTTTCCTGATTTAGTTTTTCTTCAGAATGAGCTCTAACACAGCCTGACCAGCATTTGTAATTTTTTTTTTTTTTTTGCTCTCATACCTTCTGAAATGTTGTATTGTTTTTCTCAATTGTTATTTAACTAACTAACTCAAACCTGAACCTCTTTTAATCAAACACTGAGTTTTCTAATCTCTTGGAATTTCTAATGATTTACTTAAATCTCACTACGGTACATGAGGAGGTGTGGGCAACACCAGTCATTCTCTTTTCCACCCAGTCACGATTCCAAATACAAAGCAGTCTAATTATACTCTGCAAGTTATTAGAACGGCTTGACAGTAATTAGACCTGACGTAAAATGTAGGCTAACGCACGCAAACCTGCTCTTTATTATTAACACATTTCCAGCTGGTGAACTACGTCTTAGTATCAGAATAAAAAAATAAAAAGGAAAAAAAGGAAACCAGTGGTCAGTTTGTGCATTATTTACATTTGAGAAATTAGAATTAATTAAACTTTATTATTTATAATCATCGTTCATTTGTTCATTTTGACGGAAGGGTTTCATTCTGGTCAGGGTTAGAGTGAACCCAGAGCCTGGCACTGGATCCACCGTGGCACTTTACACACACACACACACACACACACACACACACACACACACACACACACACACACATTTACAGTACACACTCTTTCAATTTGCCTTCTGTAATTTCTAATATTTAATATTGGTTAATTTACAGAGTTAAAATGCTCATTTGTGAATCGGTATATTTTTAACAAAAACCAAACCCACTCAATCAGGTTTCCTTGCGCTGACTTCCTACTCTAAAATTCCCCCAGGTGTGAATAAGTGTGTGAATGTGTGTGAATGATGCCCTGTAACATTAAAATTCTTTTACAGTGAAAACCTTTGCATTGATTTCTGGACGTTTGGAAAGATCCCACAGACCACGAAAGAAATCCCTTGTGAATGTGAGTAGAACACCTAAGGGGGAGTTTAACACAGCCAGTGAGCATGAGTACCTCAGTGGTTGAGACATTCTAATACTGATTGGAAGGCTGTGAGTTCAGACCTCAGCACTGCCAGGCTCTCACTGTTAAGCACTTGAACAAGGCACTTAACCCCTAAGTGCTAAAGTGTATAAATGCCCCTATTGGATTGGTCCAAGCAGTTCTTATCACTGCAGTGGTTTGGTAATATAATTATTTTACCAAGTGGCATGGTCTCTTAGTGGTTAGCCCTGCCACTTCACACCTCCCCGGATGGGGGTTTGAGTCTCGCTTCTGGTCTTGTGTGTGTGGAGTTTGCATGTTCTCCGTGCGCTTGGTAGGTTTGCTCTAGGTACTTCAGTCTCACGTGACAATTCCAAAATGCCCATTTTGTGTGAATGGGTGTGTGAGTGTGTGTGTGCTTGTGGCCAGTGATGGCTTAGCGCCCTATCCAGGATGTACCCTGCCTTGTGCCCTAAATTCCCTGGGATAGGCTCAAGTCCCCATCAAGAAAAGAAATCAATTAGAGATATTTTAAATTAAATCACTTGAATTGGAAAGAACTGTTCAATGGATTATAAAAACCTGGAAGGATAGTGCTGAACCATCAAGTTTGTCAAAAAAAATATGGTCTGGAAAAAATCACCAGAGGCTCAGTGGTTAAGGCATTGGACTATGGTTCAGTAGGTCCTAGGTTCAAATCCCATGACCACAAAGTTGTCCCTGTTGGGCCCTTGAGCAAGGCCCTTAACCCTCAACTGCTCAGATGTATAATGAGATAAAAATGTAAACATGTCTGCCAAATGCCTCAGTGTAAATGTATTTCAGGGTTTGTTGAAAATATAAATATTTACACCCACAGAAGCCAGTTTGCAACACATATACCTATGTCTACCATCCGAACTGCAATGAACTCCACCCAATCAAATATTTTTGAGCGTAAATATTATACCTACATAGGCTACACTTTACACTACTAGGTAGCTAGTAGGCTACAGCGACTGCCTTACAAGAGCTTATTAGAGATATGAACTGGCTCATTCAGTCCAAATCCAGGGTCAGTTTTCTTTGACAGAGTATATATAAAATGATAACCAGACTGGTTCCAAATCAGACCCATGACATCCTAAGAAAAAAAATAAACACTTACTCATTGTCTATACCGCTTTATCCTGTATACAGGGTTGCAGGGTGCCTGGAGCCTATCCCAGGAGACTTAGGGCACAAGGAAAGGTATACCTTGGACAGTGTACCAGTCCATCGCAGGGCACACTCATATATGCTCATTCATATCAATTAGCCTAATCGGCCTGTCTTTGGACTGGTCGAGGAAACCGAAGTACCCAGAGGAAACCCACCGAGCACAGGGAGACCATGGAAATTCTATGCACACAGATCTCAGACCCTGGAGGGCCACTAAGCCATTGTGCTGCCATATATACAACTACGTCTACCAAACGAACTGCAATGAACTCCACCTATTTAATCAAAATATAGGTTACACTGTACACCCCTACCAAACTAGGAGGCAAGGTCTCATTAGAGTAGAGTAGATTGGCTCATCTACTAGGCATTGATGGCTCAGTGGTAGATTTTGATTCCCTCCCAATGCCTGAACCCCAGCCATGGGGTGGAGTGCTGGTTCTGAGTCTGGATAAAACAGAAGTTGCATCAGATATAAAACCAGTAGCAAAGTTGCGTGTGGACCGATGCCCTGCTGTGGCGACCGAAAGACTAACTGACTCATTAACTACAGATCCAGGGTCAGTTTTCTGTGACATGTGATTACAGAGTAAATATATATATTTATATATATATATATATATTTATATATATATATATTTATATATATATATATTTATATATATATATATATATATATATATATAAAAACAGACTGATTCAAAATTAGACCCATGACACCAAAGAAATATGACTTTAAATTATTGTACATGGATTTTTATGTTTATGGGTTTTTACAATTATTGATTGTAGATTGTACAGAGACCCAAATTACTGTACAAATATGATCATTATCAATTATCATCTGGCAACAATGAAACTTGTGCTCATCCTAAAAAGCTGGGGGGAAAAAAACCCCACAATGGTCTCTCTCACTCACTCACTTACTGTATAGTCTATACCGCTTTATCCTGGAGTGTAGGTTCCAAGAGGCCTAGAGCCTATCCCATGAGACTTAGGGCACAAGGCAGGTTATCAATCCATTACAGGGGTCACACAAACACACACTTACTCACACGCACATGCACACACTACGGGCAATTTGGGAACATAGTTACCAAGCATGGAAAGAACATGCAAATGCTATGCACACAGATCCGAGGTGGGAATCGAACCCTCAACCCAGGAAGTGCACGGTGACAGTGTTAACCACTACGACAAACCCAAATGATCGTAACAATATTATAATTATCTATATAAATATGGCAACACTGGTACTCGTGGATATGCTGAAAAACTGAAGAAAAAAAAAAAGAGAGAGACCCACAATAATCTGTAAAAGAGAAAACAATTTATAACTGTCGATGATTGGTGTGTGATCGCCCTCTAGCGGTGAATATAGTGAATTCAATTGGGATGAAAGAGAGAGAGAGAGAGAGGGGAAGACGAGTTTATCGTGTGTTCCTCCAGCAGCACAGAATCAGCTCCACGTTAAAACCCGGGACGCTGCACTTCAGCTCGGAGTCTGACACGCAAACGCTTTATTAATCATTAAATCGCTAAAAAAAAAAAAAAAAAATTAGAAAAATAACAAAAGCAAGGAGGGAGACCGGATCGATCATTTTGCATTACTACATTCCTGCGTTGAATGGGTGAGTGCACGGTTGTTATTTTTATACGGATTTTCATCATCATTCTAACGTTAGCTAGCCGTGTTGCTAGCCTTGTTGCAACACAGCTAATGTGAGCGGATCAGATTGTTCCATGTGTCGATAGATCAACACGTCCAGCCTGGGGTTTTTATTAGTGAACTAACTAGCGACTAGCAAACAGATTCCGCAGGAACCGGAAGGAATCCATGTGGAGCGCGAGACAGAGAGCGAGCTGGATCTCAGGAGCACAGGAGAGTGCCTGGAGCGGCACGAGCACTTCTTACACTACAGTTAGCCGTGTAGCTGCAGCGTGAAAGAACTAACTTCAGTTCAATAAATACACAAATGAACTATCGAGCTGTCTTTAATTCTTATTGTTTGTTTGTTTTTACCTCCATGCTGTAGCACTAACCGGTTAAATGGCTTTGGTTACTGAGCTAACACTAAATACGAACCACTTAGCTAGCAAACTCTCTACTTTTACAAACATAAAAACAACACACAAGTAATGAATTAAGGTTATAAAAACCCTATACCTTCAGTTCCTCTGTTTTGAAGTTGGTTCAGCGTCAAACCCCCCTAGTACCCCTAATACGTGGTTTTCTAACTAACTTAAGTTGGATAGTTTCAAAAGGTTTTCATGTTGATCAGTGTTTTTAAAATTATTCACTTATTCAAACAGTTAAATAACTACATAAATACGTAGGAAGTAGTAAATGAACTAGCCAGCTGTGTATTTGTTTTTATCTCCATGCTGTAGCACTAACCGGTTACGTGGGTCTGGTTACTGAGCTAACACTAAACACTTAGCTAGCAAACACTTGATTAATCCTCTAATTTTACATTAAAAAAAAAACACAAGTAATGACTTTAGGATATAAAAACAATATACATTCAGTTCCTTTCGTTTTGCAGTTGTTTTAGCTTCAAACCCCCTAGTACCTACTTTTCTACTAACTTAACTAGCTGCGTTATTGTTAATGTTTGTTTTTATCTCCATGCTGTAGCACTAATCGGTTAAATGTCTCTGTGCTAACACTAAACACTAACCACTTGGCTAGCAAACTTTTACAAACATAACAAAAACACATATGATATGAATTTAGGTTATAACCACCCTACGCATTCAGTTTTGGAGGTGTTTAGCTATCCCTAGTACCTATATTGCTAACTAACGTAAATGGTTTCGAAATGTTTTCATGTTAAACAGTTTAAACAGTTACATAAATCATTAGTAAGTAGTAAAATAACTAACTAGCTGTCTGTTACTATTTGTTTTTATCTCCATGCTGTAGCACTAATTGGTTAAATGGGTCTGGTTACTGAGCTAAAACTAAACATTTAGTTAGCAAACTCTTGATTGAACCTCTAAATTTACAAACATAAAAATAATGCCCAAGTAATGAATTTAGGTTATAACCACCCTATAAAGGTATATGTTTTGGAGTTTGTGACTTGATTTAGCTCCAAAACCCTTGTACCTAGTTTGGTAACTAACTTAGAAGGTGTACCTTCTAAGGGTTTTATGAAGTTTTTAATGTTAAAAGAACCCCAACAGTTATTTAAACAATTTTTTTTTAGTTTTTAAGTCTTTGCTATAAAGTACCAAAGGTTCTCCTTGTTGCTGAGATGGTTCTTCAGCTTGATTTCTTGGCAAAACCTTTAAAGGTTCTCTGTCCAACATTAGAGCTAGGTTTCTCACAAGGCGAGGATAAGAACTTACCTTTTTTCCTAAACTTCTAATTTGTTCATCATATATTTTGTCACTTAAGTTCTTAACAAAATAAATATTAAATGGTTAATTTATTTACAAGGCGTCATAATTAAATGACAGTTCAAATATTTCTTTTGTTAAGAACTTCAGTGACAAAATAAATGAGGAACAAACGAGATCATTTTAATATGCAAATGTATGTAGAAATAAACAAACTAGCTGTCTGTTACTGTTTGTTTTTATCTCCGTGTTGTAGCATTAACTGGCTAAATGGGTCTAATTACTGAGCTAACACTAAACACTTAGCTAGCAAACTCTTGATTAAACCTCTAATTTTACAAACATAAAAACATTAGGGTGTTATAACCACCCTATAAAGTTACATGTTCTGTTTGGACGTTGATGACTTGTTTTAGCTCGAAACCCATAGTACCCCTAGTACCTAGTTTGATATCTAACTTAACTTAGAAAGTGTAGAAAGGCTTTCATGTTGAGCAGTGTTTAAATAAGTGTTGAGGTTAATTTTAAAACACTTTTTTAAGTTTGTTTCCAACTGTTTGCTATAAAGTACCAACGGTTCTCCTTGTTGCTGAGGTGGTTCTTCAGCTTGACTTCTTGCCAGAACCTTTAAAGGTTCTCTGTCCAAAATTACAGCTAGGTTTCTCGCTCAGAGAGGATAAGAACTTACCTTTTTCCTACGCGTGGAAATTTATGCCAACGTCTACTTTCTGGTTCTACCTTCAGTCTGTGTCTATCAGATATTAGTTATAGTGTTTATTTATAAATAGTTCAAAGAGGCTTAAAGATGTATTCTGCCTATTTTTTTGTCAAAGAATCGTACGACTATTCATCATTTATTTGATCACTTAAGTTCAGAAATTTATTTTGTTAACTTAAGTGACAGAATAAATGAGGAACAAACTAGAAGTCTTTTTAATATGCACATTTATATAGAAGTAAATAAACGAACTAGCTGTCCGTTACTGTTTGTTTTTATCTCCATGTAGCATTAACTGGTTAAATGGGTCTGATTACTGAGCAAACACAAAACATTGAGCTAGCAAACTCTTGATTAAACCTTTCAGTTTAAAAAGGTAGTTAGGCAGTGTTTTAAAAATTAACATTAACGAACACTTATTTAAACACTTCAGTTTAGTTTTGTAGGTTGCCTTAGCTGTATCTTATCCTCTCAGAAATTAAGCTACAGTACCAAAGGTTCTCCTTGTTGATGAGGTGGTACCAGGTAAATATTTAGATCTGTAGATATTTTATAATATATAACCTAAACACATCTTTAAAGTTAGCCTGAAATTCAATTACAGTGAAACCTTTGCATAAGAATGCCCTCCCTTAGGAATATTCGCCTTATAAACTGAAATTTTGCATAAAATTTGCATCAGCGTACGAACAAACCGAATGCCGGCTTCATCCTTTTGCTACACGAGATAATTTATGCAAAGTTGTACTTTCTGGTTATATGTTTAGTCTGTGTCTATCAGTTATTCGTTATGGTGTGCATTTAAAAATAGGGTAAAATGAAATGAGGAAAAACATGGAATCTTTTTAATATTTCAGAAAGAAACATGGCTGATACAAACCTGAAAGAAAGAGAAGCAAGCAAACTGTTAACAGTGGGACCAAAAAACTTTTTAATCAAAGTAGAGGTCACGTAGTTTGGAACCGAGTTCGAAAGAAGGTGACAAATTAAAGATGATTGGTGTGGAAAAATCGGACTAAATCTGAGTTGTAGGACTATGTATTTTGATGCAAGTACTGTAATGAAGTGCAGTAAATTCTAAAAAAAAAAAAAAAAAAAAAAATCCTAGTTGATTTTGTTTTGTTTGTTGTTGTTTTTTAATCAATGATAAAATGAATATTCGGAAATACTTTTCGTTTCGTGGCGAATGCCACAAGTTATGCGTGTTTAAAAAAATTGTAAAGGGGGCCTCCGAGTGGCGCAGTGGTTAAAGCGCTCGCCCTATCATCTGGAGATCGCTAGTTCGAATCCCGGGTGATGCTGTAACCTCTCGCAGCCGGAGGTCTAGAGAGAGCTGATTGGCCGAGCTCTCTCAGAGGGGTGGGATGAGAGGTACATAGTGCTCCCACATTAATCACGGCTCTACAGCCAGTCTGTAAGCTCGCGAAACGGAGGGAGCGGATAGCGCTGTCCTCCGAGTGTGTTACGCCGCCCCCAACGGTGCGCGAGCGAGCAGTTCGAAAAGATGCGGTCGGCTGGCGTCACGTGGTTCGGAGGAAACACGTGATAGTCTTCGGCCCTCCCGGCTGAGTGGTAGTAGTAGCCTTAATGTGGGAGCCCCCTAGTGACGGGGAGGAATTGGAGACGACTAAATTAGGGAGAAAATCGGGGAAAAATCAAAAAAAAAAAAAATTGTAAAGCATTAAAAAAATGAAGGACAAAAGTAAAAAAAGTTAGAATGCTAGTGTTGTGGAGACCGATACAGTACAATAGAATAATAATAATAAAAAAAGAAAAAAACATAAATAAATACATTTACAAGCGAGTTCATAATTTTGTGGGACGATGAAGGAGAAAAAAAAAAAAAGAAGAAAAACGTAATCCTGTATCAGGCTTGTGTTCGTCCAATAAAATGTACTCCCGTTCGTATGTCCCACCCCTAGGGGCGTGTTTTGCTTTACAGTAACAAGTTGCTAGCAGTAACCATGGATTCAGTGCATTTCCTTTCTTTAAATATGCTTTGCTTGGGGGGGGGATTGATTCAGTGATGTATTGGGATTCTTTGTTATAGGCATTACAATTTATATAGATTTACATTTGAGGTAGTAAACTGTTGCAGTTCCTCTATAATCCTACAGGTGGAGCAGTGAGGGAAAATTGTCAACGTGAAAATGTTATAAGTCTGTTGGCAATATTCATCTACAGTATATTTGAGATACCTTTAAAACAACTGTGAGAGAAATAGTAAAAATAGTTTGTAATAATAGTAAATAGTAGGGAAAATTAGTTCGGCTATTATGTATCATCATTATTTAGTGTGACAATACCTGTAACGCCACGCTGACTAAAAAGAAAAAAAATCAGATTTATTTATTTTTATTTATTTATTTTTTTTAAAAGTATGGTTTTAATTTGTACATGTTTGTATTTGAGAGTTGTAAAATGTTGCAGTTCCTCAATAATCCTACAGGTGGCTACTCACAAGCTACTCACACATTGGCAGGCAGGCAGCACAGCGTCCCGTGTGGTAGGATTGAATTATTTGTGATTTATTTTATAAATATTTTTGTAATGAAATCTGAGAAAAGGTGTAATATTTAGTCAGGATATTTATAAAATCATATCGCAATAAAAAACTTCGCAATCATATCGACATCACAGGAGTGAACACTTTCTGTTTTATTGGTAAAATTGACAAGCTGTGCAGCGCGAGAGAGAAAGAGCCCAAGTCTGGTGAGAAACTGACTGTTCATAACAAAACGAGAACAGGAAATAACTTGAATGTCTCTTGGACATTCCACGACATTAAGTCTATATACGCTTTAAACGCTTAAGATGCGTCGCATGTTCATTAATAAATTAAATATTGTTTTAGCTTTGCCTCTCATTGTTATGTTGGGATAAAACTGGAGACTCCTTCCTCAAAGAAAACTTTGCAATGAATGAATAGATATTTTATTATGAATCAGTTCACTGTACGGATTACTGTCATCAGTTTTACTCTAGAAACAATAGCGTACTACAATAAGCCGTGTTATTAAAGGAGACATAATCGCCACCCTCTGACCAATCAGAGTCGAGCATTTGGCAGCGCTGTGGTGTAGCATTTCAAGAGTGAAACTCTTAACACACAACGGCCGCTGTGTGTGGTGTGTTTAGAGCTAAATCAATACTCTAATGGTTTTTTTAAGCTAATCCCCTATACACAGCATCTGTAGTCTACCCGCGATTGCCACCAGACCAGACAGGACCCTTTTGCCATACAGGACCAAAAAATAAATGACGACAGTGACAAATACACTGTATATTTGAGACTTGATTATTTATATCGGATAAAGGGCAGGAGCTACAATATTAAATGTTATGTGGCAGGATTTGTCAGAGTCTGTATTTGATATGATAAACAAGAATAAAGAAAAAAAAAACATGTCAAGGAGGGATTGATTAGGGAAGTGCGGACAATGAGGATTGCCTGTTTTACAAAAAAAAAAAAAGAAAAGAACTGGAGCTATGGTGTGTAAAGTGGCTATTTTTATTACATTAGATAAAGAAGCGTTATTCATCTGCCTCCCCATTCCTACACTACTAGATAGATGATAAACTGAAATTTAGGGATCTGCTGCGCGTGACGCTGAAACGATCAATTTCCTTATTTTCTCTCTTATTGGCTGTTTCTTAGCACCACTTTTACTACTACATGCAGGAGGTTCACAATAGAAATTAGATTAGACTAGATTAGATTAGATTGAACTTTTATAGTCATTGTGCAAAGTACAGTACATGTACAAAGCCAATGAAATGCAGTCAGCATCTAACCAGAAGTGCATAAGTGGTCTATTTATAATAAATAACAATGTGGTAAATGAGGGTGTGGGTCCATATGTACAGAGGTTAGAGTGATTTATGTATAGGAGGTGCAGAATAAAGATATGGTATAAATGGTAATGTACTGTATAACGGTGCTGTGCAAAACCTTGTGCACTGGATAAGACATGGCAAAAAGATAACAGGCTCAACACGATAAACGTATGTAGATATACGAATGTCTATGATGCGGTATACAGAATAAAGACGGGCGGAATAAACAGTAGTTTAAACTCAAATAAAAATTTTATTTGTCACATACACATTCATACACAGTACAATATGGAGTGAAATGCTTATATGACTGATAAAAAAAGAAAAAATTAACAATAAGAAATAATTTATGGAATAAAATAAGAAATATTGATAAACTATAGGTATAAAAATATAGCTATAGAAGATGGGAATGAAAAATTAAATGTAAAAAAAAAAACCTAGCTATACTAATATAGAAAACTGTAGTTTTGTAACTTTAGTATGTACTGTGAAAAAGAGAACTGAATTAAAATGTAATTTACATATATATGTCTAGGGAGTGTGCAAATGTGCCTGAATGTGCAGATGTGCAATATCTATAAATGTGCAAAATGCAAAAATGGTTTAGTCCTGTGTGGTGATTGAGAGACTGTATAAATTGATGATTAAATTAACGATTAAACATAAAATCGATTAATTGACAGTCATTTAAAAAAAAAAAAAAGAACGAATCTATTCACGATTCAGTTATTCAACTCAGCGTACAATTTTTAAATGGTCTAAAATAAACAAATTCCTTGACAACATATCGTTGCTTTTGAAAAAAATATAAACCGCTTGCATCTTTTGCAAAATACATATGAAATACTGCGTCCTTTTTTTCTTTTTTTTCCCCCCTTTCTAGCATCACTACTTCTTCTTTTTGAGTTTATGGGTGTTTCGGGCTATTACTGCCCCCTACTGGATTGGCAGCAGTGTCAAAACCAAATGATCGCACTTTGAAAATTTGATCTTCGCGCCATCAGAACCTAGTTTGCAACGTATATATCTAGCAAGCAAACTGTAATAGACTCCAACTATTCAATCAGTTCTTTTTAAGCATCGTTTATTATGTTAACATGGGGTACACCATGCGCCGCTAGCTAGCTAGGAGGCAACAGCTACTGCCTCAGGAGATCTCAGGAGAGATGTGGGTTGTTTCATTGCCTACAGATCCAGAGTCAGTTTACTGTGATGTGTGATGATGTATGTATATGTAATGAATTACTGTACTTATTCCAAATCAGACCCATGCTGTTAAGCCATGACACCAAAAAACTTTATTGTAAAAAAAAAAATTCTTTTTTCTTTTTTGCAATTAGTAATCGTACATCACACACAGACTGAAATTACCGTACAAATACGATAATCATGATACACTGGCAGGAACAGAAGTGTATCACTTTTTACACGGCATGACCTTTTAACAATCGACAAGAAATATTAAACGGTGCTTGAGGTTATTAAATACTCTTAGTAATTTTTACTTTTACTTAAATCTGTAAACAATATAGCTGCTCGAGACAAACCAGACAATAAAAATTTGTGCTACTGAATCGAATCAAAAATGGAAACGGTCCATTATAAACTTAATCAAACCAAAGCTACAGTGTACGTATGATTCACAGCTCTAACTCACAACACACCATCCATCACCGAGAAAACCAAACATGCTTGGAAATGCTTCAGCCTCGTGTAGGAATGCGCAGAGGGAAGTCGTAGAGTGCCAAAAATAATTGCCGTCTGGGAAATCGAGGCAAGAATCGTCTGGCTCAAGACTCGGAGGAGGGAATTTGCGTCTATAACCGTTAGCTTTTCCGTGATCATCTCGTCATCTGTCAGTTCGGGTGTAGGATGATGTGAGTCTGATAGCTGTATTACTGTGACCTAAATCGCTAAACGTACATTTTGGGGTCGGGTGGGGCTGACATAATGGGGTCACTGAGGTGTTTATAATGAATCGAAACGACACGACACGACGTGGCTTAATTGTTCTGCTTACGAGGCTGCCTGAGAAATAAGCCTAAGCTGTATTGGGCAATAAACGGTTGAAGTGCTGATGAAGTAAGGAGAGTGTTAACGATTCGTAAGTGGCTTACAAGACAAAGAAGAGTTAGTAAAGGTTTGAGGTTTAAACCTGCTAAATAAAATAGGCCATGTAGGTCAGACAAAACAAATCTCGTCCCTCAGGCGTCGCATTCCCCAGTGTTTAAAAATACAAAGTCTAAACAGGCTTTAAAGGACTTTTTTTTTTTTTTTTGCACACGCAACAATGTTTGGACAACAGAGGCTCTCGCGTTGCTTTAACGGGGAAGGTTAACAAACTCCACGGTGAGGACAAACCAGCTCTTTGAATAGGCGCGCATCAGGCTGTGAATCTTCCGGGGTTAGAGAGGTGAACGAGTGAGAAATGAATGCCTCGACTCTGAGGAAAAAAGACGTTGAAGATGCCAGAGGAAGACCTCGAGTCAATAATGGGAGCTTCCATACTGCCTGAGGTTAGTATCTCAGGCCTGTGAAAGGTTGAACTTTGAGTCCGCGTTTTTTTTTTTTTTTCGCCTGTTGCTTCTGTACTGCGCTGATTCGGCTTTAGGTGGGTCGATACTTTGCTCCCCTGTTCGTTTTATCCTGCGTAGGACATAAAGCGTCTGGGGTACAGCTCTGCGATTGTTTTGATCACATTTGTCCAAGGGTAATGGGTAACCACACCGTGTCCCCTACTCTTCTCCCGCCTTTGATAGCGTATTGAAGTCGGATGACCTCGGGCAGCCCTGCAACCTGGAGCGCAGCTAATACTCTTCAGCTCGTGCTGTGCAGCACCACGGGGTTCAGCCCTTACGATAACGGGGGGAAAGTCCGCCATGAGCAATCGGACAAATTGGACAGGGCATCGGGAATCCGAGCGCCCTCCGAGACTCCCGCTGCTCCCCTTATAACTCCCAATCTATCTCTCTCACGCTGGCTGTCTGCTGAACACGGCGCTCGGCTCCACGTACCGCGCGAAGATTATTTATAAAAGGCTGTTGCGTAAGAGAGAGAGAGAGAGACAGGAAATCATCCGAATCAGGATTGCTCTTGTGACAATTGAGACCCTGCCTAATGAGCGTTCGTTCAGAAACCGGAAAAGTTTATAATTACAGATTTTACATAACTCTGTAAACGGTAATCATCCAGTTACATTTTTTTTTCTTTTCTTTTTTTTTTTTTTTTTGTTGGTGAGTCATTCTCAAAGGCTCCTACGGATATAATTACTTGTACTTAATCACCAAGCATGCATCTTGTTGATTTAGCTAATATTTTCCATGTAGCAAATGCGTGATGGGGCTCTGCTGATATTACTCACTGTAATAGTTCTATAGATGCACATCCCTTTTTTATAAAAAAAAAAAGTTTTTTTTTTATTTAAAGGAAAACAGTAATAACAGTGGTGTAACGGGCCATGATTGATCCGTGATCCGTTAGATTTCTCCTCACGGTTTGGCGCTGCACACGAACCGCAGATAAATTCTAAGTTTAATCATCATAGTGAGAAACAGTTTTCATGCTGCTTTATGTCGTTATATTCAGCCTTCTTTACTGAGCAGAATCTCTTCCTGTGGGTTTTTCTCTTTTTTTTTTTTTTGCATGCACGCAAATGATATTTTTTGCTTGTTTAAACCCTCTGTGCTCATCACGGTTGTCAAATCAAACAGTAAACAAACAGTGAATGCTAAAACCCTGCCCAAATAATCAGTTCTAGAGCTCCTACCATAGCGCGATCATTTATACACATACATTCATTGAGTAAAATTAGCCTAAATTTGATTACCAGCCCAAGACACATTTTCCAGCCAAAGGGAATAAAAGTAGACCAGTTACTGGAAAACGGCCCAGTCTGGCAACCCCGTTCGCTTACGCCGCTAAGCTGTTGAAAATATCGCTACTGTTTCTCCGTCCTTATTCCAAACCAAGGATGCTAACAATACAACGTCAAAATGCAAGTGCGCACCCTCTTGTGGTGTACGCAAGTAGTTGATAGCGATGTGAGCTACGGAGAAATATTATGCCAAACAAACATAATCGGTTACAATACTAAAATGTTTGGTTTAATAATGTGTTTTAGTGTAATCTGTATAACAAGGTCAGGTTTTTTTTTTTTTTGGATTTTTTTCCCCGATTTTCTCCCTAATTTAGTCGTGTCCAATTCCTCCCCGTCACTAGGGGGCTCCCACATTAAGGCTACTACTACCACTCAGCCGGGAGGGCCGAAGACTATCACGCGTTTCCTCCGAACCACGTGACGCCAGCCGACCGCATCTTTTCGAACTGCTCGCTCGCGCACCGTTGGGGGCGGCGTAACACACTCGGAGGACAGCGCTATCCGCTCCCTCCGTTGCGCGAGCTCACAGACGTCCCTGACTGGCTGTAGAGCCGCGATTAATGTGGGAGCACTATGTACCTCTCATCCCTCCCCTCTGAGAGAGCTCGGCCAATCAGCTCTCTCTAGACCTCCGGCTGCGAGAGGTTACAGCACCACCCGGGAATCGAACTAGCGATCTCCGGATGATAGGGCGAGCGCTTTAACCACTGCGCCACTCGGAGCAGGTCAGGTTTAACGATGCTCTTTTCAGGGTTAATTAACAAACCGTTCCATGGTGATGGTTCCGCCCTCCAAAACGGCACTGCGATGCAACCAGGACCGCACTTTCCAGGCTTTAGTGAAGCGGCATCTCTACCCATGCAACTGTGATCAGCTTTCACAATGTCCGGGTAGATTCTGTATCCTCCTACAGAAGTTATGCGTTTTTGGTTTCATGAGCGTTCTGCCCATCAGTTTCCTTCCAATGTAGGCAGATGAACACGTTCTTGCCAGTTTCTTTTCCTCCGACATTAAAAAAAAAACAAACAAACAAAAAAAAACCACACGTCAACCCATTGCATAATGCGACGCTTTCTTTTCTAATTAATATTCCCTTTTTACTGGCATTCTGATTAGTTGTGGCAGAATGCTGACATGATTTAATTGCTCATCGGTAATTAAAAGCAGCTTTGTACGAGCGGGGACTTTCAGCCAAGCTGAGATCTGAAGTCTCACTCGAGCAGACTAATGAATGGAACGGAGCTCTGATTTTGTACAACAATTGCTGTTACATCAAACCTTCTGAAAGGTGAAACAGGCGCTGAAGAGATTTCTTAATTAAGTCTTTTTTTTCTTTCCCTTTAATAAGATCAATACGGATAAAGGAGAACCTTTCTGCATGTCGCATGTCTTTCTGCAAACTGAATTGTTGCAGAATGTTTGACCACAGCATGGCACGGTGTTATAGATAAGTAAATAATTTGTAATGCATTTGTCATCCTTGTATCTAACATTGTATTATATACGTATATAGGATATTTTACAAAGGAGGTAGAGCTGGTCTCTAATGCAATATTTCTTTGTATAGCGAGACAGATTTTTTTTATTCTTGTGTAGTAACTGTCCAGTTTGTTTGAGTCCGTGCTCACTGTAGTATCACGTTCCTGGGTTGCAACCTGACGTGGTCTTCAGTTCCTGTTTTCCATCCTCTTTGAGTTTTCTCATGCATCCTGAGATGCTTCTCTGCTCATCACGATTGTAAAGAGTAGCTGTCAGCTCGAGCAATGCATTTGCGGCTATCTGATCAACGAGGCGTTTGTACCTGCGGAATTGCTGGTCGCTTGGATGTTTTTTGTTTGTCGCGCCACCCTGTGCCACCTCCAGAGATTAGCAGTTCAAAAATACTCAACCCGTCCTGTCCCGCATCAACAACCGTTCCAGACAGAAGACGTTTTTGTTCCTGATTCTGACGTTGGAGGTCAAGATGTATATAAATAAGAGCAATTAAAAAAAAGGATAGTTGGTACTAAGTAAAGTAAATTCTGGTGAGCATGTTAGGGTGTATCACTGCTTAGGCAAGAGGAGGTAGATGTTTTCAGCAAAGCCAAGATTTTCAGTGTGTTTCCCTGGTACCGTAATGGGGATGATAACGTTACAGAGGTTGCAATGTTCTGTGTTTACTAGTGATGGGAAGTTTAGATCATGTTATTGACTTGGTTCTTTGAATCTCGTTCATCAAAATGAATGAATCTTTTTTCTTTCTTTTTTTTGAGTCATTTAGTTCATTTCATTCTTTTGCTCACAAATAAAATAAAATGTTACAGTTTCAATAAACAGACCCCCAGCATGTCATTACTGGAACTACATGGCTATAGTTCCAGTAATGAAAATATTACAATGCAGCTAAGGACATATTATGATCAACAGAATGAGCAGATCACCATCATATCTTCTAGTCCGAATCTTTTGTTCTATGACTCCCATAGACGCTATGCAGTGCAATAGATTCAAGAGAACGAACGACTCGGACTAGAAGCCTCGTGAGAAGAACCGTTCAGTTCCGTTTCCTGTGTACCGCACTGCGTATGGGAGTCGCGTCTTTTTTAGGAGACTCGAAGAAAGAAAAGAATCGTTCATGAATGACCCATCAATAGTGCTTACACCAGTAGCAGATTACGTTTTCATTCCCCCTAAGGAGATACCGTTGTCGCCGTATTACGACTTTGGGCGGCCCCAGAGGGATGGGATTAAGAGATTGCTTTACAGAGTCGTTTCTTTGGAACATGATCGGGTATGAGGGGTGTTCAAGTCAGACTGGGATGAAAATATAAAAACCAGTTGGCATTTAGTGAAGATGAGATGAGACATAGGAATGGTGCCAACGTTTTAAAGAAGGCTGTACGTCCGTGAATGACGATCCCGGTTGAGGTGTCACGGAGCCCACAGCAGTCGTTCCCGTGAACGTTCGGCGCCTTGAAGAACACCTGCGGAAGAACACCAGCACCATTAAAGGGTCATTTAAATGAGTTTCTCATTGGGAGGGACTCAAGCTCAAGCTCACTGGGAGGCCAGCGTTTCAGACACAAAGCGAACAGTCTGATCATGGCTCCAGCGTACTGAAGCAACACATTGAGACAAAACATTCTACCTTGATGGTATCCAAGCACTAGTGAAACACCGGGGTAAGTGCATTAGTGTAGCAGGGGATTATATAGAGAAATGAAGATAATTTTGACTTGAACAATCCTTGTATTTCAAAACCGATCAGGGAGAACGGGGAGATGTGAATAGACCGAACCCGTATTAGTCGGTCATCACCGAGGTAACCATCCGTGACTAAATATCTCTTATGAATATCTGGTATCATCCACATACTGTTCATTCGAAAGCACTTTCTACATCCTGTGCTGGCTGTCATCATTCCTCGAGCGCACCTGCTTGTCTTCCTGGTTCACAGGTGCCCGTAGTCCGACAGTGCCCGTGGCTAGTCTTTTACTCAAGCTCACGTTCTGTTGAGCAAGTGGAAAGAATAATTAATCTTCAAGAGGAGCATGCCAAACCAAGGGAGCGTAAAACTGGGTTTTTATTTTATTTTATTTTTGTCTTTTTTTTTTCTTCTTCCATGGGAGCACTGCTGCTGAATCCTGTGTCCCCTCCCTCATTCTCACGTTGTCCAAATGATGCCATCTGGTCCTCAGGTTTCTTTCCTCTTGTTTCCTGCGAGCTCTTCAAAAGCACAGCTTGTATTCATTATCTTAAGGCAGGACGGGTTTTTATTGGGTTAATTTTTTTCCTTCATGTTTCTGGACGGGTGCAAAAACTGATCTATTCTTAATATTCATGGGCCAACATAATTTTTATTTTTCATCATCTGGACACCGGAAGCCCACACTAGGCCATCTTCGCCATGCTGGACTTCCATCAGTTTGCCCATGATCTATCTTGCGAATACCAATGGTATTAGATCTCTGATGGGAAAGGGTGTTATCTAATCCAGTAAAATGCCTCCACGCCTTGAAGGCTGCTATTTTGCAAGCATTAGTGATGTGTTTCACAGTTGAAATACGAGTCTTTTTTTGGGGGGGGGGGGGGGGGGGTTATTTTCTCATGCATGCGCATTTCATTTTGTAATGATGCAGTCAGACGTGTAGGTTCCAGGAGAGACACACCCAGGTTAGTCACAGAAACGTTTATGTTCAGACGCCTGGCCGAGACATTATGTCCTGGAAAAGAAATGTAGAGGAAATATTAGGCATCATAATGGGACAAATAACAAACCTTGCGCAGCTGTAGGCTGTACATTGTAGCTGCTACTGTTTCATGTCAGAATTTGATGGATGGTGCTCGTACGTGAGCGGAAACTCTCCGAATGACACAAGCAACCTGCAAGCTGTGATTCAGAGCTAGACTGTTGAGTCAATTCGATTTTTGGGGCGTTTCGAATTTCGAATTTCGAGTCCGATTTGTTTCAAGCTGCCATAATTCTTACATAAAAAAAAAAACATTAAACATTTATAAACCATCTTTAATCTTTTATTTTTTCTGCCAATCTTTTGCTTTATACTCCAATCCAGTAGGTGGCAGTATTGCACTAACCTGCCCATAAAGTCAAAAGAAGAAGCAGCATTATTTTTGGAAATATACGAGTATGCCCAAACTGCTTGTTTTATTTACATATTTTCTTAAGCAATTTTAGGCTATTTAAAGGTAGCAAATTTACCTGAAAGTTGAATTTTCCTTTTAAATTCAGTTTATGAATTATTAGTATTGACCAACAAAAGATCAATTAAATTGCGTAATTGAACCGATCATAGCAAGCCAATTTGTCCTAAGAGCACTTTCTTCTTGAGTTAATACACTAGCATGCTAGCATACCCCCAGCACTTTCAATCAAAACCTTAATGTGAAACACTAAGAGGGGAAGAAAAAGAACATTTATTGACAAAAAAACTCAGTACACACCCTTTCATTACACACATGCCCCCCTGTTTCACCCCTGCTGTCATCCTCACTGACAGGTGTATAATAGCTTCGCAGCGTTTTCAGCCCACCGAACCCCCCCTCCCGCTTGGCCCTCCACCGTCTCCACCCTCTCCTTCAAACCGCTAAAGGCTTTATTCAGAGACTTGTTCGGACTCGTTTTTTACATTTGCGGCGCGATATTAGATCTCGAACGAGTCGTCTGTCATTAATTTGAAGCTGATGAAATATCCTCAGGCTATTTGTTGCCAGCGCTGCGATGGCGGTGACTTGTTTTCTTACCAAAGGTGTCTGGAGATGCAGTATTTCAGAGGTCAGCGTGTCAGATCTCTGTATTTGCTCCCGTCCGCTGTATCAGAGAAGCATTTTTAGATTTTATAAATAAAAAATAACAAACAATAAAGTGGACTGTTATTGGAAAATAATCCCTGAAGCAGCGCAGAGTCCTCTGTACTGTAGGGGGGAAAACCTCCCGATGGTTACAGTGTGGTGACCCCGGAGACTCCTTCCTCATTCTGTAAATGATCAATTCAACCTACATAATTAGCAGAAAGCCAGACGCTTTTTTTCTAAAACTTTTTTGTCTTTGTCGAATAGCAACGTGTCTTTGGATGGACATGGGTTACGCCGCTTGTCCGTGTCCTGATTAATCTGTCGCCAAAGAAACGATATGGTTACTAGAACAAGCACAACCGTGATCTCATTGGCCATCATCAAAATCTGAGCTTTTCTGACCAGTGAGATTCAGGAATTCATCTTCTCTCCGCTATAAAAAAATTTGACCCAGACTATTTTGCTATAAAACTTTTCTTTTTCTCTCTCTCTCTTTTTTTTTAATAATTCGAATTGTCTTGTAGTCGGAGCGTCCTTGTTTTCAGTTGCATTCGAATGAAATTCTCACACGTTGCATCAGCACTTAGGCTGGCCTCGTCTGGAACGTATGATTCCATCAGTGACCTTGATTTCTTGGTACGAAGGATGACCAAGTCAAACCGGGACTTTTGATTGTGCAGAATAAC
The DNA here is from genome assembly GCA_030347435.1 of Clarias fuscus. Classification (NCBI taxonomy): domain Eukaryota; kingdom Metazoa; phylum Chordata; class Actinopteri; order Siluriformes; family Clariidae; genus Clarias; species Clarias fuscus. The sequence continues at coordinate 4,632,823 of CM059230.1, read as the reverse complement.
AGAACACGGTTATGAGAGTAAAAACTTCTATTGCCATTATTTTTCCTATATACTCCCCTGTGACATTAATGCACTTATCCCAGTGTTTCATTAGCACTTCGATACTACTAAAAAGAAATATTCTCACTACCCAGGAGCCATAAATGGACTGCCCGCTTCATGTCTGAAATGCTGGCGTCCCAGGAACTCCTTTAATGAAAAAACAAACAAACAAAAGAACGGCCTGGTTTGATGACCAATGGCATTCTGTTATTGCCACATCCCCTGTACCTTCCTGATCTCTCTTTAACCCATTTCTACACGTTTGGGCCATTAAAGAAGCCCATTCCTGGGAGGCTAGCGTTTTAGGCGTGAAGCAGGAAGTCTGATCATGGCTCTAGCGTACTGAGAGAAATTTCTACCTTGATGGTATCCAAGCACTAGTGAAACGCTATGATGAATGCATTAGTGTAGCGGGGGATTATATAGAGAAATAAAGGGAGTTTTACTCTCAGAAATCAAGTCAAGTCAAGTAGGCTTTTATTGTCAGTTCAACTACATCCAGTTTAGTACACAGTTGAGTGAAACTTAACAACGTTCCTCCACGACCAAGGTGCTACCTAACAACATAAATTAACAAAACTAACTAGCTAACTAAGAAACCTAATTAGCTGACTAGCTGAGACGAAACAGATTGACTTTTTTTTTTTTTTTTTTTAACTATCCAAGTCCAGTACAAAAGAGACAACATAAAGTGAGCAAATGTGCAAACAAAAGCGTCAAAGTGACAACACGACAACATGACGCATCTCAAGGCTTTGTGGTGGTGATGTAATGAGTTGAGGTAGTGGGATGAGGAACGGTAAACAGTTAAACATTCCTTGTAAGGAGCAGCGAAGGTGGAGAAGAGTTTCGTGCAAATAACAAGTAATAAATATTGCGCAAAAGAGCAATTCTAGGTTACGTACAACTGTGGTCTGTTACACTGCACAATCTAAAGTCCTGCTTTGACTTGGAACCCACTTTGTGTGTGTGTGTGTGTGTAGAGCTATGAGGAATGAAAGCATCCCAAGCAGTGGTGGAAAAGGTCAATGGACTTGTTGTTAAAGTAAGTGGATATTGAAGACCAAATCGAAAGGACAGCGCGCCAGATCTCCAGCGGCTTGTTCAAATATTTAATAACTCAATAAAGCGTAATGGGCATCATTATTCCCAAAGAGCCCAGAAAAGAAGCAGTCGGTCTTCTTTTGCCATCGAGAGAAAAAAAAAAAAAAAGCCTTTTATTTATTTCTTTTTTTCTTTTCATCGTTTTGCATTTCCCCCTGCTCGTCACGCCAAGTGTCGAGACCTCTCGCACGATCTTGGCGCAGACGCACTTTTGATTACTTTGGCACAGAGGAAGATTGAAGTTCAGATGTCAAGAGCGCTGGCAAAACTAGTGGCCCGTTTCTCTGCCTTTCCTCCCGATGTTTTGCCAGAGATCTGACAAGTCGCTGAATTGTCATGCTGAGCTGGAGCACGAGATGAAGGGCGGTTCGAGTCCACTGCTCTTTTCTGTAACGGAGCTCCTCTGGTGCGTCTCCCACGCCGCTCTATAACCTACATCTCTCACTTTAACGTCGGGTAGTTTGAGAGCTGCGCAAGCACAAAGAACGCTGGTTCCAAGTATTAAAAGGGACGTTCCTAAAGGCGCGGGGCATTTCAGAGCTCTCGATAAGGCTGGATTTAGCAGGACCTTCATTTCCACTTGGCTCCTGGCTAAATTTTCATTCAGATCACACAGAGGTGATCTCAGTCTCGGGATTATATCGCTACAACTCTGTTTACTGCCACCACTTGAGATTTCCTGTTGGCCTGAAAATTTCCTGAGAAGGAATTTCCTAAATTAGACTATGGGGAAAAATAACACCAAAAACTAAGAAAACATTCCGGTGAAAGGCATTAATCTTAGGTCAGATCCTGTCAAAAGCGCCGCTAATAGGGCACACATTATAAAATATTTCATTAAATCTGCAACTTGGACAGTTGACTACTTGCTTTAAGAAAGTAAATCATCATAAGCTCAGTTTCAATAATGTTACCTGGCTAGCTTCCGCCCATCAGAGTGCACACTTTCACCAAGACGTAATTGTATTTATTTATTTATTTTTGCATTTTTTCACAAAATCTGTAGCTGGAATGCGCTCAAAGATTCCGTGTTCAGATTTCCAATATTGCAGAATTTGAATGTTAGTTGCTTTTCTCAAATATATGTATATAAGGAAAAAAATAAAATCCACAAAAAGAAACCTCACATGGGGTAATTTGATTGAGAAGTTTAAAACCAAACAAAAGCTTAATTGGATTATTTTATTGGATTATAAAATCCAAAATATTGGATTAAGTATAAATTGAAGTTACAATTAAACGAAAACTGTACTTGCTATTTTTAATCCTTTTTGCTACTATAACATGTCGCACTAGCATTATAGCCCGATTTATACTTCTCTAAAAAATGTAACTACACATCATGGCGATGCAGATGGCAACAGCTGCAATGCGAAAAGTGATATCTTGGCAAGTCAGAATATCTTGAATTTACTCAAATTTCTTGATATGTGATGCAACAAACCAAAAATATAATCAATCAAATTTCTTTCTTTTTTTTTTTCTTTCTTTCTTGTTCTACTGACTGATAATTTAGACAGTTAAGCATTTATTTCTTGAAAGAAGCTAAATTATCTTCTAATAGAACAAGCTTAAAAAATTTGTCAAATTTGCCCCAAGGTGGCACAGCGATCGCAATCTCGTCCGATCTTTTAGAGATCACAAGTTCAAATCACGGGAAGATGGCCACAGAGCTCAGAGAGAGCTGATTGGCCACACCCTTTCTCCAGGGCGGAGTGATGGTTTGGGTCTATAGTGCTCCGGCATCGATCGCAGCTCTAGCCAATCACGGGCGTCTGTGAGTTCGTGCAATCGGAAGGAGCGGATAGCAGTTCGAGCTATCCTCCGAGCAAGCAGATTTGTCAAGAACTAAGCTAAAATATTATACATTATATTTGGTTTGTTGTATCATATGTTAAGACAATTCAGATAAGTTGGACTACATTCAAGATATTCTCACTTGCTAAGATATTTGCTCCCTTTTTTTTGGGTCACACATAAATGATTCGAACAAACTTTAATATTATTTCATTTATTTCATCATTTATTTGTTACTTCATTAAAAAAAAGAAAAAAGTAAAACCTTGCTTGGTCCTATGTAAAAAAAAAAAAAAAGAAAAAAGAAAAAGTAATTGCTCACTAAACCTAAAAATTGGTTGCATCATCCAAGTGTTTGTCATAACTGGAAAACTGTCCATCACATGTCACTGAGGAGGAATTTTGATTCACTCTTCTTTGCGGAATTGTTCTAATTCGGCCACATTGGATGGTTTTCAAGTATGAACGGCCTGTTTAAGGATCTAATCATATTTAACTATTTAACTCCGGACTTTGACAAATAGTGTGACAAATGCGCAAAAAATAAAATAAAAATAAAAATCGGAAAGGGGCAAATACTTTTCCACAGCACTGTACTCCAACAAGATCCGCTTAGTTTCGTTTGCCGTTGTTTTGAGCACAGCAAAATACTCACCAGAGAATGGCGCAGCGACTCGACACAGTGGAGAATCTGCTGTAACTAGTGGCCTTGTTAGATCTTCTATGACATCACACGAGTGAAACGTACTGAGACGCATATCGAAAAATGGATTTATTGGCAAACTTTTTTTTTATATCACTGCGAAATCTAACATGCCAGTTATTTCTTTAAGTTAACTGTCCGAGTCACTTTTTATCCCTTTTTCCCCTTTTGTCTGCAATGTGTCTAAAACCGCTGAGGCGAGAACGGTTGTCTTTCTCATACTTGAAGTTTTACTTTTTCTTTTCTTTTTTTTTGTCATTGTTGTAACACCATCAGCATGAAACGCTCATTTATCACCTTCCTCCACTGCCTGTTCTTGTTACAGAGGGTATAAATCTGCAGAAAAAGGAAAAGAATGGGCTTGAGATATGAAATGTGCGGTCATTGAATATGTGGCAAGGAAAGTGAAAAAAAATAAAAAATAATAAAGGAATGACTCATTTGCAAGGGCACACATTAAGTCCGTATCTATAACTTCTTGGTGAAGCATTGGCTAATAGAAGAGCGCTCGCTGGTCTTGGCCGTTCCCCAGTGTCCCGCGGTGCTTAATCATACCGCACCGCTGTGATCCGGTAGAAAAATTTCTGCAGGGACGCTCGGCGTAGGCGGCGAGCCGCTATTCTCCGAGTCCGGCGCTACTGAAAGTGAAGTCGTTCAGGAACGCGCGTCCAGGCGAGGCTTTTAATTTACCCGTGTTTACGCGCATGTCTCCGAGCCCTTTGCCAAATGTGCTGTGAAAACTCGATGCAACGAAAAATGGAAAGCTGAAAATGGAAATTCAAGTGAAACTCTGATAGTGTTCGGTGTAAATGCTACGGCGTCTTCACCTGCTTGGTCAGAGAAGAATGGTCCGAACTGTCGGAGGTCCTTGCACTGAAGGGAAGGAAACGGTAAGTCGGATAGCCACTCTTTAAATATGTGGTGAACAGAAGAGCATAGAAACCAGACGCAGACGGCTAGACATCCAAGCAGGGTCACAGCAACCAGACAGCAGTGTGAAATTAGCTTATTCGTTATAAATTTTATAGATTTCCTTAAATGAAAAAAAAAAAAAAAGATTTTGTTGTTAAAGACATGAAAGTGATGGGAATCACCACGGACTGTGCAATACGATATTATCACAATACCTTGGTGCCGATTTGCGATTCTGTAAATATAATGATTCTATAAATATCCCTGATTGGGTATTACTTTTTGTTTGTGTTGGAATGAAATCCAAAACACAAACAAACCATTACAAATAATTACTCCTTCCACACTGGACACTGTGCCGACTGCCAATGTGTGAATAGTTTATAGCACCACCTGTAGGATTATAGAGGCACTGCAATCCTTTTTTTAACCGCCTCAAATTTAAGCGCATAAATTTAAAAGAAATGTAAAAATAAATAAATACGGTTTGAAGTCGGGTGAATCGCCCGACAAAAGAATCGGGATAAATCATTGAATCGATTTATTGTTTTTATTATTTTATCTCTATTCAGCAGGCTGGGTGTTTACGTATCACGTCATGAAGTGCTGTTTCCTCCACATCACCAGTATAATAATAATAAACTAAACTCCCGCCCTATTTTATGATTATCCTTTGCTGTAGTAATACACTCACGGGATGCTGAGGCCCTGTTGACGTGTACGGCACTAAAGTGACCTCCGTCTGGGTGCGCCTCGCAGCTCGGGGCTCGGCATTTTCTCGATGTTCTCATATCCCAGAACGGTTTTCAGCACCTGGGAAAGGCAACGTGCCAGGCTTCTGAGGGGAAAAGAGGGAAAATATCATAAACGTATTCGGGTTTGACGGAGCTGAAATGGAGCAGATTCCCCCAGACAACTGGGAAATGCATTCCATATTGGCTTTGGGGGAAGAACCCATTAGACCTTTTCCTACAGCTGATATCCGAGATTACTATTTGCACCGGGAACAAGTTACCAAACGCCACGGATCTACGTCTGTCTGTGTTCCCATGCGTGTGCTTGCGGACGAGTTTCTTACCGCAGGAGTAATATACAGTATATAAAATGGGTCTTTAAATAAATAAATAAATAAATGAAATCAAATCAAATCAAATAAAAAAATTGGGGGCGCTCGCTGTGAATTTCTTCACGGCTCCCATTCTGCAGCGCTGTCCTCTGGTCATACAGTAGGTAATGAAAAACGCGGCCCGCTGCGGATGGAATTTCGAATCGTAGCCCGAGGACACCGTTCATGACAGTTTTGTCAGTTAAAATGCCTTTCTGATGTGCAAAGGCACAGTAAGTCTTGCTGGAGGCGATGCTTTTGCTGATGCCGTTGTAAAGAACGCGGTGTAGCTTTTGCACCCAAACTAGTTTTTTTTTTTTTTTTTCTTTCTTTTTTTTCCGCTCCCCTCGGAGACATCCGCCAGACTGCTTTTTCAGCCCCGGTTCGAACGAAGCAGGGGAAAGCTGCATCTTTTGAAATGCTGCATGAGTAATAAGGATGTATTTTAGGGAAATGATCAGGCGTAAAAGCTTCGATGATTTTACTTTGGCTTTGTATTTAAACTCCTTGTTCTCAGCATCCTCGAAAAACAGGCGGCTTAATCATTCGCTCCAAGAGACGGTGGGTTCTGATTCCAGCGTCCGTCAGTTTACGCGCATTTTACATTGGCATGTTCGTACAATCAAATAATAATTATGATAATTGTAAATTAGTGAAAAGTATCATCGATTGTTTTGTGAAAAGTGAGTCATATTTTTAACTGATGTGCAATGCTTTTTTTTTTTTTTTTTAATCGATTGTCCATACGCTCACCCAGTATTTCCCTTATCACAATATTTCAGGAACTAATGTTTCTATGTCTCTATCTATCCGTCTATCTATCTATAGATAGATCCGCAGCATGGGCCAAATTTTTAAATGACTGTCTTTTTGTTTGTTTGTTTTTTTTAATGAATGGGAGTAGACTCATTTTTTTTTTCATTTACATTTTTTACTAACAGATGGTGGTCAAATCTGAAAAATTAAGCAATTATGTGCATTTAATGAAATCTTTTAGCTCCTTAAACCTTCTGAACATTTCTTCTGATTGTAATTAAATATCTGAACAGGATCCCCACCGGATTGATTATTTATTTATTTATTTATTTATTTATTTAGTTGCAGCACTACCTCGGCATACAAATTTGATCTGTTCCATAGGCAGAAATTGCATAAGATTTTACATTTATTTAAATAAACACATTTTTTATAACGTAAATGCAGATAATCAGTTCCAGCCACCCAAAAATAATCACCAAAATTTCCAATTTCTAACACTGTGATCATGTTTTTGCATATAAAAATATTAAAAACATTTAGAAAAGTCACGTAAATGAAGTAAAACATGAAATAAATTGACATTAAACCTCGATTAACCTCAGTTTATGATTCTTCTCGGCAACAGTTGCTTCAAAAACCAAACTCTCAGCATCTCAGTTTTCTTTATACATTTATTTTAATACATGTTTGTGATTTAAACTGCGATATATTTAAAATGTACCATTATCATAATGTTTTAAAACATTTATCTAGACTCAGAGAAAATAAAAATGGCACAAATGATCTTGTTAAAAGGATGTTTGCCAGTATTTATTTATAACCTCAGAAGTATATAGATTTAAAAAGAAATTTATTGAAAAAAGCTACATAAGTTTCTGACTATGTATATATTACCTGTAATAAATTACAGCATTTTGTGGTAATAAGTGTGAAGTAATCGTGCAGGTCCATACTGCGATTTTATATGCGATTAATTGTGTAGCATTAGCATGTCCGCCCCAAAAACGTGCTATTAGTTTTTTTGGCGGTAATGTACTTTTTTAGTTTATTTTTATTTATGAAATCCTTATTAATTAAAATAACGTATAGAAAAACTCAGAGATAAAACAGTATGTATGCAAACGTATCCAGTGTGCGTCGCCAAACTCTGCATCCTAACAATCCTCCTTGAGTGAAGGAACATTCCGTATCCCTGGTCTAAACTGTTATCTGAAGCTGTAATACATCCTCTGCTCCTCTATAGCCCATGACGCCAACGGCGGCGCGCGGACCCACGCCTGATCTGATTGCGGCGTTAATTCTGTTCCCGCTTCTCATTTTAACGAGAACGCATTTTGCATTTTTCCAGAACATCCATGTCCCTGCTTGTCTACAGATAATACAGACTCTTGCTCGTCGTTAGGAATTTTGTTTTTGCTCATCGTCTTAATCTCAACTTCTCCCGGGGATTATGTTTAATTTGTTATTCGCTTTCTTTTCTCCCAGCCTTAATTGCTGTTCAGCAGTGTCCCGATTAACGACGCATAGCCCGACTTAAGTGAGCACGAATTCTCCGGGAAATGAAAGTTGTGTTTAATTTCATTACCTTGGATAATTTTTAGACTCCGAGGACGAGACGAGATTTGGCTCAGACGTAGTGGAATTTCGAAGCGGACCTGCATATTTGGTCCTTGTGCTCAAACTGAAGCAGCTGGATTGCACTGTGTATGTGTCTGTGTGTCTATATGTGTGTGTGTGTGTGTGTCGTGTGTGTGTGTGTGTGTGTGTGTGTGTATATGAAGGATGGCCTCAGCTGTTCAGACAGGCACCAGTGAAGTGTGACTCTGTTTTTGTTGGCTGTCCTCCCAGCTCACCTTCACTGTTTTCTGAAGCTGTGACACATGCCAGCTGAAGATATAAGACCCTTGGGCAGCTGCAGTAACCATTGACCGAGTCTCTTCACTTTTATTCGAACTTCAGAAAAGGGGACAGAAACGTCACTCCAAATACATCAAACACCGAGCTGTATCCTGAAGCACTGGGAAAACTGTATTAACCACGTGCAAAGCATCTCATCAAGACGGTAGCGATGTAACGATATGCAAAATGAAAATCCGATTCCTTTGTTCGAAAGTCATGGCGCTCAAAAATCACGCAGCTCTCTGGAGCACTCTGTGTTTCTGAATCTTGTGTTTTCTGCTATATCAAGTAGAGTCTAGTATCTACAGCTACGAATTTCCCGGTCGACAGGGAAATTTATTATTTTATTTAAAAAAAAAAAAGTTTTTTAAACCCCTGGAACAATTTGTACTTTCAACTTCCACCAGTATTTGCGGTATTGGTGTCAGTGGTATTGGTGTTTTTCTTCTTCTACTAGGCTGATGCATTCGGCTTTGTCTCACAGACCCCTGAACCGACTGTCTTTTTTCCCACCTCCAAGTGGTTTACCGTAAACCCACAAAGCGTTCATCCGTATCACATCGCCCGTGCAGCAAGAATTGAAATCCCGATAATGTCACTGCTTTCACATCCAACGTCTCTGGCTGGGATGGATGGCATACTTTCTTACCCATCAATTACAGTGATGATACAGATTTTTAAATAAGATCAAGGTAATCAAGATGATGAGGCTATCAAGATAATAAGAATAATTTATATTCAATATCTGTATTTAGTATGAAGTCCTTTATTCTTCAAAACCCTGCTGGACGTAGTGCCAAAAAGTCGTCTGCAGCACTTGCACAATCCATTCCTGCTTGATGGCTTCCTGAAGAACATGCACAGAAGACCGTGTCTTGACTTAGAAACCTGCTGGACAATGGTGACGCAGGTAGTACATCAGGTTTAGGTCTGGAGATGACCCAGGCCATGGCTCCAAAAGCGCAATACCATTGGGAGGGTCTCACTAGTTTTTTTAGCCAATTTGTACAACTCTTCAGCTAGATGAGCTAGAACTAATTAGCGACGTCACCGGCTTTATAAGACATGGCATATGTTGTCTTGATACTTTCGGCCAACACTGTATGTTAGCTCGTGTATGCGTTAGGAGGCAGATGGCGCTTTCCTCCAAGTGTGATTTTGCAGGAAGCTTGAGCATCCATTCATCCATCCATTATGTATACCACTTATCCTGTGTAGGGTCAAGGTGGACTGGAACCTATACCGTGGAACTTGTCAAACAATGGGGTTCCAACACACCTATTCCATTGTGACTAGGGGCAATTTGAAAACCCCAGCCCACCCACACAGCATGTGCTTGAATTGTTGGAGGAAACCACAGTACCATAGAGGAAATCCATAAAGCAAACGCGAACTTCATACACTCGGACCAGGGAATGAAATTTAATCCCCCAGTCCTTGGAGAGACACTTGGCTGCTTTAATAGTTGTGTCAAAATAATGTCCCCACTAGGATAGTAAATCAAGTGTGTGTTTGATGATCTTACCTCACTGCCAGATTCCAAGTGAGAACAGGCCTGGCTTTTCTCCAGAGTCACCGATGCTACAGTGAATCTGCCAATCCATCCATGGCCCTGATCCAGCAGCTCGGATTTGGCTTTTCCCTCCTTTCACTTGTGTGTAATGCGGCCGTCTATGATGTATCTTTTTTCATGATAAACGCTCCTCCCTCTGGAGATCCAGCATCTCGCTTTCATGGCTGGAGAAGGAAGCCGGCACTGAAATCGTTTATAGACGGCAGGCACGCTGGCTCCCTCGCTCTCTGGGAAAGGGAGAAATTGACCCGCCGTTGTCGCTGCTGTTGAGCATCAGAGCAAGACACAAGATCTGAATTATTAACAGTCCCTCATGTCCCGGGTCCTGTTTATGTAGTGCCTAGATCTCGATGAGATTCGGAGGTGCAAATCTGCAGCGTTCGGTCTGTAAATGTCAGCATGATTTATACGCCGTGCCGTCGTTTTATTTGATCACCAACAGTTTCTCTGTTTCAGCTGTTAAAACAAAGACGGAGGCATTGCCGTAGTGCCTCATAAATACATCAGTGTTACAGATCTTTGCATGCTTTTTTTAAGTCCGTCCAGTTTCTCCTGCGTGTACTCCTGTCGTTGCTTGTTTAATCGATGCCCTGTGTTTTTTTTTTTCTGTTGCAGCAATGCCTGAGGAGGCTCCCGGGGCTCAAGTAGAGAGCCAGGACTCCACGAGCAGCCGTTTTTGATGAGATCTGCAAAAAAGAGAAGGACCTCCTAGAGGTACGTATTAACCGATCCGAAGTGTAGGCGACTCTCCCAGCGACAAAAATAGTTTTATTGGTTTGGGATAACGCTGAGGGGTATGAGGTATTTGAGAATTAGTTTTCTGAGAGTGCTGTCGATTCTTTTTATTACTGTGGCTCACGGTAAGAAATAGATGATTGCACCGATACGAGACCTAAATATCATGATACACATACACACACAGATACAGGGCCTCATGGAAGTAATGTTGAATTTACCTTTTTAATGTTTTAGCCAAACCTTACTAAGGATCAGAGAAGTATTCAAAGATTCAGGATCTGGGCATGATGAGGTTTCCTGCCCATTGCAGCCCAACCACATTAAGATTTTAGGTTTTGTGAGATGCTTTCCTGCTCACCATGCTTGAAAAGAATGGTTGATTCTGTTACTTTCTGAGTCTGTTACTTTCTGTTGATTCCGAGTCAGTTTCTACTTGCAGAACTGCGGCTATTTTTTGTTTTTTGCCCCATTTGAAAAAGGTACAGGGTTAGACATGATGGTGCACCCCTGAGCAGATGCCTTTGCTCAAGGCTTTGCTCAAGGTCCTTGACAGGGACACTTGGCGGTGTTGGAGCCCTTGACCGTCTCAGCATCTTCTTGAACTTCTGAGCTCTCACTGCTGCATATAAGAAGTATAACTTCAAAAGACTGTTGGGTCTCAAAATCCATAATCATCGGTTTCTGAAAGGGTCCAAATCCAACCTAAGATGATCACGTTATTTTCCCCTCGTTCTGATGTCGCAAAGCGCTTGAACGATGCCGAGCTTAAATACTAAACCACATTTCATTCCACTGTTACTTTACAGTGATGAAGTTTATCTACTCTACTCTAATCTGTAGGATTTCTTCCCGCTTCCTTGACCAACCCCAGACACAACAGCAAATCCTTTTAGTAGGCTAATGCACATCTTGCATGTTTCCTGTAACAATGAGAAATAATGAAACATCAATAGATTTGTTTAACATTTGTATTTGCTCTCTGCTACGATGGAGCGGTTGTGAATCAGTAATGAGAATTCCACGGAATGAGACGAAAAATCCTCCAGCGATGTAATCCATCCCCAAGAGTTCCAGAAACCTAAATGTGTAACCAGGTGCTTTCAAATTTCACACGGAGCTGTGTACTGACGCGTCGGCGTTAAGGTCTGTACGAGGTGTGCTATCTCCTGAAAGGCTTTTCTAAGATCTTTCGCTTTGGTGTGCCAGGGAGAAGGTTAAAAAAAAAAAAAAACGCACAGCCGCTCGTCGTTCTCTAGCTGTGAGGTTTAAAGCGGCAAAAAGTGAAGCATTGCATGAGAACAGAACGTGCAAGAGAAGGAATATTTGCGACACTTGATGGCTCCCGTATATGTGAAGAAGGCTTTACAATTACATATTAATATTGTAAGAAATTAGAGAACCAGTATGCTTTGAAGAGAAGAACATCATCCAGGTAGGCATGCTATAACGGAGAAATAATCAAAGGCAGGTCGAAGAGTTTCTTTTAAACCACAGCAGCTTTCTAGCAAAAATTGTAGAATAGTAATTGAATTGCATATTTAATGTGGAACAATAAAACCCAATTAAATTTTTCTCGTCTATTAATCAACAATAAATTGTGCTTTTAATATTTTGTAATGGTTGCAAAACTGGTTACCGTTATGTACTGGTTGTATACAGTGCTTGGAGTTCCAAAAGATACAAATGTTTCTATTATTATAATTTTTTTAATATTATAAAAAATGTTTTTAATATTCATTTACTATAGAACCAGGTAAGTAATAAATTAATAAATATATATTTTTAAGTTAAAATTTTGGAATTGATTAACATTTTTCCAATTATTTAGCTAAAACTTACAGTACAAACAATAGTTGCTCTAAAATTGAACACTTTTTCAAAAATATTCTACAGCTTCCTACAGACAATACAAATTTCCTGCATCTTCTGCAAAATACTTTAAAATCCTCTAGTTTTTCAAGATTAGCACTGTTTCTTCTTTTTTTTATTTTTATGGCCATTTGGCGCAATAGCGCCTGCTGCAGGACTGGAGTGTGAAGCATTAACAAAAGGTTTTTGCTTTTTACGAGACTTGACACTTAAACACACTTAAAAAAAAAAAAAAATCAAATTTAATTTAATTACGAGTCTACCCATGATTCACAGCTTTAGAAGTCAGTTATCTGGGTTAGTATGGTTTTTTTTCACCAGCTTCAGGGAAAACCGGGCGTTTTTTATAGCAATAAGTCTATAGTTATAGAAAGTATAACATAGCAGAAAATTGCATCATGATCATTTTTGCTGCATGACTCACATTTTAGTCTCACGCTCTTTCCTTAATGAATTTGCTTGCATGTTCATAGGAAAAAATGACTATGTGCAGATATTTGGAAACAGCGACTGAGTCACTTCCTTTTTGCTGTTCTTGTCAACTGTGCTTTCATTACACTCTCCAAATGGTGGGTTTGATTGATTTTACAGGAAGAAAACAGACTGGTGAACAATTAAAGGGAAAGCCAGAATAAAGGGTCTTAATAATGCGTCCATTCATTGTGTGCTACCAGGACAGCTTCGGTATATGCCGGAGTGGATCATAAAACTGCTTGGACATGTACTGGAGGGATGAACGTTGTGAGGGGGTGTTTTGATCGTGGTGGCAGAGAGAGTACGGTCACATCCTTGGCTCCAAAATCCTCTGTAGAACTTTAAAGGAGTTGAGATGTGGAGAGAGCAAAGGCCGTGACGTATGATTGGTTTGTTGCATATTATTATCCATTCAGTACACTGTAGCGTCTCTTGACTCCGCCCATCAGAGGTTTTGCATTGCTTTGCAGTGACCCTGCAAAAATGAATCAAAAACAACAAAGCCACTTTTTATTCCTATAATTGTCACCCACCTAATGGAAAACATGTTTCTAAACAATCATCACCCCCCGGGGCCTTCGAGATCCTGTGTCTCTGCTTGTAGCATTTTATCTTTCATAAACCTCTTCTATTTCTCCCTTCACGGAGGGAAATTGCAATAGAAGATGAATTATAAACTTAAATGAATAATTCAAAGCAATCGGTGCAATTTGAATTATTTATAGGTGAGAGAGGCGTCACTTATCGCCGGGCTGATGGTGTAATCTGCATCTCATCCTCCTGGCTGGAATCACTTTGAAGGAATGAACATTCAGGTCTTGTTGCTCTTTTTTGTGTTTGTTTGTTTTTTGGCATGCTGCATGCATGCGTAATAAGAATCTGTTTAGGGCGTAATCTTTTTAACATAGAATTTTGATACCTGACCCTTAATGTATCTAGGAGATAATATGGAGCTTAGATGCTGTTTAAAAATTAATTTAACATGTTTGAAAATATGGGTACATAAAATTTAATAACCTTTCTTTTTTTAAATCAGTGTTTTTTCCCCCATTTTGGTAAACTTTGATAGAGATGATTAAAAAAATGAATCGAATAAAAAAACGGCACTCTAAATGCAAATATTTCGTTAGGATACCAATTAAAGCATCCAATTAAAAGCATTTTTGGAAGACAAATATAGATCATTAATCCAAAAAATTAAGTTAATTTTTTGACTTTAAAACGGTCTTAGCCCCTTCTCTGATCGGATGCCATGTAGCTACAATTAAAATATGAATCCAAATAAATTTTGCCAATTAAAAAGTTTAGTCAATTAACTTTTAACTTTTGTTTATTAGAAATGTAACTTTATTGGGATCTGAAAATAAACAATTTTTATCTTTACTTACTGTATCATGGTTCTATTTCTTGTCAATTCACAACACAATCATCAACAGAAAAGAGACATATTCACCTTTTGGCCTAATTTCTAAAAAAATTATACTTTTGAGATTAAAAAAAAAAAAGTTTTATTTTGAGTTCCCTCCCCTAGATTTCTAAACCATCATATATAATTTTGACAGAAAAAGCTGACTTTTTCCAAGTTAAGTACAACAAAAAAATGGAAAAGATGTATGCGTAGTATAAACAGAGTACATAGCACAAAAGTCTTAAGCACATTTAAATAAATTCTGCAAAGCAAATGTACTATAAAAATCTATTTAAAGTTCATTCATTAAAAAAAAAAACATGTTGAACAGTAAACCATAATAAACAAAAAAAAAATAGTCAGAATTTCCTGTGAAAATTCTTAGCTCTTATAAAAATTTTGTAGTTTTAGATACAATTTGTGCAGTTTATGTAATGATTTCACCTGGTAAATTTTTGACAATTTGCCCTAATATTTCTGGAGACTTTAACTGCCACATTTGGTTGGTTTTGTAGCTAGAAAAACCCTGTTCTGTAGCTATAAAAAGCCAGCAGCCTTTATTATGGGTTGTTTTTTTTTTGGTGGATGTTGCGGTATGTTACATCCATTCTTCCTGACTAACAGATAAAATGTTTTGTGTGCCATGATTTTTTCGTTAGAAGACTAACGCAAAATCATAAAATAAATCTGTGTAACAAAACTTACACTGTAAAAAACAACTTGTTTCAACTCTGTTTATAATTCAAACATAAGTGTCATATAAAGAAAGCTTTTATTTGTCATGTATACATTGCAGTACGGCAAACCTGTCATAGAGCTTGTTCCATTTGTTTGAGGTTTTATGGACTCCAGTTCATGAAAATATGATCAAATGATAAGTACTCTTGGTAATAAAATAATAAGAAGATAAGAGCATGCATCCCCCCACCTCATTTTTATTATAAAGGTCCTGGCACTCTGCCTAGATCACCAATGCAGCTACACTGGGTGTTGTCTCCTTATTTTAGTTTCATCTTTTCTCTCTCTCTTTTTTTTATCAAGAAAATGCAATGCAGACTTGCAGGTGTTCAGGGGCAGGGAGCAGGGCATGTCCGTGAATACTAATACGGCGGCCCTTTCAGAGAATTGATGGCGCTTGCTTTAGGAGCGCCCGCTGCTCCTGACAGGTGGACGCAGATTTATGTTCTTTAGTCTTTAGTCTTCTTTAGTTGTCCTGACACCTTCAGTATTATATTTTTTCCTTTTTATGTCCTTTGTTGTGTAGTACATGAGCAAGCTGTAGTTATGAAGCGCGTCTTCTCGACCCGGAGGCTCTGAAGGACTGACGGCGGGTTCAGGTTTGTCTGGAGTGACTCGCCTGTCTGGTGCATATTGTCCTGCTCATCAGACAGATGTACCTGGTTGTCTCTCAGTGGTGTCGTTCAGCCTTGGAGATTCATCACCCTACGCACAATATACACACACTCTCAATCTTACACACACACACAAAGATGTTCTGTACGAGGAGCATTTTGACAGGACGCAGGTGGCAGCAGTTCTCTTGCAGTGTGACGGTTGTAAAGTGCAAGGCCTAGTGTGACGCTTCCTGCTGACAGCCCAATACCCGAGCTGACATTACCGTCTGAACAGAAACCTGCCCGTGGTAGAAGGAGCACCAAGTTCTGTACACCTCCTACCAACTCAATGGCTGGATTTTATTTAAAAAAAAATTTTTTGTATAGTTGGACCAGATAATGGATAATGAACAGTCTTCAAAATTAAACAGGTAGCAACACAGGGCAAGGAGCAATGTTTACTGCAATAGAAGACCACGTCAGGAAATCTGAGAATTGTACAAGAGATTGTACCCAATCCAGCTCAATGTTCAGTCTGTTCTGAGATGCTTTTCTGCCCACTACGGTCATAAAGCTGGTCCTCAACTTGCCTACGAGACCCGTTTCAGGAGCACATTTGTATGTCAGATTTGTTCTTAAGTTCGACCAAGTGAGTGTTATAGGCCTTTTACATGAATATACGATGTAAAGCACATCAATCATATGTAATCTCACTTAAGGAAATTAATTTCACACATTAGATATAACAGTGTTGTCTCTACACCGTTAAATCACAAGGGGAATCCCTAGTGTCATTTCGTCTCGGAGCGGTTTTCCACTGTATTGGACTGTGAACTCTGTTTTGTTGAGGATTTTCTGAAAGTAGGATTATTCACTATCAGGACAGCTTTATGGGACAGCCATATATATATATATATAATTATACATTCTCGTATAAATATTGTATATAATTGTAAATCTTGGTATCTGGTGCACTGCAGTGTCTAAATTTTGTACAATACACATGAGCTACTTCCGTGATTTGTAGTCGCGGTCCAGTCGGGGACTACCTGTATTTGAGTTACAATCACACTCCAGTGATACCAAAACCTTCAATATCCTCATATCTCTTGCACAAGACTTCCTGTTTTTGATCTCAGAATAGCCAGATAGGCAATCGCCCAGATCCTTTTGTGGCCCGCATCATTTTGGGTGGAACTCGGGAGCACTTCTGACAAGGCGTAAACCTGGCTTAGCCTCAACCATCGTAGCAACTCATAAACAAACACTCATTTGATAATCCACTGGCATGTGGCCCACACTTGAAAAGATACAGATTAAAGAGATCATCTAGGAGATGGATTGGATTACATGTTAGCCGAATAAACTAAGCGGGAAGTGGAGGGGGAAAAGTATTGCAGTTGTACGAGGGCCATTTCGTGAAGCGCTGCTCGGAATCTGGCTTATGCAACCGTCTGAGATGTCCTCCTTCCACAACCACTGACACATGCACATGAGACCAGAGAGCTCTGTTAATCATCACTGGTTTTATTGAGCAAACGTACATCTACAGCGAACTTTATGGAATGTAAGCAAGATATATGTCGGCTTTGAATGTAACGATATCCAGGAATATATAGAAAAGTGGAATCGGTGAATGATTTTTATTTTTGAACTGGAAGCCCCATTCATCGCAGATGCTCTCAGCTGGACTTGTAGCATGGCAGGCTTGCTGACTATCAAGGTAACTGAAGTACAATTTAAATTCCTTAATTTAAAAACAAAATCCATCTATATGTGATTGACTTGGATAATACTAGATAAATATATCGTTAACAAAGGTTAAGTATATTACAAAGGCTTAGATGACAAGTCGGCGTTCATCGTTAAGCTCTTTTCATCCCGTCATTGTTCATATTAGCTAGCTTGCATAGCGTAAACATACCATGACGTACATATAATCCTAGAATTCCACAGCAAATCATCAATAAAGCAGAATTAATATGTTTTGACTGGGTTAAAAAAAATAAAATAAAAAGATTGACAATTATTATAAACCCATATGCAACTTTGACCAATCATGTTTCATTGTAGCACAACTGCTGGTCTTGAATAAACTCATCACCGTTTCTTGTTTGTCATCGTGCTGCAATTAAGCGGCTGACATCCTCGTCAGCCGAGCATCTTAATCACACGGCCGAGGAAGTGCCGTTAGTTGTTCTATGAATGAAGAGAGAAGGAGAACGCGAGAGGAAATGAAGATTTTCTTTTATCTGAGCCAGCTACTGGAGCTGCTCTGTATATAAATCACAGTGCTTTCTGTACAACAGACAATTATTTAAGTGGAGTTTAATAGACTTTTCCACACCACATCAGTCCCTGTGACGTTTATTTAAACCCGACCAGGATGACGGATGGGCGAGATCCCAGAGCTTACGTCGGGCGGCAGCGTTCTAGATACCCCGGCCAGCTTACTCCAGTCTGCCAGATGGTCCGTTTCCATGTGGAGCGCGGTTGTGACAGGAGGAATGCCAGCCTGTGCCTACTGCTGGCGTCTGCTGGCCTTTGGATCCCCCGGTGCCCACATAATTGATCGGCTCTGTCTCAAATGGATCGGTTTACTTGTCCTGAGCAATACCTGTGGGACAAGGGACGGTCCAATACTCCTCTGGCACCTTTTATTTTTCTTTTTTTTTTTTTTCTACCTCAACTGGCCAGGTTCTGAAGACCAATGGGACTCTGACCTACTTTCAAAAGTGCTTTAACTTGTTTTATGTCCGTTTTTGGCTCCATAAATGGAGCAAGCACCTGGTATTGATCAGACTCCTATTAAAATTTGTGGACCTGCCTGGTTTCTCAGTGCAGCCAATTTGTTACCGGCCAGCATTGCGTAAGTATAGAATTATTTAGTCCAGAACCATTGACTTATAATTATAGTGGGTTAAAATTATATTTCATTTGGATAATCATGAATGAAAGATGCTTTTTCCTTCCTTCCTTCCTTTTTTTTTTTTTTTTAACCGTCTGCTTTCTTGCATCATACTCTGATTCAACCGTTGTGTAATATTAATCATTTGTTGCACAAACCTGAACAGGAACTAAAACGTTTGCTCTTTCGGTAAGGAATCAAAGTCAGGCTCTCGGGTACTTTCCTGTCTAAGGCTTTCTTATATGCTCTGTCAAACTAACCGAGACAACTCCACCAGAGACGGCGCACGGAATAAGCGACGCTGAAATAGAAATGAAACGCAGCTGCCTGACTCGATAAGGAAGACTGGTGGCATTTGAGTAATGCAGATTTCACGAAGATCTGCTCAGATTAAAACCCGAGGCGTCAGAGGCAGGTTCATAAAACCTGGCTGATTGGAGGAGAGGAATCTTTAAGAAGTGCTGTTTGTGGGGAATGTGATGAACTGACCCCGTGGTGTTGAAACCTTTCGGAGCCAATGTGTGAGTGCTGGTGTCAAGATTTGCACATTGACTCACACACTATAGTCATTCACGGCTAAAAGTACCTGATGTTCAATTTCCCGCTCCAGAACAAAGAACGAGATTACAATTTCTGACTCGGGACATTTTATGCGTTAGCATTATGGACCCCAACGTGATGATTGGGTTCTGATATCAGGAGTCATCAGCGCTCACATTAATGAGTAAATAAAGGAACCATTTTTGTACTTTTTGCCAAAAAGAGAGAAGAAAAACAAAGAATAAAAGAAACAAGGGAGGTAAAACAGGGGAAGATGGAAAAAATACAATAAAATGAATAAATGAGGAACAAAAAGAGATTAAATTGAGAAAGAAGACAAACACTGAAAAAATGCAAAAGAAGGGAATAAAAGGAAAATAAACGAGGAAACGACATGGATACAAGTGAAAGAAACAAGTAAGGAAACATGTAAAGGAAAGAGATCAAATTTAGAAAGGAATCAAGAAAAAAAAGGAAGGAAGAACAAGAAGATAGGGTAAGAAAGGAAACTTGGGGATAGTGACAAGGAATAACATGAACAAAGTGAATGAGAAAGAAAAGATTATTTAATTAAATGGGAAAAAGGAAAGGCACATTTGAGGAAATAAAGAAAGTGGAAGACCAGCAAGAAGGAAAGAATGATGTAAGAAGGCAGGAACACGGGAACCAGGTAAAAAAAGGAAATGGGGAATGAAGTAAGGAAACAAGGATTGAAATAGGGAAAGAAGGAGGAAAGAAATGAAAGGAGATCCATGTTGCACTGCCTAACAAATCAAAACGTTGACCAGCTTGAAGAGGGTGTGGAAGCGTGTTGATCCACCCAAACACACTAACACAAGAGTAAACACATTTATGTACAGAATTAAAAGGATGACCTCAAGCTGTTATTTCAGAGGTTTAACAATCAATTCCACTCCCTTCATAAATCACTATAGTGGCTGGCAAGCTACATGTAGATTTTCAGAACTGTGCCATTCTTTATGTAAGGAAGAAAAGAGGCCATGATGGGTACAGAATAAAATCATCCCCCCATCATTTTTCCTGCAAAGTTCAGTGGAAATGCTGCTGCTCTTTCTCTCTAAACCTCTCTGGTCCCAACTCAATCATCTGATTCGCTGAGTAACCTCTTTTCCCTCTCATAATGGAGTTGTGCATTAGGTATTCTTGGCATGCCGCAGTAGAGCGAGGTCCTCGGGCCTGCTCGCCAAGAGCCATCCTTCACCTGCGTGAGCTCTGAGCATTCACGAGAGGAGCTGTTAATTTAATTTCCTTCCACCGCTCTTGCTGCTTCCTCCTCTGATATGATATAGCCTGAATCCCCGGTTAGACATCACAGCACTTAGTCCTTCGACCACATGCTTTTCTAAAATCACTTTCCCAGGAGTCATGGCCCGACTATGAGAAGCTGACCACTGGGTACAAGGCGATCCGGTAATCGAGGTCGTGCATGCAGATCAACGAAGGCGATCCATCATGCATCCTGATAGGAATTTTGAAAAAATATGAAGAGGTGTCAAAAAAAAATGTGTTGGAGGACATGTGCACTGACGAGCCTCGTTATACAAGCGACTGGCTTTGTAAGTGTGAGAAATCTCATGCGTTTCTTGAACGGTGTTTATCGTTAAAAGCTTAGTCAAACAGAAAATGGTGTCTGACGAGGGTTTCAAGGCACCGCTGCATAAATGAGGCGAGCTGCTAAAGCCTTGATTAGAGTTGTATAATCCTAACCCATATTGAAAATGTGACAAATCCCTGAGCCGCTGATGCAATTCCCCAAACTGTTGCTGCAAATTTGGAAAGCAGGCATGGACGCTTTTGTGCTCCTCCGGCAAATGTGCTCTACTGACATATGGATGTGATTGTTAGGTGTCCAAAAACTTTCGACCATATTGTGTGAAAGCTGTCCATTATGTATGCTGTGTGTCCAGTCTATGGCTGCTGGGGGGTGTGAAGCCTATCACCTATAGTGATGGTGGGGTAAACCCTGAGTGGAGTTGCAAGGTACAGGCACATACACTTACATACCCAGTCATATGCTGCGGATGGTTCGGAAATGCCATTCAACCTACACCACATGTCTTTTGACTGGGAGGAAACCATAGTACCCGGAGGACTCCCACCAAGCAAATCCATGCACAGCCTAAAAGTGAGATTTAAACCCCCAGTTCTGGTGGTCTGAGGTGACGGTGCTAGCCACTAAGCCATAAACACACACACACACTCAAAGCTTTCCTCATGGAGAGGTTTATACCCCTGACTTTAACCATCTGGTGCTGTTGGCACTGCTTGGGTATCGGAGCACCATGTCTTAACATTTGCCAGCGGAGTCGAGCAGGGTGGTGCTGTGGGACACAGGTGACGATCACAAGGCCGAGTTTCACCCTGAACAAGTCCAAAAGTCACCTGCTGGCAACCTCTGAGACCGTTTAACCCGGCATTTACTTCTTATCTTCCCGTGTCAAAGCTGAGATGAAAGTGCAAGCGCGTTCACTCTGAAGGCGAAGCTAATCAAAAGCCTTTGGTACTTTGGCCCCTTCGGGGCTCGCGAGACTAGCTGAACGTTTCGTCTCGAAAACAGATTAGTGGCCAAGTTCAGGTAGACATGCTAATGTTTGCTCCATCTGCTTTACTACTGATTATTTCATTTCCCCCTGAAAACATGCTGAAAATGCGGATGTTGGCAGAGCTCTGAGAGCATGGAAAAACAGATTTGACATTCCTAGCATGAAAGCCAGACAGGAATAATTGCATCAGAGCTAAACAGAAGTAATAGTGCTTATTCGTGCAGAGACGTCCATGCCACATGTCTGTAGACCAGACGTGCAAACAATATAAAAATAAATAAATAATATTGCAGGATCTTCAAAAGAAGAAGCTTACACACATGGACAAAACGAGTGATCCTGTTCCTGCCCTAGTAAGTAGAGTGGCTAGGAAGGTACTTTTTGTTTTGTGTGTGTGTGTCGCCTGTCCCTGAAGCCAGACGACACTTTCGGATCACAGTCCATTGTCTCGTATCAGAGTAGTCTGCGTTCTCACTTTTACTTTATCCGCAACTCCTCCTAAACCATTCGTGGGAATTGTACCGAACCTTTACAGGACCTCTATTAGGAAGCATAGATGTACACTAGATATTTCATTTCATTAAATTAGATTTTTTTTTAAAGGTTTGCTATTCGCAACTCTTTGTAAATCATTCATGGGAACTTGTGCAGTACCTTTTTCCAGAAGTGAGAGAGAATGATGTCAATTCAACTTCTTGAAAAGTATTCAACATCTTGATAGTCATATATGACATCATCAAGGAAAATAACTGTTATGACAACCTCTGACTTTGGTAAATCATTTTTATTTCTATTAAAAAAGTTATGTATCGTGACCTTTTTCATTTATAGCGTTTTTAAAAAAAGATGTATGTTCAGTGGTCAGGGGACCATGGTGACCTTGACGGTGTACCATTGAGTCTGACCCCCTTAGCGATTGACCCCTTGGACGACTCTCCCTATGTGACTGGTAGTCGATGCGATAAATCTCAGGGATGCTGAATTCTGTTTGTTTCCACTGAAATCCAATAGAGTAAATACACCTTCCCGTCCTACTCCTCCCTGCTAATGTCAGCGTGATGCATTATGCATGGCTTTCATTTTGCTTTGTTTTTTCGCTCCTCCCATCTTTCTCCTTCACCCCTTGTTACTTTTCTTTTTTCTTTTTCTTTTTCCTCCCTCCCCCCCCCCCCCCCCCCCCCTTCCTCCATTCTCATTTTCCAAGAGCCATCGGCCATATAGAATATGCCAAAAAGATTGACACTAGTTATTTTTGCCCTGCTGCGAGGCTCCCCACTGAGAAACTTGGCTACGTTTTCATCATCTTATTCCAGCCTGGTTACTTAGTCCAAGCCTCCAGTCATGTGCTCCATACTCTCAACATTCTTCTTTGAATCCGTGTCATCTCTGCTCTCGTGTTACGTCAGAGAGCACTGGATTATTTCAACCCGTACTAAGGGTTTCTGCGCTACTTCTGAAAGGACGAGACGCTTGTAAGGACATTGTAGTAAATCATAGTGTCTCAAACATATGGTTGCTGTTGTTTTTGCTGTTAATAGCAACTATTTGAATATCACATGCCAAAAAAAAGATTATTATAGACGCATTTTTATCTACGCGTGTCTCCATCTTGTCCCTGGCCTTGTACACTGATTAGTAGATGATAAACTGGATTCAGGGATCTTCTGCATGTGACAACAGACGGATTCGATTACGTCTCGGACTCTGATTGGCTCGTTGTTGTTATTACTACGCAAAATAATTCCGAGGATGCCAAGCTTCTTGGACGCTCTGAGAAAATCTCATTAATCAGCCAAGCGTATTACACGAGCGCAAGGAAATTGAGGTTAAAATCCTGAATTAAATCACTTGTCACCTTAATCAGTTGACCATAAAAACACAAGATCTGTTCCTTTAGTACTTTACAAAATAGATCATAATATATATTTTACAAAAATATTTGCTATAGATGTAAGGTTAGGTCAGCTTGATATGGGGGCAGGATTTACTTTTGTCCTAGTCCTATAGTAGACGATTTTAGTACAGCAGGTAAATGCTTAGACTAATTGTGTTAATTTTTATACATTACTTCGACCAAAACATGTCATACACGTGCCTAAGGTTTCTGAAATTCTGTTTCTCAATTATGGCATACAGATCCTCATCCCACTACTAGCTTACCATGGGGCATCGGTTTTGGTGGTGTCATGAGTTTTTTTTTTTTTTTTTTTTTTTTTTACTCGGCAATGTCCTGTCACCAATGTCAGGCAAAAAAAAAAAAAAAAGAAGAGTGTTTGTCAGTCAGACTACTCTAATTGGCACGCCAGAGCAAAACCACAAAAAAACAGGCCAGTCTCTGTCTCTTAAGCAGTGCTTTTATGCAGCCATCCTATTAGGCAGCAAACTATGGACAGCAATTCAGATCTGTCATCCCTCCACTCCATCACTCCGAGTGCAATCCACTTAGCCTCAATCATATTATGTCTAATCTAATCACACCTAATAAAAACCTGCACTTCTCGACATTTAAACCGACGGTTGTGCAGCCGTCCCGGATCAATAGTGCGCTGGGCTGAGCTGGAGATTACACATCTGTTACATCCATCTTGATGGAACTATAGCAGCGTGTTCGCGATGGCCGTAGGAGAGCAGAGGTTGGCACGTGGCGCAAGACACAGAACAGCAGCCTGGGGCTATGTCTGTAAGGAATGAGCTGGCCTGGAGGAGGAGGAAGAGGCAGAAAATTATGGAGATGAGCCCAGAGAAAGCTAATCCTTGTAATAACCAGTGTAAAAAGTTTGTACGTTCTTTCAGTAACCGCTTTATCCTGGTCAGTGTTGTGGTGGATCCGGAGTTTATCCCAGGAATGCCGGGCACAGTACAGGAGAATTTATCCTTGATGGGATGCTAGGCCATTGGCCTGTATATATACTGTATATTCTTGGAGAACATCAAGGAAACCAAAACAGAGACAGGCAGAGCATGTGAATCTATTACAGATTGAAACCCACACTCAGGATCGAAATGCGATTGAGATTTTTGTTAATATTCGGTTAATTTTAGTTCATTTTAATATGTCCATTTCTCAAGATTGACTTCATCTGACATGAGGTAACAGGCAAAGTAAATCTCCAAAAAGCCTCCAAAAAGACCAGAAAAACTTCATGACTTCATGAGCAGAAATACAGATTTTCTACTACAAATGCCAACATCTCATCAGCAGCAAGAACAGAAAGGCCAGGCTGGAATTTGTAAAGTTTTATCGAGCGATGAGGTAAAACCTTTAGCCGATTGATCGCTGGGGAAAAGTTCAGAGGAAATCGGACTGCAAATGATCCTTATCTTAGGATTCCAAATCCAAAGAGCTGCAGTTTGCAGAACATCATACACTAGGTTTACCTCACATCACATGGTCGCTCGCTTGGCCATAAAGCATTAATAGACTGTGGAGGCAACTTAATTTTGGGGGCATTATGATTTGAACCCATTCGATTTGTCTTGATGAGCTACGACTCTTGTAATAAACGTCATGTTTATCACAAAGTAATTTCATCTTTCTTTTTTTTTTCGTCTTCTGGTCAACACTCCACTACAACAGGTGGCGGTATTCCACCAACTTTTTCACTAAATTTCAGAAGAAAAAGTGACGAAAACTGAAAAATGCTGTGGAAAATTTTCAATTGTTGGCAGTGTAGCTTAATGATTTTAAAGTCATTTCTGAATCGAAAACTGACCGAGGTGAGTCGAATTAATTTCCTCAGCGTGGAGAAACGGATCAAGTTTTGAACTTGAGAGCTCTGAGAAACGGCCAATGAGAGTCTAAGAAGGAATCATTTACTGTGACATGCAGAAGATCCCTGAATCTGGTTAATCGATAGATAGAGTACTTTATTAGTCCCAAAGGGAAATTGTATTAATTAAATTGTTAGTCAGCTATCTGTGTTTGAGGGGCGCAAGGATAAGCAGAATAATATCGCTTCTACAGTATGAGAAAATTGTTCAACGTGCCATTCCCAAATGGATGTTAGGAACAGCTGAAATAAAAACAGACCTGACACGCAGTCTAAAAATAGCTAATCTTATTGCAGTTTGTTGCAGGCGATCATCACTTTCTGCAAAGTCCTCAATCAATCCTTGCTTCAGTATTTTTACATTTATTTCTGTTTTTGCTCGAAAAAAACCTCATGAGATAGACAGCCATCAGGGTTATTGTTGTAACAAATCAAAGCTCTTGTAGCGCGTGACCCTCGTCTGTGAGCGCCTGTGTAGTTCTCCTGACCCCATGTCCACCAGACAAGTCGTGTAGCGCGAGCGGGTCAGCGATTCTGAGATTTTTAACCCCGTGTAGCATGTGCTCGGCATTAATCAGGGGAGGGGGAGGGGGGGGATATGGAAAATTTAAAACTGGCCAAGTGTTCTGATTTAAATACGAGTAGGCACGCGTTTCATTTGGCGAAGGGGAATCCGAAGGCAGCAGGCCCCCAAACCGAGGCACAACCCGACGTCGGCTGCTGTCCGGGCTTGGCAGAGCGTTTTAACTGGATATCAAGGATATCGGCGCCTTGTGATTCTTCATTGGTTGCAGATTTTAAGCAGATACTGTGCAACCCATCCCGAACCAACTTTTCACACTTTTCAAAGTCAAGAAAAACAGCTGTCATTTTATCCGCTTATACTTTTTATAACATATTCCATGAATCTCCAACCGAAACAATTCATCTTTTAATTCATCCTGTCCCAAAAAATCCCTCCTAGGCGTGTTTTCCACACTGAATGGAACAGACGACGTTCCACTGTCCTCTAAAACAAAGCCTCTATTTCTCTCTTTCTCTTCATCTTTCTCTCTCTAACTCTCTCTCTTTCTCTCTTCCCCCACCCTTTTCAGCTCTTTGTGCGCCTTTGGTAGCCTGAGAGTCTAAAAATAGCCCGCCGTGTTGTGCAGCCTAATTAAGAGGAGAGGGACGAAGGTGCTCCCAAGCATCTGGGCCTAGTATGTAAGCGCTGCCCTTGTTCCCAATCGCTAGCTGATGCACACCTCTGCCAATTATCCTTTGGCTGTTTCAGAGACTTGTAGAGGAGCTGACTGACTACAAATCAAAACTTTTTCCCCCCTTCTTTTTAATAAACTCCTGAAAATGCTTGTTGCGAGAAAGCAGACGTTGCATAAGCACTTTTGTGTTTCTCAGAATGCCACCAGGAAAACAAGGCTGCATCGTTTTATTTTGGGAATTCGCGCTGCTGGGTTGGCACTATTGGAAGTAGGGAGGGATAGACACAAGTTGTAGGAGGAAGCAGGTGCAGACATGCCATGGGAATACAAGGAAGGGGTAAGGGCCAAGAGTCCCAACATAACAGTGAACAGTTTCAAGTGTGTATACACACCATGGAAATCAGGATCCGTAAGTAACAAAGTTAAACACCTAGAATTAGCATTCAATAGATTATTCTGAGCGCCGGTTAAAAGTAATAAGAGTAGGGTTGGTTTAGTGGTTAAAGAACTGGGCTGCCAGACAGGAAATTTTGTTGTTTCAAATTCCACATTTTCAGCTTTTGGCCCTCTCAGTGAATTTTGAACGATAGACTTTGATTAAAACGTAAGTGCCAGCAAAACAAAATGGTGGGTTGAGTATTGGACAAGAAAGAAGGAATTTCTTCCAATCCAGTAAGAATTGGAAAAGAGTATAATTAGACTTGGAAAAGATTTCTTTTGGACCTGGAAACATTCACTTTCAAACGGGCTTTACTGCAAGAAATGATTTGTATTATATTTACACGTAATATTGAATAGCTATAGTTGTCAGCTGATGCTTCATGTTTCTGCTTCTGAAAGGAAAAAAAAAGAAGTAATGTGCCATCTTAAAGTCCTCATCTTTTACAAGCAGAATCATGATAATTTTATCAAACACTTCAAAATAAATTACGTCTTAACAAGTGAATTATTCATGAATCTAGCCAATCTTATGTTTAAAATGTATAGATATTCTGGATAATTACAATAGTATTCACTTGCTAAGGTGTTAAGATGCAAAAAAATGACATCATAGCATGTGTAATATTCTTGAATCTAGCCAAATGTATCTATCTTTTCTAAAAACCTGTTTCCAGCAAAACAAATCTGAGTTAAAGCTTATTTGTAGTCAAATGTTACAAAAATTGCTAGCGAAAAATGCCTTAACATTTGACGAGAAATACGTTTAATAATCTTACTATTATTTTTTTTGTTGTTGTTGTGAACATATTTTAAAAAGATTGTGGATAGGTTTTGGCTAGATTCAAGAATATTTCACTTGCCAAGATGTCATTCTTTCCGGTGCGAGACCTCATCTGCATCTTAGGTGACCGCAGGTAGAGTCCCGATCTCAATGCTAAAAAGGTTAAGCTTATTTCTAGTCAAATGTTAGAAATTTTTTAAAGTAAATATTAAACATTTTTGCTAGTTTTAGGAATTTATTTCTTGAAAGACGCAAAATTATCTGCCAATGGAACAAGAAATATTTGCTTAAAATTTGATGAGAAATAGGCCTAATAATCTGTAAATATATTTGGATTGTTGTAATCTTAGTTTCAGAAATTATAGATAAATTTAGCTAGATACAAGAATATTTCACTATTCGCTAACTTTTTTTGCAGTGTGCTATTTGCTGTAAGGTTAAACATCTGTATTACATTGCAAAAAAATGGCATCTTAGTAAGTGCAATATTTTTTATTCTAGCCTAACCTAGCTATAATTTGTTAAAATAAATACAAATAAAAAAAAAGATTACAACAAAACAAATTTTGTTGTATATGGTTTAATGCTACTAAAATTGAAAGCAAAAAAATCTGTTGTGTTGGCAGATAATTTTGCTAGTTTTTAAGAATTTATTAATCTCTGCTTTGCTTGCAAGTTTAGTAACAATTTGACTAGAAATAAGCTTGATAAGCTTCTATTTAGTTTGTCGTAATCTTATTTGAAGAAAGTATAGCTAGGTTTGGCTAGATTAAAAAATATTTCACTTGCTAAGATGCTGAGATGCTAACTAGTGTACTAGTTGCTGTAAGATGTATAAAATTGGGTTTGAATAGATTTTTGAAAGAATATTTCTCTTGCTAGGATGCAATTTTTTGCGATGTAATACGGATGTTTAATCTCACAGCAACTAGTTAAAAAGTTAGCATGTCAGCATCTTAGCAAGTGACGTATTTTTAAAACCTGTCTCTCTGTAATTTCTTAAAATAAATTCTCAACAAACTAAATATAGGATTATTAAGCTAATTTCTAGTTAAATGTTACTAAAGTTGCATGTGAACAATGCCAGAGAATTTCGCTTCTTTCACAAAAAAAAAAAGAAAGAAATCCTAAAAAAAAAAAAAAAAAAGCAAAATTATTTAATTGAAATAAGCTTAATAATCTTATCGTTATAGATTATTAAGCTTATTTCTATAAAATAATTTTGTAATCTTTTTTTAAAGAAATTATAGATGGTTTGGTTAGTTTCAAGAGTTTCATTTGCTGAAATGCTAAAGGTTTTTTTTCCAGTGTAAACGCCGTTTTGGCTTGTCAGGTAAAAGAACAGCTTTATAAGCATCCGAGTCCAAACAAGTACCGTGTTTCTCGCTGCTGAACCAGAACTGAGAGGAGATTCGCTGCTTCAGGTTGACAGTTCAGCGATTTATTTTTATTTCGCTGCCAAGCACCTACACAACAGCACCTTCAGACTTGACGTCTAAAAGGTATTTTTGCATCAAACCCGCGTCTCCAAGCTGACCCAAGCACGGCCTTTTAACAGCGCTCCGCTTTGTTCGCTTTAATCCAGCCCGGCTCTTGGTAACGGAGGATAAAAGTTGTGGATATTCATATCTGTTATGAAATGAATACAAATATGCAATCTCTGCCGCATAGCCGATACAGAAATGTTTTTTTTTTTTGTTGTTGTTGTTGCTTTTTTTAGATTCCCCTTCCATCTGTTTATATCTTGTTCTGCCAGGAGTCTAAGTGATGGGTTAATCTTGGATGATTGTAGACGCCTTCGGGCAACACCTGTTAAATTTGAGTTTAGCGTTTTAGTGTTTTTGGTCTTTGAGGAAAACCATTTATAGTGGGGGTCCGCTTTGAAAATCCGACTCCGTAACATTTGAATAAATTCATGCATGTGAATGCTGATGATGTAATAAATTATGATGATTAAAAGAAAGGTAAGTTTGGACCGTGGGAGGAAACCGGAGTACCCGGAGGGAAACCACCAGGAACATGCAACCTCCATGCAGACCGACCCAGAGGCGGGAATCGAACCCGGAACCTGGAGGTACAAGGCGACATTACTAACCACTAAGCCACTGTGCCACCTTCTTTATAGATTTACATTTATTTAATATTCCTTGAGCTGTTTTCTTTCCTCCACTGCATTATTTCACCCTAATTTTCCAAATTCAAGTAGGACACCTCCAGTTTTTTCTGTAATCCACCATCCCCAGGGTCAGGTGATCTGGGATTTTGGGGCCTTGTGGTACCAGCGCAACATGAGATTGAGATGAGAATGGACATTAGATAAGCAGAGTACTGAGTACATGGCTCAGGCTGAATGCTGTCCATGTTGTGCGTGGGGGGTTTGTCTAAGCTCCGTGCCAACTCCGCCCGTCCCCGAGTTAGCCGCAGATGGCAGAGCGACAGAACGGTGGAGGCACACTGTGTGCAGGCCGGCGAGACTGTTTACCAGCACACTGGACCGAGTGCCATGTGTGTAGAAGGCAGGGTGTGAGAGCACACAGACGCGCTCAGGATAAAGTCCAACACACACACACACACACTGACGAGCCTGCCAGAGTGAATATAGGCTGATGCTACAGAGACTTTCTGAGCTGACAGGGGAGATTGATTTCCTCCTCCGGCTCCTGCACTCCGTAACTCGACATGACACGGCACCGACTTCAGATCTTCCAGATTTTTTGGGTGTTGTAAGCTGCCACACTTTGGCAGGTCACTGATATCTGAGATTCTGTTCACTCTTCAGTATTTAAACATTCACTATTATTATTATTATTTTTACCCACTTTAACACCAAGTCACGATTTCTTAGCTACTGAGATACGCAGTAGATATGCGTACAGTATCTATCCGCCATTTGTGTGTGCATTTGGTCCAGGCGAGATAAACAGGATTAGGGATTTAGGATTACACTCCCCTGACCTTGTCCAGATTGTCTAGCGTCTAAGCCGTTGAGCATGTAACACTCGAACCTAGCAGGACATCGTTTCAATCGAACAACGTGGAATAAAATCGCCAGCGTGACCGAGAGCAGCATGCTCAGGGGTCGAGGCTAATTTTAATACGTAAAATATAGTCATGTTAAACACTATAGGATTTCTTTGTACTTAGAAGAAGCTTTTATTTGTCACAACACAATGACCTCTCTTTTTTTTTTTTTTTTTTTTTGTTGTATATCCTAGTTTGTTAGGGATCAGAGGTCAGGGTCAGCCATGATACAGCACCCCTGGAGCAAAGGGGGTGGTAATTAGGGCCCTTGCTTAAGGGCTCGACCGGGGGTGGTTGGCATTGCTGGGGCTTGAACCCCTGACCTTCTCATTAATAACCCAGAGCGGTAACTGTTGAGCCACCACTACACTACTACACTACGAAAATATACTATATATAGTTACATTCATGTAAAAATTTTCTTTAAGTATAAGATTACAGAAATTCAAAATTTAATATTAAGTTAAATCTCTTGTTCTATTGGCAAATAATTTTGCTAGTTTTAAGCATTTTCTATATTATAGTGGAACCTCGGATTGCGAGTAACGTGGTTTACGAGTGTTCCGCAAACCGAGCAAAGATTTTTAATAATTCTTTATTCGGAAACCGAGCAAGTATTAGTTTACGAGCGCCGAGTATCATGCTTCACACATGCGACTCTTATTTTGACACCGAGCGTCACTCTCTCACCTTTGTGTGTGTCCGTTTGTTGTGAAACTTAAGTGATTCCTTTAGTATGCACTCATGCCAGTCTCGCTTTCTTCCGTTAAAACGGTGTTTCCATGTTAGTATGTGTGCCCGTTTGTTGTGAAACTTAAAAAGTGAGTCTGTTAATATATGCTCATGTCAGCCTCAGAAAGATTTCTTTTCTTCCTGTTAAAACGGTGTTTCCGTTGTGTGTGTGTGTGTGTGTGTGTTTGTTGTGAATCTTAAAAAGCGAAGTGGGGAGAGGCAGGAGGAGTGTTGCTGTGTAAAAGAGGCGAGGGAAGGGGCTAATTCCACACACACACACACGCACACACACGGCGCCTGCGCGCACCAACGGAACCACTTATCTGTCAGGATTTATTTGTAAATTTTTTTTAAGGTAAAGTGCAGATTAATTTGTTTTATTTTCATTTTATAGATTGTATTAATTATTTTTATGTATTTATTTTTTGGGGCCATGGAACGAATAATTTGAGTTTTCATTATTTCGTATGGGAAGTGATGATTTGGTTTACGAGTGTTTTGGAATACGAGCATAATTCGTTCGGGAAGTGGGCTCGTATTCCAAAACACTCGTAAACCAAATCCAAGGTTCCACTGTACTTGCTAAAAACAACATTAGTTGCCAACAGAACAAGAAATGTATACTTTGAAACTAGTAAAAGTTATCTAGAAATAGACTTGGAAATCTTCCAGTTGGTTTATTTTAGACTTGTATTAAATAATTTTGATAACTTTTTCTACATTATAGATATTTTCACTTACTAAGATAATTTTTGTTTAATATATGAGACAGGTTTTACTCTACACAAGCAAACATGGTTCATCTGTGTGTTTTTTTGCGGCAAATTGTTGTAGTCCTAGTTATATGTCTTTTTACCCTTTGAACTAAAAAATTCTGCTGAATAAAGTGACTTTGTGCCTGGCTGTGCGGTCGGTTTATTACTCCCCTTCTGCCTTTATCTGATAATCAATCCTAATCTCATAAACTTAAGTGTACACAGAATTAGTAATATATTTTGCCGTCCTTAATGTCCTTACTTTTTGTTACTCTGTCCTTTCCATGTGGAATTTTTCAAAATAAGAGGTAATCTAATCTAATTATGTAACATTTCATGTATTTGATCTTTTAACAAACTGCTAAAAAATGTTATGTTCTTGGATCTAGCCAAACCTATCTATAATTTCTTAAATAAGATTATTGGCCTCCGAGTGGCGCAGTGATGAAGTGCAGTTAGACATGACTAAATTAGAGAGAAAATTGGGGGGGGGGGGGGGGGGGGAGATGATTATTCTGTTCATTCGACTTTATTTATTGTTCTATTGGCCTAAAATGTAACTTCTTTTATTAAATAAATTCCTACAAACTAGCAAAATTGTTTGCTAACAGAATAAGACATTTTATTCTGAAATTTTAGTTACATTTAACTAGAAACAAACTTAATAATCTTATATTTGGTTTGTTCTAAACTTATTTTAAGAAGTTATAGATTTTCGCTTATAGAAATTCAGTATTTCGCTTGCTAAGATTTTTTGCAGGTTTGCAGTGCCATTATACTGTAAGAAATTGCATCTTAGAAAGTGAAGTATTCTTGAATTTAGCCAAACCTGTCTATAATTTCTTAAAACAAGTTTACAATTAGTCAAATATAAACGCTTAAGCTTATTTCCAATCGAGCTTTACTAAAATTGAAATCGAAAAAATGTCTTGTTCTACTGGCAAAGAATTTTGTTGTTTGTAATTTAGGAATTTATTATTATTTTTTTCTCTAAAGAAGCAAAGTAGAGCAAGATATTTTTCACTTGCAATTTTAGGAACGCTTGACCAGAATAGATTTTTTGTGGTTTATTGTAATCATATTTTAAGAAATTATTGCTAGATTTGCTGGACTCAAGAATATTTTACTTGCTAAGATTCAAAGATGCTGAGATTTTTTTTCGTGGTACCTCGGCATACTCTATGAATTTTATCCGTTCCAGAGACGAGTTCTTAAGACGAAATTTCGTTTTGCGAAACGCATTTTCCCATAGGATATAATGTAAATGCAGATAATCTGTTCCAGCCACCCAAAAATATTACCAATATTCAACTTTATAATCATATTTCTGTAAATAAAAACTATTTTAAAAAAAGTTTAGAAAAGACATGTAAATTAAGTAAAATCTGAAATAAATAGACATTAAACCTTACTTACTTAATTTATGATTCCTCTTGGCACCGGCTGCTTTAAAAATTTAATTGAAAGCGACTCCCTTTTCTTTTTAACATTCTTGGGACCCATGGTAAATTTTTCACAAAGTGGAAAGAAATTATAATTCTTTTTTTTTTTACTTCACTAAAATTTCTTGCTTGAAAATTTGCACGACTGGGGCGTTCGTATATATTTATGTACAGTATAAATGAGCTGTTTAAGAGCATTCTTTTATCATTCTGTTTTAGTTATTAATACACTAAACCCTTATGTTTTAAATGTTACTCAAATTAACTTGCACCCCATCATGGGTTATCATGGATCGATCTAACTTGTCTAGCGAACATAATATGTCCAAGACTCTGAAATGCTTGCTTTATAATTATGGTTAAATATTGCTTAAATTACAGGTAGACCTGTAGTAACTTTTTTGTTTTCAGGAAATAAGTTTTAAATGTATTTCTCTATAAACAGATTTTTTTTGTTGTTGTTGAAAAAAAAAACGCTTCAATATTCGGAGCAAGTGGACAACGGTGAAATCCTGCAGTAGTCCCAGCGCTCATGCCTTACACTCACACCCCGACACCAACTGCCCCGAATCTGTCAGCAATATCTCTTGTGTAGTCCTTGAAAAACAAAAACCGCTGTGCATGAAAAGACCTTAAACCCCGTAAACAGGCAAATACTTTGAAATGACTAAACAGCGTCATATTCACTGAGCCATCATTTATTTTTTGAATCATTTCAGCTTTTCTCTAACATCTGTCTGGAAAACAATAATCCTTCCTAATGATGTTGGGATTATTTGTGAGTACACCGGTGCCATGATCGAAGAGGAGATCCTGGGAGCCCAGCGTTTCTAACATCCCAAACATGTGGAAATGTCTTGGAGGACTGTATGAAGGATATGGCAATAACTCCAAGCCAAATTCCTTTAATGCCCAAGTGGTGTTGGCTTCCACAGGCAGATGCGTCTCTTCCACAATTTTGCGACAAGCTATTCGTCAATTTTGAACAATCAGGCGTTCCCCTGGCTTGAGCGTTCACAGAAACAACTGCAGTGAGCGCCAAACCACCTGTGAGCACCGTCTTTAAAACATTAGCGCCATTCAAATGTTATACTGCAGCTAAGATTCTCATCACCATACTGTGCTTGAAGTCTTCCGTAAATGTCGATCGCTTTTACGATGAGAAATTTCTAGTCCCAAGTTTGACTTGAACGTCCCACATAACAAGGAACATGCTTTTTGTTGTTTTCCCACTATAATAGTCTTGTGTAGAGGTTGAAAAGTTCATCTACAAGCCTTGTTGATGAGCAGAGTTCTTTGTTTTGGTTATCTTTCAGGTTGGTAGACACAACAATCTGCTTAAACTAAAGTGCAAAACGGCAAAATCTTATTAAGTGGAGTTTTTTTTTTTTTTTTCATTTTTGGACTTATTTCTAGCACAGGATCATTTTATTCCTTGGATTAAAAGTCAGCGGAAACACTTACTCAGTCTTGAGTGTAATGAGAATGTTTCTGGATTACAGCTGAGGCTAATTAATTAATCTCTAATTTACAAAATTAGATTTCTTTTTCCGACCTAATTTCCATTCAAAGAATACGCTCAGTGTGTTGATATAACCCCAAGTCTAAAGAACATCGAGACCAGGACTAACTGAGACAGAGTGTTACAGTGTCCTAGGTCAAGTCAAGATCAAGTCCAAAAAAAAAAAAAGGGAGGACTGTTTAATGCTCAGGAGTGAAAATCAAACCCCTTTCTGTCAAATCCTTTTCAATGCGAAGCCTTTATTCTCACTGATAATTAGGCCGTTTTGTAGAAGAAAGAGTTACTTCTTGAAAAGTTTGTGAAATAAACGTTTTTGCCGCTCCTCAAACTCAAGACCTAGACACGTCCAATCGATACAGAACATATCTCGAGACCAGACTCGCGTCCCTCAGTCTCTCCTCAATAGTTACGAGGTATCGCTTTATATACCCCTGTTAAAATTAAAAGCGGTTTGAGAACAGCGGGTCCATGATTTGTGGTTTAACCTGAACATTTGACTTTAAGCCCTTTTGATGGTGAAATCCAAACATGTGTGATTTTAATTTTATTTCCTAAAGCAGCACGCCAGTGAGTCCACTTCAACCAGAGGAAAAGACAGTTTACTAAAAGGAAAAGTGCACTGCTTGTAATCTTTCATGTTGCACTGGTGAAGCACTGATAGGAAGCACTGATGCCACACTTGTACCCTTGAACAAGGCAAATCAGTGGCACTGTTAATAAAGGAAAAATCGATTGAGTTATGAATCATACGTCTACTCCAAAAATGGAATTTATTAAACGTTTATATTAGAGATGCACCGGTCGACCAGCCAGTGACCAGAACTTTCTGGTTTTCAGCTTGATCACCTGATCACCATTCCGTGCAGAGTTCACGAGCTTCTGAATGGTGCAACAAAAACGCATTTTTATGGTTTAATGGTGTCAAAAGTTGCACAAGTTAAAAAAAAAAACCTCCTATTTGCCTTTTTCTCAAAACTTTTTCAGCAAGTGAATTAAACCCACTCAGACCCACTTATTAAACACGCTTACACCAGTCTCACCGAGGAGGCTTAGGGCATGATACACCAATC
Organism: Clarias fuscus; assembly: GCA_030347435.1. Lineage (NCBI taxonomy): Eukaryota > Metazoa > Chordata > Actinopteri > Siluriformes > Clariidae > Clarias > Clarias fuscus. Next base: position 4,596,361 of record CM059230.1, on the reverse strand, counting down.
ATACAACCAGACAATGTGTCCATCACAGGGCGCACAAACATACTCATTCACACACTACGGGAAATTTGTGAACGGCAATTAGCCTAATCTGCAGATCTTTGGACTGTCGGAGGAAATCCACCAATCGCGCAGAGAACATGCAAACTCCATGCTCACAGAGATGGGAATCGAACCCAGACCCTGGAGGTGCAGGGCGACAGTGCTAACCACTACACCACCGCGCCGCCCCTTTATTTGTCAAGTGAGAAAAATAATACGTGTACAATTCACGTGAGCTGCTTCAGTGATTTGTCCGTATCTGCAAATGTTCCCAAAACCACGGGCCGTTCGTATCTATATTACGAAATACAGTTAGCCGACTATTTGGTGATCCACCCATAAGGACACATCATTAATAGCGCATTGACATGGTCAAAGTTTGGTTTGTCCTTGATGGTTGGTGGTTCCCTGTTCCAGGCTCCAGCCGATCTGATGTATCGGCTGAAATGTACAGTATGTGGGTGTGGTTGAGCAACATACCGGGCAGCAGGGACAGGGACCGGTATAACAGGACCAGGTTTCATTTGAAAGCGCAGAAATCAAAGTCGCGGTGTGAGTCCTACACCTGCTGCATCATTACAGCTCTGGAAAAATGTGTCGCTTTCAATTCACATTTGTTAGTCTTTGATTTTTTTAGGTTTGCCCCGGGGCGAGATTTGGGAGAAATCAGTATCACTTTGGCAAGGTTAACTTCCAGCTGCTGTCACATAGGCGCACACACACACACACGTCCAGAAAACGTCCGTCGGCTTTGAGCGGCAGCGAGCGCTTCGCTGATATTCTCAGCCCCTCGGGCGTGTTCCCTTTTTCATTGAATCTTTTTTTCCCTCCGGTCACTCTGTACCATCTCTTCACTTTGAAATCAAACAAGAAAGGAAAGGATCGACGAAGCGCAGGGAAGCTTTGACGACTCCGGATCTTTGTGCGCTCTTTCTTCTGCACTTTAATTGGCCCCCCAAAAAAACGCTTCCTCGTTTTCCACACTCTCTGGGAAATTCGTTTTGTCGAATATATGAGTTCTTTATGTCCTGTCAAGTGCGATTTGATGGCCGGTCACACCAACTATATAGCTGTGGCTTCTCTCCGTCAGAGCTGTTACAGCTGTTTTCTCCGTCACCTTATAATTGGAGACGGAGCTCAAACCTGAGCAGCTACAAAACAGATGCCGGGTTTCTACTCTAACTGATGAATGGTACAAAAAAAAAAGAAGAAGAAAAAAAACGCAGACTGCAGGGTTTTTACAGATTTTTAATTTCCCTTTTTCTGTTCAAAACTTAATGATATTTAAAAACAAACATACTGAGCTGTTTTGCACAATTTTATTCCAGCTTACTATTTAATATGATCTTCCACAGACCTCAAAGTGCTTTTAAGAAGACGATGGTAGACTGGGTTTAACAGGTCTGCATTAAAATGCCCTTGTTCTTACAGTGCAGGTGCAAAGTAGATCATGTTTTTTTTTTTTTTTTTTTTAAGTTCATCTAACCCTCACGGTGTAGACTCAGCTGCACCAAACGAAGGTATGCCGCAGTACGCTATGCCCTCGAGACGGTGCGAAAGAGTTAAAGCTATTCTGCCGTCGGAAAATAGGTTTCGTATCTCTCCCTTTTACCTCAAAAAAAAAAAAAAAAAAGGATCTGGGACGAAAAGAGCTTTAATGGAAGATGGGGGACGGTCCTGTAAATGTCAAGGTTTTCGTTTTTAAATGTCTCAACGCTTTGGATTCAGCATACATTACTTTTTTTTATTTATATAGCCACAGATATGCATAGAATTACTATTATAATTTTTTTTTTTTTTTTTTTTTACTTTAATACAACATTGCTGCGCTCGGTATCTTGTTCCGCCTACCGATCATTTCCGTCTAATACCTATCCAAGAAAAAGAAATAAATCTTTATTGCGTATTTTCGACATAGATCAAATCCAGATCTGAACTATTTATTCATTTATTTGAACCCTTTAGTGCACTCATCTTAGGTCATTTATTTATTTTTATTATTATCATCATCATTATTATTAGTAGTATTTTTTAATAAGGCATCCATTCTCTCGCTCACCGTAGATGCCTCTTGCCTTCCAAATCTTACCGTTAAGACGGCGAGGAGAACAAAAGACCGGCTCTGCCGTCTCAGCTTGAGGTGGCTGATGCATATTAAAGAACTAGCCCGTGAATAGGGAAAGTTCTGGAGCCGTAATCCGACCTCTGACGACACTCGGGCTGCTGTTCTTGTTCCTCTAGACACAATAGAGCTCCAGTGACAGGCATTGTGGTTTGGAGATTAAGCCTGGGGTGGAAAAGCAAGGGAATACCGAAGTCTGTGGATTCATACATACACACACACACACCATCCAGACTATCCCTTGTGAATTTTATTTTATTTTTTTCCCCCCCCACAAAGTAGCCCCTTTGCATCTACCTGATGGAGATATCTGATTGTGACTCCGTACGACCAAGCCGATGATTTTCAGGTTGCGAATCTGAAAGGTTACGGGGTCGTACTTTCTTTTGAAGTGATAAAATAGCTCTTCTTATTCTCGTCATCTTTGTTGCCTTTGCTTTGCTTTGGTATTAATGCTTTTTTTTTTTTTGTCCCCCCCCCCCCCCTTCTTCTTCTTCTTCTTTTTTCTCCGTACCTTTGATTCTTTGTTCCATAACCCACATGTGACGTAGATATTTGCGCCGCCTTTGAAACTGACCTATATTTCGCCTGAAAACGAGCCCTATCTTGTCTCTGCACCATTGTCGACACCTCTCTGTAGTTAAACAACCTGGAGGCCTCTTATGCGACAGTCATGTGTGCATAAGCTGTGTATACCCAAAAAAAAAAAAGTCAAGACCTCACAGGGGCTGAAAGCACTAAAAGGTTTACCCAGCAGGCATTTATATTTTGATTAGTAAGTGGTAAAAAGGCATTGATGGAGGGTTTTTTTTTTTTTTTTTTCCTTTTCTTTCTTTCTTTCTTTTTTTCCCCTTTCCGTCCTATAAACCATACGGCAGATTCGGGTAGGACAGCGGAAACGCGTTCATGGTGAAAAGAGAGCGCGTGACACCAATATATCGCAGGCTCGTCTCTTAATGGCCGCTCTCTGCTTCGCCTTTTCTTTGGTCAATTTATTAAGCCTCGTCTGCGTGCCCTCTCGGAGACCTTTTTCCATTTCACGACTTCATTCTTTTAGTCAGTGTCGGTCTAAATCTTTTTCTTTTTCTTTTTTTAACTCACCTACACAACGTTTTGGTATTCAGGACTTCGTTTGAGATGAAAAGAATGACTTTTGCACTTTGAAGTGCATAGAGAATGAGGATCAGTCTTAAAGCCACAGCTAATCAATGCAAGCCACAGCCATTATCCTGTAATCCATTCATTGCCCGCATAGATTCTTTTGCCGTTTAATGAAAGGATCCATTGTCTACGGCGCAGGTTGTGCAGTGGGTAAAAATCAGGTGGCCTAGCAACAATATTTCTCTTAATGATTAATTGCACACTTCACATGATTTATGACCGCGTCTCATTATCGGGAAAACGACTTGTAATAAACTCATCTTTTTTTCTTTTTCTTTTTGTTGTGTTTCTTCCGCAGACCAAATGAAGACCTGGTTGACGTTCCCTTGGCCATGACCCATGCGAAGATCACATCCCAGGAAGACGAGTTTGTCCTTCAGAAATTTGCCTCACCCATCCTCCAGCTCATCATCTTTTCCAAACTGGCTCAGAAGATAAGAACTTAGAGGGGGCAGAACAGGAGGGGTGTGAGGGTGTTGGGCAGGGGGCTGCTGGTGCACGGGGGACGGGCAGCACACATCTCCGAAGGTGAGTGAAAGCCCAGGCTCGCCCATGCCGTCCCCTGCCCGCACCAGTCCTCCTGCCCTCTGCAATGGTGACGTGATGGTTGGCGTCATGGAAGGTCTCCGTTTCGTCGCTCCCTTTTCTCTGCGCTGTTATTCGCCGATTTGTTACTGACTCGAGCACGGTGTGTGTATATACGCAAAACAGGTGGCAGTAGGGTGACGATGCTGGTGTGTGGACGCGTGAGACGGCTCTACAGGCAGCTCACGCTGCAGACCAGCCTACTGCTGCTCTTTCTCTTCTGCATGGTCAGTGTCCTCATCTCTGCCTACTTCCTGTATGGGGTCAAGCGCGAACTGGAGCCTGCAGGCGTCAGCGCATCGGAAGGCGTCGACGACGGCACCGCCGAATGGGAGGATTCGCAGGCCGCCACCCCTTCCCTTCCATCAGCCAGGATACTTCCTGCGAGAACTGCCAAGCCAGCAGACACTTCCCGCACGGACCCTGTGGTTCTGGTTTTTGTCGAGAGCCTCTACTCACAGTTGGGCCAGGACATCGTGGCCATCCTGGAATCGGGACGCTTCCGCTACCAGATTGAGATCGCCCCCGGAAAGGGCGACATGCCCACGCTCACCGACAAGAACCGGGGCCGCTTCACGCTGGTCATTTACGAGAATATCCTCAAGTATGTCAACCTGGATGCCTGGAATAGAGAACTTCTCGATAAGTACTGTGTGGAGTACGGCGTGGGGATTATTGGTTTCTTTAAGGTGAGGATTTAACCGTCACAAGCGATCCTAAATTACAGTTCAAAACGGGTGCACACGCACAAAAAAAAAACATCTATACAACTCTGCAGAATAGTATGTTCAACAACCACATCAAACACCTTTTTTTTTTTTTTTTTTTTGCCATCCAACACACCGGAAACCGGCACATAGAAGAAAAAATAAAAGAGAAACAACGTCAAAGTAAATTTTTAATTCACCAAAATTCCTATTTTTATAGTAAGAAGGATGTTTAACAGAGCAACAAGGTTTAAGGGAGCACAACCTGAAGTGGAAGATCTGTTAAATAATGACATTTATTAATATTGTTTGATATTAACACTATAGATGGGACTGTCACCACCCGATACAATGTTATCATGATACCTCGGTGCTGATTTTATTGATATTGTGATTCTGATATTATTTTTTATATCACATTATATTGCATAATATTACATTACATTATATTAGATATAAAAAATTATATTACACTACATTATATTATATTACATTACATTATATATAATAATTATATTACACTACATTATATTATATTACTTTGTATCTCATTATATTCGACAGTATATTATCATTAGTGGTGCAATATACTGTACAAAAATTTTTTTACACATCTTTATATCTTTATATACAGTGCATAATTTATATATATATATATATATATATATATATATATATATATATATATATATATATATATATATATATATATATACGTGGACAAAATTGTTGGTACCCTTCGGTCAATGAAAGAAAAACTCACAATGGTCACAGAAATAACTTTAATCTGACAAAGTCATAATAAATAAGAATTCTATGAATGTTAACCAATGAAAGTCAGACATTGCTTTTCAAACATGCTTCAACCTAATTATTTAAAAAAATGAACTCATGGAACAGGCCTGGACAAAAATGATGGTACCCCTAACTTAATAGTTTGTTGCACAACCTTTTGAGGCAATCACTGCAATCAAACGATTCCTGTAACTGTCAATGAGACTTCTGCACCTCTCTGCAGGTATTTTGGCCCACTCCTCATGAGCAAGCTGCTCCAGTTGTTTCCGGTTTGAAGGGTGCCTTTTCCAGACAGCATGTTTCAGCTCCTTCCAAAGATGCCTCAATAGGATTGAGGTCAGGGCTCATAGAAGTCCACTTTAGAATAGTCCAATGTTTTCCTCGTAGCCATTCTTGGGTGTTTTTAGCTGTGTGTTTTGGGTCATTGTCCTGTTGCAAGACCCATGACCTGCGACTGAGACCCAGCTTTCTGACACTGGCCAGCACATTTCTCTCTAGAATCCCTTGATAGTCTTGAGATTTCATTGTACCCTGCACAGATTCAAGACACCCTGTGCCAGATGCAGCAAAGCAGCCCCAGAACATAACAGAGCCTCCTCCATGTTTCACAGTATGGACAGTGTCCTTTTCTTGATATGCTTCATTTTTCCGTCTGTGAACATAGAGCTGATGTGCCTTGGCAAAAAGTTCCATTTTTGTCTCATCTGTCCATAGGACATTCTCCCAGAAGCTTTGTGGCTTGTCAACATGTAGTTTGGCATATTCCAGTCTGGCTTTTTTATGATTTGTTTTCAACAATGGTATCCTCCTTGGTCGTCTCCCATGTAGTCCACTTTGGCTCAAACAACGACGGATGGTGCGATCTGACACTGATGTTCCTTGAGCATGAAGTTCACCTTGGATCTCTTTAGAAGTCTTTCTGGGCTCTTTTGTTACCATTCGGATTATCCGTCTCTTTGATTTGTCATCAATTTTCCTCCTGCGGCCACGTCCAGGGAGGTTGGCTACAGTCCCATGGATCTTAAATTTCTGAATAATATGTGCAACTGTAGTCACAGGAACATCTAGCTGCTTGGAAATGGTCTTATAGCCTTTACCTTTAACATGCTTGTCTATAATTTTCTTTCGAATCTCCTGAGACAACTCTTTCCTTCGCTTCCTCTGGTCCATGTTGAGTGTGGTACATACCATGTCACCAAACAACACAGTGACTACCTGGAGCCCTATATATAGGCCCAATGACTGATTACAAGATTATAGACACCTGTGATGCTAATTAGTGGACACACCTTGAATTAACATGTCCCTTTGGTCACATTATTTTCAGTATTTTCTAGGGGTACCATCATTTTTGTCCAGGCCTGTTCCATGAGTTTATTTTTCTAAATAATTCTGTTGAAGCATGGTTGAAAAGCAATGTCTGACTTTCATTGGTTAACATTCATAGAAATTTTTTTAATTATTACTTTTGTCAGATTCAAGTTATTTCTGTCACCACTGTGAGTTTTTCTTTCATTGACTGAAGGGTACCAACAATTCTGTCCATATATATATATATATATATATATATATATATATATATATATATATATATATATATATATAATAATAAAAATTGCTACACATTATATATTGATCTATATGATATGATCATATTATAATAATAATAATATTATTATTATTATTATCATTCTATTTTTCTTTTACTAGTGTGTATACATTTTTTTTGGCTGACGCTGTATTTACTCACCCTCCCACAGTTTATTTACCGTGCAATACATTTCCATTAGTTGTGCAATATATTTATCTATTAATCATTCCGCAGTATATTTCCTGTGCAACATGTTCTTATCAGTTGTACAATATATTTATTAATCATCCTTTAATTTATTTACAATGCATTATATTCTCTTCAGTTATGTAATATAGTATTAATTATTTCAGAAACTTATTTACTGTGCAATATATTCTCGTTAGTTTTGCAAAATACTGATTAATTATTCCGAAATATTTTACTGTACAACATGCGTTTAATCAGTCGTGCTATATATTGTTTTTCATCTACCAGGTCCAAACAGCAACGGTTGATAAAGTATTCATTCGTTCCATTGGATCGTTCTGTACATATCATGATTTTATAAATATCCCGATTCGATATTACATTTTTACAATTTTAAGACAAAATAAAAAGTTGAGTCATAACTCACCAATTTAACCTTAGCTTCATTCAACACATAGTCCTAACTAAGTAATTAAATGTAGCCCGTTGCTTATATTGTAGCAAACACTACAGAATTTTTGTAGCATGAATTTTTGTCACAGATCCGCCATGATTATTACTTTTAAACAAATTAAAAACAATTCAATCCTACCACAAGGGATCCGCCAGTGTGTGAGTAGTTTAGAGTAGGATTATACCACCTGTAGCATTATAAACCGCCTCAATTGCCTCCAGAAGTGGATGTTGAGTGTTTTAGTGCGCGGGTGTGCGCAGCTTCTCACGAGACTTAATTAGCGTGTGTGGTGGTTCGAGACTAATTCGCCCGGCGAGTTTGGAGAAAAAGGCTGATCACTGACTTTTTAACGCGCACAGCTTTTGATAATGTAATGCCATAAAAATGCGTTTTGTTGAGAATTTCTGCGCTTGTGCTCGATGTGAGCGGTCATGGCTGATCAAGCTGATAACCAACCAATTCCGGTCACTTGCCGATAATGATTAAAAATGTAATAAATCACATGTAAAAAATCGATTTTGGAGTCAATATGGCGGCGATGCATGAATCGTAGCACACGAAAGAATCGTCAAAACTGAATCGATTTTTTTTTTCTCCCCAGTCTCTAATAAACACTTTTTTATAGACTTTCAACAGCAGCACTTTTGCCACACATGGTAAGCCATAAACACACAATGAGTAAATTAAAGTTTATTACATTCTCCAGTAGCTAATTTATTAATTAATAATTAGTATTAATTATTAAATAATTGTTATAATTCCTCCAGTTTGTTTTAGCATTTCAATTATAGTTAAACTGCACCGAGAAGTTTCTTTTGACCTTTGGGAGGACATACTGCCCTCTTGTTACCCTAATGTGATGTAAAGCTTCAAGCTACAGTCATTTATATAGAGTTCTTCTACCAAAAAAAAACAATAAAAAATGGAAGTAAATAATGTTCCTGTTTCAAATAAATATTTTACAGTTCTCCAAATCCTGCAATATTACGTTGGTGTATCCTACTTAAGCCCTTCCTCCTTAATGGATGTGCAGCGAGAGCACTTGCATCAACCAGACTTAAAGGCGTATTAGAAGAGCATTCACTCATAAATTAAAAAAGAAAAAAGGTGAAGCTTTACTTCAAAGCTCAGCTTCTACACAACCTCTGGTTGGCTGCTCGTCCTGTCTTTTCTGCTTGGGAACGTTCTCTGCCGTGTCCTGTTCTGCCTCATTGCCTTCAGCCCTGAGCACTTCTAATGTTACATCCTGGAGAAACATGGCTCCGAAAACCAGTTTCCCATGAGGGAAAGCAGTGACTGCAGCCAGCCAGCACTTGGCTTGGTGCAATCTCCCGAAGCTATATTAAGCACAGTCTTCTCAGCATCCTCCTTCCTCCGCTCACTCTTGTCACCTTTGGATCGTTTCTGAAACATTATGTGTCGCGTACAGGGTTAAATGGAGTTGGGAATATAAAGCAGAGGAGACGGATAGGAAGGTTAATATTCTGATATATGGCATGATCTCTTTTATTGCTGTTTATTTACAAAGCAGGCTGGTAGTTTCGTTTCTTCTTGGGAGTAACTCGATCGTAGTGTTGCGAGCCAGGTTAAATTGAGGACTTCAGGCATTTTTTAAATGCAACAAAATAGAAAAAGTCTTTGTTCAGAAAGGTTTCGTTCTAGCATTACATTCGACTCCTGATACTTAATTAAGTACAGTGGAACCTTGGATTACGAGCATAATTCGTTCCGGAAGCGGGCTCGTATTCCAAAAACACTCGTAAACCAAATAGACTTTTCCCATAAGAAATAATGAAACCTCAAATTATTCGTTCTACAGCCCCAAACAATAAATACATAAAAATAATTAATACAACACATAAAGTAAAAATAAAACAAATTAATCTGCACTTAACATTTTTAAAAAAGTAAAAATAAATCCAGACAGTTAAGTGTTTCCATTTGTGCGCGCAGGCGCCGTGTATTTTTGTGTGTGTGTGTGTGTGTGTGTGTGTGTGTGTGTGTGTGTGTGTGTGTGTGTGTGTGTGTGTGGAATTAGCCCCTCGCCTCATCTTAAACAGTAAAACTCCTTCTTCCTCCCACACCTCGCTTTTTAAGTTTCACAACTAACATACACAATGCAAACACTGTTTTAACGGGGAAAAAAGAAATCCCGTTATAATAAATAAAAAATAACAAATGAACCAGCACCTTAACTTTGAAAAGAATCGCGACAGAGCAGAGTTTTCTGTGTAAATAAAGCGCGTCTGCAGCCGGTGTGTGTGTGTGTAATTTGACAAAGTAAATGTGTGTGTGTAAAAAGTGCGTGCGTGCATGCGGCACAGTGTCAAATTATGCGCGCCTACACAGAAGAGAGAGGGAGATGTTGACTATAAGAGACACTCGTGAACCACGTTACTCGCAATCCGAGGTTCCACTGTAACATGTCGCTAACTAAAATCCAAAAACGATCCAAAGGTGACCTTTTCTTGCTGTGGCATTATAGTCTGTTATTGAACTTTTTATTTTGAATGTCATGTGACCTCCATGACATCAGACGGCAGAAGCCCTGTTACCAACATTAGGCGACTATTTATTTTCATTGATAATTGCGTTCATTGATAATTGCGTCTAGCAAGGCATTTGACTACAGTCTGGAATATCCTGTGTTCAGACCCCACCACCACCAATTTGCCCCTGTTGGGCCCTTGAGCAAGGCCCTTTACCCTGCTCAGATGTATAATGAGTTTTAAAAGAAAAAAATAAGACCGTCCACCAAATGCCATAAACTTAAAAGCATTTCAAAGCCTATCAGTTGGCTTTCCTGATGACCTACCCAGATTACCCACTGCTTTGACATACAGATAAAACAGTAACAGGGCAAAAACTTTGACTTGTTCAATTCCAAAGAGTTAAATTCACAAGTGAATCCTTTTTGTAGTGGAATTGATGGCAAAGGAAAAAAATAATGGAATCAGCTCTCTGTTATATAAACTTCATCGTAAAAATTTTAAGCACAATGTTCAGAACCAGTCAAACGTTTGGATCTTCCCATTTTCTAATTCGATGTTTTTGTACATTCTAAAATAATACTAGAGATTTCAAAATGATTCAATATCACACATGGAATTACATAAGTAACAACAGTCGGTTATCACGAGGTGGTATCAAAAAGTTTCGAGATTAGCTCTGTTTAAAAGAAAGTACTTTATTACTTATTACTTTATTATTAAAACTTTATGTGGTGAGTAGGGTGAGTGCGAATGTCCTTCGCCGATCATCAAGCACAAGTAGCCCAATGGTTTCGACATTTTTGAAGGGTTGAGCCCATTGGAGGTCTTTCTGATCTCCCGTCGTCTTGCACCCTCGAAACACCCGTCCCACTCAAAACACCTTGAACGACTCGGTGCAGCATCGTCGTCAAAATATCACCGTGTAAGATTTTCCCAGTTTCACTCAGAATTTCACATTCGCTCATTGTTCTACCAAAGTCGCAGATGTGGTCAGAATAGCACCGGTTGCACAGCTCCCGATGTACAAAGGACAGTGTCTTTTTTGCTACAAATCTAGTTTCAGAACTTTTTGATACCACCTCGTGTTTTAAGACATGAAGGTTAGCTGTTCTGGAACACTTCATGCAAGAACAGTATTGTCAAAATCCCCATGCAAAACCCATCAAGCACCATGATGAAACTGGCTCTCGTGAAGAAAGCAGGACCAAAACTTGCCTCTGCTGCAGAGAAGTTAATTTAGAGTTTCTAGCCTCAGAAATAACCAATTAACAAACAGCACCTCAGATTAGAGCCGTTATGAAGCTTTACAGAGCAGAAATAGCAGATGCATCTCAATATCGAAGGAGATTATTGCATACGTTAGATGCCTTCAGCATTATTTTACAGTGAAATAAAACCAGGCAGGACTGAAGAATTACCGTAGTTTGACTGGTAGTGTAGTTCAGAAGTATTAATCAAATCAAGAAAAAGTTTCAGTCCTAATTGATTACTATAGAATTTTCTCGATCATAATATTCATCGCTTTGTGTTTTATTGCATGGTTATTTTAACAGTTGGCTAGTGGATTGATGTCAAAGTGCTGTCAGTGTTAAAGCTGATATCGTTAAAAAAATGTGACAAAGTGTGTCAGGAAATGTTACCTTTGATAAAACTGTACTATATTTCAAAACTATCTGATGAACTACAGTAGCAGAGACTGATACAACTATAACTATAAAATTTGCCTAGGGAAACTGATAAGGACACCATATATTGTTATTGCATAAAACTTCAAGTGTGTGTCCTAAAACTTGCATTTCATGTTGAAAGGTTAAATTTCAGTTACACCCACATCCCTGTACTGGCTAAAAAAAGAGTCATTAATCACGTTTAAGTTTACTGATGATTGAGACATATTTGCAAAATGTTTTTCCTCGATTTTACAAAATATCCCTGGGAATCTAAGGCTTATTGTTTTCATTCCAAAAAAACATTCTAGCACCTTTTGACCCACACTGTCTGTCTGCCAATGAAGGGTGGAATGCGAATGAATGGTGAAGGCTGAAGTCTTCGTCTTTAGGGATTTAAGGGAAAGTCCATTTTAGCTCGAGCTCAATGATTTAGTCATTAAGACTTTCAATGAACGTTCTTAGTTCACTCATCTGTTTTCACTCATGTTCAATAAAGCGATAATGAAATTTCTTGTCCCTCTCTCTCTCTCTCCCTCACTCTGTCTGTCCCGGTCTCTCTATCTCTCTCTAATGAAGGCAAATGAGAACAGTTTACAGAGTGCCCAACTCAAGGGATTTCCCCTCTTCTTACACTCTAACCTCGGCTTAAGAGACTGCAGCGTAAATCCCAAATCGCCGCTCTTGCTCATCACTAAGGCTCGCGAGGTGGAGCGCGGGCCCCTGCCCGGGGACGACTGGACCGTCTTCCAGTCCAACCACTCCACGTACGAGCCCGTACTGTTGGCCCGGGGCAGGACGACAGAAGCCGGAGGTCCTCCTGCGCCCCTGCACGCCGCCGTGGTCCAGGACCTCGGGCTTCACGACGGTATCCAGCGGGTACTCTTTGGCAATAACCTTAACTTCTGGCTGAACAAGCTTGTGCTTGTGGACGCCGTGAGCTTCTTGACGGGCAAGCGGCTGTCGCTCGCACTGGAGCGTTATGTCCTGGTGGACATCGATGACATCTTTGTGGGCAAGGAAGGCACGCGGATGAAAGTTCCCGATGTCAAGGTGGGTAGTGGCTAAGATTCTGTCGGGAGCCTGTAGGCGCTTCTGAGTGGTGATGGGCTGTACTGGGAGTGGCTCATTGTGGTACTTTTTTTGCAGCTAGACTTTTATACCCCTCTTTCACCTATGCGGTTTGACTCGCGGTGAGATGCGGTGTTGGGCAACGTGCGCCGCCGTGATTGCCCGCAGACGTTCCGCGAAGTTCTACAAGGTCCGCAAGCATCCGCGAGGACCGGCAAAAAAATTAAACGTTTAATTTTTCGCACGGAAAGATGGAAACGTAATCAACTTGCAGTGAATCATGATGAACTGTACTTACAGCCACCGCACAAAAACGCGTGGGTGAGATAGGGGTATTAACGCTTTATAAATGTAAAGATGGGTAAAACCAACTTAGGAATGAAGAACCAACGGTACTAGGACCATGTTATAGTAGAAAGCATATATGGTTTTGTCCATTACTTTGCTAATTATTAAGTAATTAATAATGAGTTACTATAAGTACCTAGTAACTTTTCTGTGAGCTTCTCAAGTCCCATCAGGGGTAAATTCTTCCATCTTGGCCCACTTTTCCCAGATTGACTGTGACCCCCCTATCTCAAGAAATTAATTAATTCTCTTTAAGTGCTGAATAAATAGATGGTGAGATCATTCAAAGATTGACATCTTGTTTTAAAAATTAGATGCTTCTGTAGAAATGAAAAGAAAGGCAGGGAAAAAGGATTTGCAGATAACACGAGTGTTGTGTAGGTCAAAAATGTTTTCGAAAAGTATACAACTGAACTGAAGAAATTAATTAGCATACTAGGAAAAGTATAGAAGTTAGAAGTTAATATGATGTGCATAAAATGAATCCATCAATAATGGGAAATAAGGTTTTTCCTTCTTTTCCTGGTTAACTCCAGGTCCGAGGTCAGATTGTTCTCATTTAAATAACAAAATACTTCTTTGTCAGTAATCTTCCCCTAAAGCACAATGCTGCAAGGGGCGTTGTCAAGACAAACCTGGACTTGTGCTGAAAGTTCTTATCAGTGAATGGAGTAAACCTGATTGACATTTACAGAAGACTTCAAGCACAGTACGGTGATGAGACTCTTCTGTAAAACATGAGAACGGTGCAAACCTTTTAGAGAAGGCCGTACGTCCGTGATTGACAGATCCTGGCCGAGACGGCTTAGAGCTCACTGCAGTCGTTTCCGTGAACATCCGGCGACTGGAACATCTGACAATTGAAAATCGACAGATACCCTGTGACCAACTAGTGGAGGAGACAAGTCTGTCTTGTGGGCACTGTACACACAATCATTCACCAACAGCACTTGTACATTACAGCGACACAGCTGGGAGTTGATGCTACGTCCCCCGTACAGTCCTGACCTCGATCCAAGACATTTCATTACGTGAAGCGTGCAGTCCGATCACGGCTCCGGCGTACTGAGAAACCTTTCTATCTTGATGGTGTCCAAGCACTAGTGACACACTGGGATAAGTGCATTAGTGTAGACGGGGATTATATAGAGAAATAAAGGGAGTTTTTACTCTCGTAACTTCACTCTGTTCTGTGCAATTAAAAGTCCCGGTTTGACCAGTTTGTGCCCCTTTGTATTTGTTTCTAAATACTATGCGAATGCCCCATAGGGTTTCTCCAACGAGCTAAATACTGTAAGATTTGGATTGTAGCCAACTTTTCTAATAGCAAAGTTTGCAAGTTATGTAATGCCAGGGGATAAAAAACTAATTTCTTACTTGTTTTATCCCCTTAATTGGCAAAATTTTCCGGACTCTCCTCCTTGGAGTTGTACCCGTAAGGCAACAAATCAAAGAAATATTTATCTCCACCCAAATGTGCTGTTTCACTTGGAAATCGGTCAGAATGCAGAAGAAAAATGAGCTTGAATTTCCGTTTCATGTTGTCTTAAAGCTTTCGAACTGGGAGTGGGCAATTTGACAGCAAAAAAAAAGTCAATACTTCTCAGTTTCTCAGATACATACACACACAAATATGGCCAGAAATTTGTGGACACCTAACCGTTACACTCCTGCACTTTGTCTCCAGTTTGTTGATACACGATGTTGAAAGCGTGATGTCGTCCTTTTGCCTTTACTTGAACCAATGATTCCAAAATGGCTCCACCAAAACAACACCTTGTGCACACAGCAAGCTCCTTGATGACGCTTGCTGATTTTCCCAAGGTTGCAGTACAAGAACTCGAGTTTCCCGCACAAAGCTTTAAACTCGGCCCCACAAAACATCTTTGGGATGAACTGGAACACTGACATGCAACCAGACCTTCTCCTTTACCAACACACACAAATCCCCAGTCCCACTGGAGGTTTCATTGGAAAGCCTTCCCAGAAGAACGGAGCTTATTCTAACAGTAAAAGGAGGAATAATGGATGCTATGAATGGACGTTTAAAAAGGACATACACTGTAGGTGCATGCTGGCCACAAACTTTTGATCATATAGTGGATGTGTAAACAGGATTTATCATGATTATAAAATACATCTCGGTCAAACAGCAGGCTTCAGCAGCCTTTTCCTTTTTCGCCGTATGCCAGAGCCACAGTCTGAAACGCTGGTCTCCCAGGAACTCCTTTAAGGGCTTAAACATGTGGAAATGGCTTGGAGCAAGGAACATGGCTTGGAAACTAAAACGTTCACTTATTATTAAGGAACGTAAATAAAAATGATGAACTTTAAAATTATAAAGAGATTTGCGATCCCCATTGATAGACACATTAATTTATTTCATTATGCCCTATTGCCAAACCTTACTCTAAACCAGAACAATTTATTAATCAGCTTTTGAAATATTATACCAAAGATTAAGATCCAAAGTATGATCATATAATATGAATGCCAATTTCTAGGAATTATTTGCTGCTTTTATTTTTTTGGCCAGTCGGATAAGGAGGCTGTGTGTGCATGTGCCATGTGCGTGCTTATCGAGATGAAGAGGTGGTGTGAAGAAGGAAAAAAAAAAAAATAAGGGAGAGAAAAAAGGTCCCTCGTTGCTTTCATGTGAAGATTGTATGACATCATGGTGCTGTAGCTCCTGAAAAGAAAAAGCGGGAAACAAAGAGAGAGATGTCCTTGCGTCTATATTACATTCCTCGCCTTTTCTGCCCGAACGACTTTTTCTTTACTCCTTTCCTCCCTCCGCCCCTTTTTGTCCCCCACACACTACTTCTTTCTCACTCTTTGCGTCTCTGTCTTTTCCTTTCACACTCTTTCATGGCCTTCTGGCTCTGAACCTGCTGCATACATAAATAGAGAGACAGATGCATGGGGGAGAATGATAAAAATGTTCAGAGTGAAATATGGATGGACATCGGAAGGGTCGGGGGAACTGAAGCCTGGGAGACAGCCAAGCGTCAAGAGAACGAGTCTGTCTTCTGCTTTAAAAAAAAAAAAAAGAAGGAAAGAAACTCAGAAAGAGCAACTGCGAGATGCGGAGAGCTCGGCGTCGCCATCGATCAGTCGCTGCAACGGGTGACAGCCCTGTGTTGCTGTCGCTGCTCCTGCTAGTTAGCTGCCGTCTGCAGATCCAAAGCCTCTCTCTCGCATGCGGTGACTCTCAGTTCAAACAAAGTACCAAACCAAACTGCGTTTGTGCGTCGTTTCTTCGCTCCACCCTCAGTCTTGCTCTCGGGGTTTGAAAGAAGTGCTGCGAGATAAAAGATAAATGGAGCAGACATAATAAAATATTTCCTGTTTGCCTGTAGATGTAAAAATCTCAATCAACTTGACAGATGGTAGGCAGTTAAAAAATCTTGTAAATATTAAGGCCGTTCTAGTCAAACTGGGTCTTTGGGTTGTGCGGAATAACAGAACACGAGTTACGAGAGGAAAAACTTACTTCATTTTTCTATATGATGCCCTGCTACTGTACATCATTATCCCAGCGCTTCTCTAGTGCCTGGAAGGTCTGAAACACTGGCCTCCCAGGAACTCCTTCAATGTGGAAATGGGGCAAGAACTTTCCCTTGTCAAGTGCAAGTGGTGTTGGTGAAGGATTGTGTGTACAGTTCCCACAGACAGATACGTCTCTTGCACAGTTGTTGACAAGTTAACCGTCAGTTTTCATGGATGTTTTCAGTTTCCGACCGAATGTTCGACTGCAGTGGACGTCTTTCACGGAACTGCAACCTTCTTTAAAACACTTGCAGCGTCCGAGTGACGAGTCTCATCACTGTACAGCGCTTGAATTCTTCTGTAAATGTCAATCGCTTTTCCGCCTACACGGCGTCCCGGTTCGACTCCAACTTATTAAAACAAAAGCTGATCTCATGCTACTTGACGTTAGTAGATTGCAATCAGCGTTTTGATGGATGTAAATTCCCCGATCCTGTTTTTTTCCCCCCCTTGAAAACGGATACGACGAATGTCTCTCGTACGAGTTTGTACGGAAACAAGGGAGAGAAAAAACACAGAATTGAGAAAAGGATTGAGAACTGGAGAAACTTTGCCAGTTATTACTTAATTTTTTGGCTGGATTGAACACCAACCAGTTTCTTACACAAGCAGTCTAATTTTGCTTCCAGTTTGCCCTCATCGTCCTACATTGATGGATCACTGATTGATTAACTGGACTTATGGATCTGCTACCCGTGACATGATTTCCTCACAGACTCCTATCGACCGGTTTTCTTTCGTCGTTCTCGTTGCCCGACGCAGAAACCCTGACACTTTCCGAGCAAAAATATTTACACAAAAGAAACTTTGATGTATTGTACAATAGGCTTAAGTTGAATGACGTTCCAGAACCTACAGAATGCCTTCACGTTGCCAAAAAAGCCTTTTCGTTTTGAATTCACTTTGATTCTTCTGATCGTTTCATAACGAAGAAAGAAAAAAAAACAACCTAGAACTGAGGTTTTTGAAATACTTGCCCACCAGGATTCCCTTTAACTGTAAAATAAACTCCTTTCAGTGCAGATTTATTTCATGAACTTAATCGCACTGTTACAATATTAGACACGCACTATTTGTCAGGCGTTTTATTAGCCCCATAGAGCATTTAATTTTATTTTATTCCTCGACATATTAAATCTTAAGTTGGTGTGATACTCTACAGACAGTACGTCTGCCTGTTTCGGAGATCCTGAGATCGGGATTAAACAATCGAATTTGAGTCAATCATGCGTACATATCAGACGTGTGATACCGGTGTCTTCCTTCCTTCAAGCCTTGACCCCGTAGATTTGAGATTTTAGTCTGTAGGTTTACTGACAGCTCGTCAGCTGTTAACGATTACAGTGAGACGCAGAACGCCAGATGCCTCGCCTTTTGTTTGTGCAGCCGTTCCCGCCAGCTTTCTTTCTCAGCTTCGAGTTAGCTGCTGCTTGACGTACTGCCGACACGAGATACTGTAATGACGAAGGTGATGTGTGTGTGTGTGCATGCACGCCGGAGTCCATGGAAATATAGAGGACACGGATTCCCGACATCTATGCGCTCGATCGTGTATGTATGGCTTTTACTGTACAGCATGTGAAATCCTGGATCCGCGCCCTGTCCTGACCTGACGTTCATGCCGTATCTCGGACCACCCTGATGAAACGGGCTAGATTACAAATGTGTGTTTATCTTCAGGGTTCTGGTAGTCTGTATTTGTTAGACGATTGTAAATCCTTTCTCGTTTGTCCTCCAGGCTCTGCTGGAGACGCAGAACGAGCTCCGAAACCACGTACCCAACTTCACCTTCAACTTGGGCTTCTCTGGAAAATTCTTTCATGCCGGTAAGATCCGTTCTCTCAGCTCCTAATGGGCCGCACTCGAAATAAAGATTAATGTTCTGTAATTTGGCTGTAATAGATAGGTTTACTTATATGAGAACTTGTATGCATAGTCCAAGCGGTAAAATTAAGTGGGCGACTTTCTTACAGGAGATAAGAAACGCATTACATAATGAAATCACCTCTTGCAGCAGCCCGATGTTTTAAAAAACTATATAAAATGTAAGTTTTATTCGGTCTCGACGATCGTGTTCTTCTTATCACAAACGCAGAGAAGTGTTTAATCTCCACCATTTGTTCCTCAGCGAATCCTAATACATTTATAAAATGACACTGATCGCCCCATAAAATTACAAAAATCTGTTCTTTGCTGTGCCAAATCGTACTTCTTTTACATCTTTACAGGTCAAACGTATGTGGACACCTCCCCATCACATGCATATGTCCTTGTTCAGCAGTTTTAGTTCCAATCCCATTTAAAAGAAATTTGAGACAATTATATGCTTTCAACTTGGCTTACAGTGCTACACTGAGGTCCACATACAGTACTGTACATACCACGTATGATTCAGTTATGTATCGTGATTCTCTTGTGTATATTAAAAAATATATTTTTTGGGAGTCAATACAGCTATGCTCTGTCCTCTGTCATGCTTTGGACGGTCTCAATATTATGTATCGCTGTTACTTATCTAAAGATCGCACATGTATGTTAAATAAATCTAAACAGCATGCTGATAGGCAAGGCCGTAAAAACATGTGGCACACATCTGGTTGTGTATCTCATCCTGCTTGGATGCGGCTTTACTATAATTATTTAGCACCGTTCCTCAGCTTATGAGGAAGCCAGTGTCTTATTTTGTGTTATTCCAACCAGCCTTAACCCTGTCGTATACGGCCTTCAGACCAAAGAAATTCGACAGAGGTTTAAGCAGATATTCCTGAGAAGGAAAGTGATTCCAGGATGATTTCCTTATTGCATAAATACGGTATAGAATGTATACAATATGCTGTAGGAATGAAGTTACAAATGCAAATATAAGTAACGTAAGCAGCATGACTGGCAATAATGGCATCTTAAAATATATATATATACATATATAAAAATAAAAATAAATTATGAGATTACGATTAAGTTATGCATCGTGATTTCTTTGTGTGGCAATACCTGTATTGACTTCAAAACATTTTTTTATTATTATTTATTTTTTATTATATATACGCTACCATTCAAAAGTCTGGGCACACTTTCAAACTCCATGGTCTTTCCTGATTTGTATTTCCATAAAACAATGCCGAAGGCGACCAAAATGTGCAATAAACTCCTTTGAAAAGTGTGTCTTCTACTCAGGCTCTGTAAATCCTTCATAACGGGTCTAATCTGAGGTGCTGTTTGTTAATTGTTGATTTCTGAGGCTGGTAACTCTAAATGAACTTCTCCTCTGCAGCAGAGGTAACATTTAATCTTGCTTTCCAGTTTCATCATGATGGGTTTTGCAGTGATCTTGCAAGAACAGCTGACCACCTAGTCATAAGATCTTACCTGACTGTTGTTGTTGTTACTTTATAGTTTTGAAAAAATCCAGTGGAAAATAAATTCATCTTATTTAATTTTGACTGATCCTGGATCTTTGCATTATAAGGTGGTAACACATTGCAGTTCATCTATGATCCTACAGGCGGCGCACTCTAAATTATTCACACATTGACAGGTGACACAGCGTCCTGTGTCATAGGAACATATATTTTTTAAGTTTGTTTAGAATTCTAATGAAATCGGAAATATATCTATATATATATATACAGTGAAACCTTGGAATACGAGCATGGCACTCGGAAACCAAGACATGCTCGTTTTTCAAGTCAAAATTTATTAAAAGTCTTTGCTTGTCTTGCGGAACACTGGTAAACCGCGTTACTCGCAATCCGAGGTTCCACTGTATATATATATATATAGAATTTGGATACTTTTTTCAATCGTGATGCTTACAGAATCGCAATATAAACCGAATCAGCACCTACAGTAGGTATTGTGATACTATTATATCAGTAGCTCCCTGGTGATTTCCATTTATAGTATCTTGTAAGATTTCAGGCTTATAGAGTTCTTTAAAAATATATATATATATATATATATATATATATATATATATATTTTTTTTTTTTTTTTAAATAGAACATGCGTGTACTGCCGTCTTAAAAACTTTAAAAGATTTTACTAGAATGTTCCAGACGGTTCTGAGAACACTACATTACTGAAAGCTCTTCCAACCCATAAGCTTCTACAGTTCATATATTGAAATATTACTTTTGTCCCACTGAGAGGGGAAAAAAAAAAGTTGAAACACACTCAGAAAAAAAGATTTTGGAACCAGGATTCTTTTTTTTTTTTCCTCTGAAAAACTCACTTAAATGGAAACCACTGCAACTTAACTATGCGTTTGTTTGTGTGTATGCGCATGTGTTTCCTCTTCCTCAGGCACTGATGAGGAAGATCTGGGAGACGATCTGCTGCTTTCTTACAGTAAGGAATTCTGGTGGTTTCCGCACATGTGGAGCCACATGCAGCCTCATCTCTTCCACAACCAGTCGGTGCTGGCCGAACAGATGCTGCTCAACCGCAAGTTTGCGGAGGTGAGGCTGAGGACTGCCGGCAGTGTGTGTGTATTAGGAATATATTCATTCCTATGAGTGACACCTTCTTTGATCAGTTCGGATCAAACGAACGTTCGTTGTTGATCTTCTTTTTGAACTTTCTTTGTATTTTTCTTTTAAACAACTCATAGTTCCGCTTTAACCAAACTCTAGGTTTACTTAACGAGCCTCATTTTTTTTTTTTATTGAAACAGAAAATCTAAAATCTGAGGATAATTTTAGAGCTTTAACCAAACTCCAGTTTACTTAACATGGCCCTTTTTCATTTTTACACCTTGAGAGTTATAATGTCAGTAAAGACTCTACACACACACACACACACACACTTTTATTACTCTGAGATCTCTTATACACACTCATTATTTGCTTTATCAGGCTTCATTATCATCTCTCTCTCTGTCTGACTTCCAGGAACATGGCATTCCTACTAACATGGGCTATGCGGTTGCTCCGCACCACTCGGGCGTCTACCCCATTCACATGCAGCTCTATGAGGCCTGGAAGAAGGTTTGGGGCATCCAGGTGACCAGCACGGAGGAATATCCTCATCTCAAACCTGCACGCTTCCGCAGGGGCTTCATCCACAGCGGCATCAGTGTAAGACCTGTACACACCTCCGAACTACCTCAGAACACCAAGGAATCATGTGTGTGTGTGGGTGTGTGTGTGGGTGTGTGTGTGGGTGTGTGTGTGGGTGTGTGTGTGGGTGTGTGTGTGGGTGTGTGTGTGTGTGGGTGTGTGTGTGGGTGGGTGTGTGGGTGGGTGGGTGTGTGGGTGGGTGTGTGGGGGTGTGTGTGGGGGGGGTGAGGCGGTTGTGGGTGGGTGTGGGGGGGAGTGATTGGCGGTTGTGGGGGGGGGTGGGTGGGGGTGTGGATGGCGGTGTGGGTGGGTGGGGGTGTCTGTGTATGGGTGGGTGGGTGTTTGTAGTGTCAAGCTGTGTTTCATTGTCAACAGACTGTCTGCTTATTAACCCAACCTACACATTTGTATAAATATGTGTGTATTTAAAAAGTCTCCTAAGATCAGCATCTGTGTTTCAGAGCTTTTTCTTCATTAAAAAGTTTTTGTGAACTTTTAATATATTGATATATATAGGGGGACAGTAAACGTAAAGACTTCGTTTACAGGAATTAATTATTATTATTATTTTTGTTTTCCGAGGGTCGATTTGATTAACCCTTCCCTAGATTGGGTATGCTCCGCCCCTAGAGGCGTATCTTACTCTCCACAGTCAGCTCTTGAGCAGCAGACACAGTTGGACTGTTTACATGTTTAACAGAAGTCATAAGGTTTATTAAATGTCTGCAGAAATGCAGAAGCATCAGCGGACATGAGGGAGACAAAGAAGAAGTGAGAGCAACTGCGTTTCCTACAAGTCTGCTCTTTTTATAACGGCATGTTCCATTTTAATCTATTCTGTCTGTCTATTCGTCCACAGCTGACTGTAATAATTTTAATATCTGTAATACGCAGTGTCAAAGTTTAACACCATATACGGAATTATCTTCCCAATATCTTTACCATATATATAATTAATAGAGGCATAACTTGCGGTTAACAGTTTAACTTATTCATATAGAGCAATAACTCTAAATTCATAACAGTACAAAGGGATAAAATGTAATTTAAATGTAAAAAAAAAAAAAGATGCATCACATTTCTGTCACATGGTGTTTGATAGAAGAAGAAAAATTTATTAGTGAATTATAGAGAGTTATAGAGCTTTATACAAAGCTAGTACGAAAACCTGGAGAACAGATCACTATGTTTATCCATTAATAAATTAATATTAATAATGTTAGTTATGAGTGTATCTTCCAACTTCAGATGCCTCTTGGTGATATCCAGATGCCTCATGAACAGATCAGCCAGAACATTAAACCCTTGAAAATTTTAATCAGGGTGTGAAATGGCAGGGTGTCTGGGTGCTGGATGTGCCGTGAACATTGATGGGTCCGTTGGGTGCTGTAGGTTGCGGGGTGGGCCCTTCCTGGATGGGACTTGTTTTTTACCGTGATCTGTGCTGCATCGGATCAGTGTGGCTGGCCTCTGGTGCCCACGGGCATGGGTGAGCCTTGGGTGCATGTGGTGATCAGCTGTTCATCTCACATGGTGCTGGAGCTGATGTTATGGCTGATCGGTGTACTGTATATACACCATAATGCTGGTTAGACTCTTCTGTGGTCTCCCTATGGAGTCATCTAAGCTACTATCAAGTTCGTTTAGATACAGCGGGTGTGTGGCCGCCATGCTTCACTTCATTTAGAATTTTCTTTACAAAATTAAATGGATATATGAAATCAAATAATTGCGGCTCTAGATTTCTTTCCTAGGGCTTAGAACCCGTGTTAGCAGACACTAGGCTTATATTTCCCCTCCTCCTTTTATATCCTTAATTAAGAACAAAAATGTCGATTACGGCAAAAATAAAGCAGCAGCGTGAGAGAAGGAGGTGAGGGAGAAAAAGTTGCAACTATAAAAGTTAGCAGTTTCCTGTGGATTTTTTTTCACACCAGCACATTAACATCAGGTTTAACATCGCTGCGAGAACATCACGCTCAGCTGCCGCGCGTTAAAAAGATGTAATAAATAGAGCTGTTTCATACACTACAGGTACGTTGAGCTTTATGAAAGGTAAAAAAGAAAGAAAAAAAATCGGATCACTGGTCCGGCGCAGAATAATGAGACGGGTGAAAAATATCACGGCAGCCTCGGCTACTGTCTAATTGTCCGGCGCTACAATAGACGGCGAGCTGCTCACTATTTGACTTGCAGATTAGTCGAGTAACCTTTAGGAGAATCTTCCGGGGAGACGCTCCACTTTGTTCGAAAAAGGATTGAAAAAATATTATGTCTGTCTCTGGCTCTGTGTTTAGGCCTTGCTTTCAGATGCATCCATTTAGCACAGACATCCTTTAATCCCTAGATGCTGTTTAAGTGCCCTGGCCTGCCAACAAACACACTCTCATACACTCGCTCTCTCTCTCACACACACGTACACACACTTTTTTTTTTTTTTCTTTTTTTTTTTTTACTCTCTTTGAGGTACTTTTATTGACTTGACATTGACATTCAGGCTAACCTCAGTAAAGAAAAGGATTTGTATTTATTTTCATCAGAAAAGCTGTTTATCCTGCAAGATGAATAGAACCGTTTAAAAGGAAAAGAAAACAGTGTGGAACTGTATATAATCATTAGATGGATATCCTTGATCCTTGGAATAAAAAAGAAAGTAAATAAATAAATCCCGCCCCCAAACACAATCTTGGGTGTAATATTCTGCAATTTTCTGCATATATATATATATATATATATATATATATATATATATATATATATATATATATATACTTTTTTTTTTTTTTTTTTTTTGCCTAAAGCGAAGACAAACTTTGCACTTTCATGTCCTGCTCCCCCTTAACTTCATTTCAGGATTCCGACATCAAATGGTAAAAGGAATCATAGCCCAAGCCAAATAACAGCTTCATGCTTTTTAAAAAAAAAAAACGAAAAGTGCACGGGTAAGACTAGGGGAGGATCTCCAAAGAGAAAGGGAGACGGAGAATAGTAGATGTACAGAATTATAGAAAGTTTCAGCTTTACATGGGGTGGGGGTGTTGGGGGAGCTGTGTGTCGTAATGTGCTATAACACACTGCTTCGTCGGCGATTCGACTTCAGAGTTGAACAAAGGCACAGATCTAGTTTAGTAATTTAGTTTTGTGGGCGGAGAGATGGGGTGGAGGGGAGGAGGTATTCAGTCAATTTTTTTTTTTATGTTGCATTTCATGTATAAACTCCAAGACTATGTAAAAAAAAAAAAGAAGAAGAAGAAAAAAAAGGCAGATAGGATCGAGGGTTTGTTTTCACAGAGTCTGTGTTCGTGGAGTTTGCATGTTCTCCCCGTGCTCGGTGGGTTTCCTCCTGGTAATCCGGTTTCATCCCACAGTCCGAAGACATGGTTTCCAAATTGCTGGTAGTATGTGTGTGCCCTGCGATATATTGGCACCCTGTCCAGGATGTACCAGCCTTGTTCCCAAAGTCTCCCGGGATAGGCTTCAGACCCTGTATCCAGGATAAAAGTGTATAGACGATGAATAAATATATTTGTATTCGAGTTGGTAAAATGTTGCCGTTCCTCTAGAATCCTGCAGGTGATGCGCTCTGAACTATTCTCACAGCAGATCATCCATATTATTTATACAAATCGAATGGGCACAGAGGTATCGTGATTTCTTCGCAATTACGTAACAAGCCATCTTATTTTTATAAAGGCTGCTAAGCGAACAACAGGGGGAAAAATTACGATATAGTAGGTGGTGTCTGGGTGGGAGGGATGGCGTTACTCTTTCTCCCGTCAATCACAGTGACACTATCCAGTCGTCGTCTCTTTAGAGCATGAATGGGTGATGGCTAGCATACTAAAAGGTGACCTATTTCGCATAATTCACATTTCAGTGACTTTTAGACGTTCATATCGGTCTCCAGTGTGCGTCTACAAAAAAAAACTCAAAAAAAAAAAGATTTCAAATTTTTTCCCCTATTGTGAGGTCATATAAGAAGATACCCTCGCCCAACTAGTTATTTACCTCTGCAATTGTCGTGTCTTTGCAGGAGCTCATTTACATAAACACTAAAACAGCTCACTAGAAGGAGGAGTGAAGTTTGAGGTGCTTGGATATTTTAGCTGGAGCTGTAACAAACAACCTCTGAGACTTGTGTTAACTTGGTGGAAAAGAAATAGTAAATGATGGCACCTTTTAAGAGAACCGCAGAAGTCGAGACTGGCACACTGAAGGGGATGTGGCTGCAGGCTAGAGGATGTGCAACTTCTTCAGATTTAGA
Organism: Clarias fuscus; assembly: GCA_030347435.1. Lineage (NCBI taxonomy): Eukaryota > Metazoa > Chordata > Actinopteri > Siluriformes > Clariidae > Clarias > Clarias fuscus. The sequence continues at coordinate 4,570,270 of CM059230.1, read as the reverse complement.
TTCTTGAAACCATTTCTAATGACCGAGAATGCTGAGGAACAATTCCAGTTGTGAAAAACTCTTCAACGTAATGTGGACAGAAAATCAGAAACGACCAACTTGAAGGAAGTTTGAAACGGAGCATAAAGAGTTTGATTTCTTGACAGCTTTCAGTGTTGTTAATATTCTCTCTCAGTCGTCTAGACCGGAGTTTAACTCTGGCCTCTCTCTCTCTATAGATTATCTCTAGTGGAGCAGTTTCTGCTCCCTTTATTGTGCTAAGGCCACATTTTTCTAAGCTGAGGTCACTTAGTTTCCACTTGGTTTCCAGAGCAGCCCAGGACAGAGTTTAAACGTTACTGCATATTGTGGCTAACCGAATATGTTTTTTTTTTTTTTCTCCCCCCCCCCCCCCCCCCCCCCCCAATTTGTCACTGTGGATGTAGGACACAGACGCTTCTTATGTCTCAGGTTGCACCGTTTGGTAGAACGTCTGCAGGCTTTTCGACTATAGTGTTTAACCCATCATTTCAAGGTGCATCAAGTTCCTCTGCGTGTTCATCCTCTCCTCAGGTGTTGCCCCGGCAGACGTGCGGTCTCTTCACACACACCATTTTCTACAACGAGTATCCCGGAAGCCCAAAGGAGCTGGACAAGCTCATCAACGGAGGAGAGCTGTTCCTCACCGTGCTCCTCAACCCTGTAAGCTGAAATGCAGTACACACCCCAAGTACAGGTTTGCATTCAGGGATCGTGTTGTGATTCTTAAATTTTTTAAAAAAAAATCATTTTCCAAATCCAGATCAGCATCTTCATGACCCATCTCTCGAACTACGGAAACGACCGTCTGGGCCTGTACACGTTTAAGAACTTGGTGAAGTTCGTCCAGACGTGGACCAACCTGAAGCTGCAGACGCTACCGCCCGTGCAGCTGGCGCAGAAATACTTCCAGATCTTTCCCGAGGAGAGGGACCCAATTTGGCAGGTGAGAGTACTGTATGTTCATGCTGTAAAGAAACAACTTTGCACTTTTTTCCGCTTTGCCCCAAAACCGAGCACGCTCTATCTGAAATTGTATCTGCCAGGAGAATGAACGAAAACCACCCTCGTATATTTCTTTTGTCTTTTACTTCTTCTTCCATCATTCAGTTTATCCTACTCTTTATTTCCGCTCAGCACCCTCTGTCTGACTGTCGCGTTTTCTTTCACCCTCTGAGAAATATAGAGACTGCTTCTCAGAGCCTTAAATCCTTTTTTTGATCCTCCTTGTTCCCTGTCAAGGTTGAGATCCCGTCCTTTCACTCCGCTCTCCGGCGTTCCGGCGATTCCCTCCGGCTGTGAAGAACGTCTTTTCATGTGTACTTGCTCTCCCAGAAAGTCCGCACAATACTTTTTGTCGTAGAACACTACAAGTGTCTAGATTTTTTTTTTCCCCCCCCTCACTTTTTTTCCTTTTAGAAAGAATAAGGCGCTATAAACTTGCCATTTTTGTAAGTCACTCTGGATAAGCATGTCCGCTAAATGCCATAAGGGGAACAGAACACTTGAAGAAGCGCAGCTCTGTGCCCTGGGTTGTTAAGGCCGACAGATAGCGATCGTAAAGGAGGCTGATGCGTGACCGCTATGTTGAGCTACCCCTGAAGCATTAGGAAGAACTTACAGGACTTTTCATTAATCTGGACAACTCGATCCAGATGTGCCGACCTCAGCGTGAGTGACTGAGTTCGGGTCAAGTCTTCGGATGGTTGCGGATTACCGCTCCTGTCCACCTCTGACGAATGGGACAGAACGGAGGCCTCCTAAATACAATATGCTTGAAATAGCCTTACAAGTTAGGAAATGCATTGATTTGGTGTATATTACTATATTATGAACTCTAAGTTATTAATCACTTTTATTTGTCATGTAGTCGTATATATATGTAGTTTAATATGCCCTGGAATGCTTGTACGACGGTCCGTGACCTAAAAAGGACAGATGGTATAAAATAGAATGATAGATTAATTGTATACTACAGAATACAATTCAACTAAAGATGTATATAAAATAAATAAATAAATAAATAAAAATGACATCCAGAAATTTTCCAGGTTTTCATCACAGATGTCTGTAAATTGCTGCATCTTCTCCTCAATTCCTGCCTAGTCTGCCAGTTCCTGCCACTGAAAAGCATCCCTATAGCATGATGCTGCCGCCACCGTGCTTCACTATAGGGATTGTACAGTATTAGCCAGGTGATGAGCGGTGCCAGTTTTTTTTTTCTCCAGACATGACGATTGGCATTCGGGCCAAAGAGTTCAGCCTTTGTTTAATCAGACCCGATGGTCTTGTTTCTCATGGTCCGAGACGACCTTCAGTTTCCATCTGGCCACTCTACCGTACAGGCCTGATTGGAGGAGAGATGCTGCAGATATGGTTGTTCTTCTGGAAGGCTCTCCTCTCTCCACAGAGAAACGCTGGATCTCTTTCAGAGTGTAACCATCAGGTTCTTGGTCACCTCCCTGACTAAGGGTCGGACCTTCTCCCCCGATCGCTCAGTTCAGCCCGCTCTCAGTCCTGGTGCTTTCAAACTTCTGTGCCCATTAGGATCTTCAGTCCTGCAGAAATCTTTCTGTACCCTTCTCCAGATCTGTGCCCCGATACAATCCTGCCTCGGAGGTCTACAGACAATTCCTTGGACCTTTACCACACTGGTCGACTCCAATCAAGCTCATCTCAAGTAAAACCGGAGGCACCAGAGCTCAATTTTCAGTGTCATGACAAAGGCTGTCAATACTTATGTACATGCAATTTATTTATTTATTCATTTTTCATAATTTTGCAAAGATTTTAAACAAACTTCTTTCACGTTGTCATAAAATATGGAATAAGTGAAGCGCTCGGAATCCTTTCCAGATCCACTGTAAATCAATAATAAAAGTATTTGCTCTAAGATAAAACTGTACCAGCTGGAGTTCAGTCCCAAATTACTAAACAAGTCTCTATTTCTGTTTTTCTTGCCTATATATATACAGGTTTAATTAGATGTTATTTTGATCCCACAATAAAACCGCGGCCCGATTTCTCCGCTCTGGCTGTGAGCGTTCTATTAGCTCAGGGAGTTCGGGGGCGGAGGGAGTGGTTTTATTTAGCTTAATAGAGTAAGATGGTCTGTTTAACAGCAATAACTCTACAGGCATTCCCGGTCTCTCTCTCTCTCTCTCTCTCTCTCTGTGATATATTAATGTTTAATAGCGGTCCCTCTCCCCCGCCAGACTCATGGTGCGAAGGATTTAAATAGCAGGGTTTGCAAATATAAATGTGCCTGCATGTGCATGAGTTATAACACCATGTTGGCTTGTGGTCGGAGGACTCGAGCCTGATCTGACGTACCACTGTTTTGTGAGTTTTTGTAAATCTGAACCGCTGTCTCTCTCTCTCTCTCTCTCTCTCTCTCGCTCTCTCTCTCTCTCTCTCTCTCTCTGTGTTCAAAAGGACCCCTGTGAAGACAAAAGACATAAAGACATTTGGTCAAAGGAGAAAACCTGCGATCGCTTCCCTAAGCTGCTCATCATAGGCCCGCAGAAGACCGGTAAGTTTAGTTTTTTTTTGCCCATATGATTAGTCGTATACTGTAGCGCCATCTAGCTGTCGTGGCTCAAACTACTGAAAGACTACTGAAAACAATGCTCGGAGCGTTCAGCCTGCAACCTGGTCTCGAGCTGACGCTGTACCACAGAGCCGTTTCGTTCCATAAACCGGATCAGTACCACAGCATACTGTGTTAATGTGGATTCCAGGTTTAGTGCGCCGCCTAATTAAACTACTCAACCGTGTCTTGAGGGAGCCATAGCCCAGTTTTTGCAGCGGGTACTGCAACGTCAGCAGTAATCCTTTCAGTTCAACCTTTTTTTCTATAAACAAACCACGACGGTGCTCCGACCTGTCCATTTATTATTGAACGTCTCCATTATTGTATGAATAAATCCCAAAACCTTGCCGTGAACTCTCCTTATCTGCTTTGTTTCCAGGAACGACGGCGCTCTATCTGTTTCTGGGAATGCATCCGGACCTGACCAGTAATTATCCCAGCAAGGAGACTTTTGAGGAGATCCAGTTCTTCAACGGTCGTAATTATCACAAGGGCATTGACTGGTGTGTTTCTAGCATTTTCTCTCTCTCTCTCTCTCTCTCTCTCGATGACTTCTCCTCCCCCTCTTTTCCAGCGCTTTTGGAGGCAGCATGCATGAGTTAAGCTCAATAGCCCCTGTAAACCGCATAGATAGGGAAAGCTCTGAAGTCTGGAGCGTGAACCGCCGATGTTCCTTTGACTTGAGAAGAGATTACGTGTTTGTACAAAAAAAAAAAAAAAAAAACAGTAACTATGTAGCGTAGCTGGTAAAAAGCGTGCGTGGAATACACTCCCTCCCTCACACATGGAGGCCGTGTCTGTCACTTCTCAGACGTGTTGTGAGTAACCACGCTTGGTATACGAGGCGGAGTGTTGTTTACGGCGTCGAAAGCGTACGGTCGCTAGGCGCGAGACCTTCGGCTCGGCTCTGCCGCCGTTCTACTTAAGTGACCTGGATTTTCAACTCATCTCATGGTTTGTGTTTCTTAGGTATATGGAGTATTTCCCTCTGCCCTCCAACACTAGCTCAGATTTCTACTTCGAGAAAAGCGCCAACTACTTCGACTCGGAGGTAGCGGCCCGGCGAGCCGCTGCGCTCCTTCCCAAAGCCAAGATCATCACCATCCTCATTAATCCTGCTGACAGGGCGTACTCCTGGTACCAGGTCAGTCTCTCAGCAGGCACACAACAAGACGGAGCAATTGTTCATGTTCGGCTCGGAAAGAAATCGGCTCTTACGCCATAACCGTGACCTTTTTTTTTTTTTTTTCTTTTTTTTTTTTAATGACCATCATTAGCTTTATTGTTGCAGGGGGCGCACTGGGCTTTGAAGCACTAAACAGGAAATAGACGTTTGGGTTAATGGAGTGGTTCATAAAATCAGCAACGCTCCACAAGATTATTATTCTTATCGTCATCATGTTCATCGCTGTTATTATTATTTTTTTTATTAATCTGGCCCAGGGAAACAGTCTTCACACCCAGTTGCCATTTTGAACGTTGTTTAGAGACCGAAACGAATGAATGAGTGACTGCAAGTTGTCTAACGAACATATAAAAGTAAGCAAGTAAAAAGTCCAAAAGTATGTGGACACCTGAACGTCACACCCATGTGTGCTTCTTCCCAAAACTTTTGCCTCAAGTTTAAAAGCACTGAGAGGCTCGGACCTGTTCCAGCATGATGCAAAGTGCAAAGCAAACTACATGAAGACATTCTGCACCAAGTGTGGTGTGGTATAACTCGGGGGAAAAAAAAAAAAAAAGACAGACAGGCATACAGACAAAGAAAAAATGAAATAAAGACACTAAAGGATAAATAAAAAAATAAAAAATTTAGAAAGAAAAGTAAAAAATGTAGTAGTGAAAGAAGGAAAAAAATGTAAATAATGAAAGAATAATAAAATAACGACAAATGTAAAAGAAAATCAAAGGGAAAGAAAGACAAAATGAAGAAAGAAGGAAAAATAAATGGCAATTAAAAAAAAAAAATAACAAAAAGACCAATTATTTAAAGACCAATAAGAGAGACATAAAAAATTTTTTTTTTAAACGTGGGGAAAATAGACAAAAATATAATAAAGAAAGAGGAGAAAGTGAAAGAAATGAGAAAAAAAATCAAAGAAAGAGAGTAAGAAATAAGAGCAAAGAAAAAGAAGAAAAGGAAAAGAAAGTTTCAAAACAGACTGCAGAAGAAAAAATAACAGATGAAAGACAAACAAAAACAAGATGGGTGATATGAAAAAGGAAAAAAAACACAGACAGTCAGATATAAGTGAAGTCGTAAATAAATAGACTTGCAGACACGGACCGAAATAAGAACGAGAGAAAAGGATTGAACATGGATCATGTTTTTTTCCCGCGTGGATGACGCTCTGATGAGGTAAACTGGGTGTGGCTGGCACAGTGCGTTGCGTTCAGCTCGGATCTTGATCATGGTGGTGTGTGTGCTCTGCTCCAGCACCAGAGAGCCCATGATGACCCCGTGGCCCAGAAATACACCTTCCATGACGTCATCACCGCCGGCCATGACGCGCCGCTCAAACTGAAGGTGCTGCAGAACCGCTGCCTTGTGCCCGGGCTGTACGCCACACACCTGCAGCGATGGCTCAGCCACTACCATCCCAGCCAGGTCTGTGTATACCTGTGTGTGTGTGTGCGTGTGTGTGTGCGTGTGTGTGTGCGTGTGTGTGTGTGTGTGTGTCCATGCATATGGACAGGGTGTAAACTCTCTCTTTGCTCTTCGCTCAGATCCTGGTCCTGGACGGTCAGATGCTGAGGACGGAGCCGGCTGCGGTCATGGATAAGATCCAGAAGTTTCTCGTCCTCACAAACTCCCTCAATTACCACAAGATCCTAGCGTGAGTGTCTGCGCCTGTCTGCCGGCTCCTCCCTGAACGTACACCCGCCTTCCCTGTAACGCTGCACAGCTCCAGTCACCGGAGACCAGTGATAGCTGTGGGATCGATTACTGGGATCTCTGGGTTTGATGTGTTTCATGTTGTCGTGTCTCAGGTGGATTTTATTCACCTCTCTGTCTCGCGTTTATTCTCTGTTCTTGGTTTCTTTCTATTTCATTTCCTCCTTTTTAAACCGGTTTTCTTCGTCTGCTTGTTCAGATTTATATTTGTGATTCTCTCCCTTTCCTCTGTCTGGTTTCTCTTTTCTATTTTCATCTGTTCTTCTCGAATGGACGGTTCGTTTCCCTCGTCTCTTTCTTCCTTCCGTCCTTCCATCCTCTATCTAGCCATCATTTCTTTCCCGTGTCCTTTCCTCTGTCCTTCCTTCTCTCAGTGCGTCCATCATCCCTTCATCCTTCCTTCCCACGCCATCTTCGTTTCCTTTCCTCCATCCTTCCTTTTTTTCTTTCCACTTCCCCGCCTTCCTTTTTTCTTCTATTCCTTCATCCAAGCTTTCTTTCTTTCTTTCTTTCTTTCAATACTTTCTTTCTTCCCTCTTTCTTTCCCTCCTCCCTGCTATCCATCCTTCTATACTTTCTTCCTTCTTTTTTTCCCTACATCATTCCTTCCTTCTCTCTCTTATTTTTTTTCTTTCTTTGCCTCTTTTTTATTTAAGTTTTCTTTTTTTTTCTTTTTTTTTTGCTTTTGTCATTTTTGTATTTTCTGCTTTTTCTTTCTTATTTTCTTGTATTTCTGTCTTTCATGTTTTTCATTCTCCACCTGCTACAAGGCTTATTTTTTCGTTTATTATTTTGACTCTCACTTCTTCGTGTCTTTTTCTTTCTCTCCTTTTTTCCTTTTTTTTGTTTTCCTTTCATAATTTCCAGTTTTCTTCTTCTTTTTTTTTCATTTTCATACACCTTTCATTCGCCCTTTCCCCTTTCCGCCTTTTTTTTTCCCTTCTTTGTCCTTTCTTTCCTCTAATCTCCTTTTACTACCTCCACTCTGACTCACTCTCTCATCCCCCGCTCTGCCTTTTTCATTCTTTCATGCCTGACCACATAATCACTACACCAGACTCATAAGCAGCAACATCTGTTCGTCCCATCCCCCAGTGGACAATAGGCCCGGTTTGTCCCGTGTTTGTTTCTGCAAACAGACCTGGCTGTACACCATCTGTCTACCATATTCCACCCCTCTCTCTCTCTCTCTCTCTCTCTTTCTCTCTCTCTCTTGGGCTGATGTGGAAACTTCTTCATCTCGTTCCTGCTGACCCGCCTCCATTTTGTTCCTCCTTCGTCTTTTGCTGCAGGTTCGATCCTAAGAAGGGGTTCTGGTGCCAGCTGCTGGACGGGGGGAAGACGAAATGTCTGGGGAAGAGCAAAGGCAGGAAGTATCCTGACATGGACGTGGACGTGAGTGTTACTTTACATTATAACTTTTATACGATTTAAGATTTCGCGATGCGCCGTTTCGGCTGAGGTGAGGACCGACCGAGTGCGGCGTTGATGTCCTTGACGACACCTTGAGGCATCCTGGCAGAAACATCAAAGCTAATGAGGGGTGCAAGGACATCCTGATGTGTGTCCTCTACGTACCGCGGTGCTCTGAGCGGCAGCACTCTTTCGTTCCAAAAACAGACACCCTTAAAAAAAAAAAAAAAAAAAAAATCACTAGTGACCCAAGAGAATGGGAAACACTGTGATCTCAGGGACTTGTTCATCTGGTTCGAGTCTTTCAGAAGGTGCTGATCACCTTATTAGTTTATAGAGTGGGAACCTTTGATGATCAGAGAGCTCGGTGTAGAAGAGCTCGATCAGACAGGAAGTCTACATTCATTCGAATGATCACTCTTTACAACTGTGGAGTGCAGAAGAGCATGAAAGCACATCAGGCTCCACTCGTATCAGCTGCAACGAAGCTACTGTGCTTAAAAAAGGCAGACGTTCAGCATAAATATCCTAAGAAGCTGCTCTTAAGCCTTATTCTTAACTCATAGAGATCAATTTTAGGCTACGGAGAGCAAGATCGTTCCTTTAACGATATTTTTTTTTTCCATGCAGAAAGGAGATTGATTATTGTGAATGAATTATTATTATTATTATTATTATTATTATTATTATTTGCCCCAAATCTCCCTTTCCAGCCGACTCGAATGCAAATGCAACATGAGTACAGTAACCATAGCAACCAGAACCGTCACACAGTCCCGTCATACCGCATCAGATCCGTCGCTATGAATCTGCATCACCGCGTGCACGCCGCCTAAAAAAAAAAAAAAGTCTCGATTATTTATTTCCTCTTCCCTGACAGTCACGACGCTTTCTTCGAGAACACTACCGCGAGCACAACATCGAGCTGTCCAAGCTGCTCTACAAGATGGGTCAGCCTCTGCCGAGCTGGCTACGCGAGGAACTGCTCCACAGCAGGTAGCCGGAAAAGAAAAGGGAAAAACAAAACAAACAAAAAAACGAACAAAAAAAAAAAAAAACACAACACGGGTGCCGGGGGGCGCGAACGCAGCTGACACACTCGCACTGCTCCGGAGGAGACTCTACCTCTCCGATTTCCTCGAGTCAGCTCTGGCAGCTGGATAAAAGGCGCAGCGGCCCGGCGAGGTCTCGTTCCAGAGGTCTGGGCCGCGAGTGGAAAAGAAACGGAGAGGGGAGGTGCGGGCGAGGTGCGGGGCGGCGGCGGAGACGGTGACATTCCCTTGCTTTTTTTTCCGTTCTTCGGAAGAGCATGGGCACCCAGGGATGTTTGTCAGTACACACACACACACACACAAGAACGAATGCACAGACTGCGCTCTTCCTGTGTGTTTCTTCTTCTCAGACACGATATCGGAGAAGACGCAAGAGAACTTTTGAACATGATTGAACACAAACCAGGACGGAACCTTTAGCTCTGATTTATTTTCTCCCCATCCATCTATTCATCCATCCTTTCATTCATTCATTCATTCATTCATGTACACATCATCAGGAGTCAGTCTCACCCTGTACTCCATTTTTGTTCTGTTGTACTTATTTGTATTTTTCCCGCTCATAATAATATTGTACGCACACACTCTAGGAGACACACATTTTCGCATCTGCATATTTATGTTGTTACAAACTACACAAACGATGGTACTATTTTAGTTTTTTTTTTGTTTGTTTGTTTGTTTGTTTGTTTTTTACAAATAATAATAATATTAACAATAATAAGCTACATCCAGAGTAAATGTGAGTGTAAATATGGACATGTACAGTACACGGGGATCCTGATACTCTGTATTATGTGCAGTAAAATAAAAACATCGCCTTAATTCGCCCTTCGTCACGTGACCGGAAGAAAGTGCTTGGACACGCCTTGACGATCCGAGCTATTCATCAGCTCGCATAGAAATGATCCCAGGACGAAGGAAGCAGTGTTCCAACAGTAAGAGTATTACTGGAATGTTAACAGTACGTATTTTCTTTTTGTTTTTGTTTTTATTTCATATTTGGTAAATTTTTTTTTTTTTTTTGACCCCTTTGTTTTTGTTAAGTCACATGACATGCCAGCCTCGACTCGAGCTTTTCGCAGACGTATCAGAGAATGCATTGCGTATCGCTTCCTTTGGCACATAAGGACTGTTTCGGATTTAAAATACACCCCTGAATGTAAGCACAGACACCATAGGCTTTTCGTTTTTGATCAGAATACACAGTGGGAAACCTCCAGGTCTTGTTTCTCATAATGAAGTGAGCAGTTCTTCCCAGCTGCAATTCAAATAATTAAAGACAAAAACAATTTCTTTTTTTTTTTTTTTTCTTTTTTTTTACCGTTCCTCGTTTTTTATTTGGTGCTCGTGGTATAAGTGATGTATTTTCAACCCATTCTAGTCTCAAGCACATTACAGAACGCACGTCTTCCATATGGTCTGATTCGTTAGCTAGCCCACGGGGCGATATTGTGGTTGGGTCTAGGAATCTACCTGGTACAGGGGGTGGTGTTGCTGCCTCTCAGCTCCAGGAGTTTTGACTCGTATCCGTATGCGTTTCCGCCAGATTCTTCCTTAAAATATCCCAATAGAAACAACAACTTGTGAATGTGTATTTGGAACCATGCAATGGACTGGCGTGGACATCCCAGTGTTCCCAGGATAGACCTCGGATCCAGTGCAGCCCTGACCGGAATAAAGCGAGAAATAGACGAGTGTGCTATTTAAAATTTGTTGCAACAGTTTGCAGAAGGAACCACCTGTGGGTGTGATGGTCAGATGTCCACAACGTTCTGGTCACACACCAAGGAGTAGGTTTTGGACACGTGTTTAACTACGCGGTGGCACTGTGTAGTAGTGGATATGATTGTGAACTCGGGTTCGATTCCCGTCTTCGGGCCGGTGTGGGTGTGTGGGGTGTGCATGTTCTCCCCATGCTTACGGTTTCCTCTGGGTACTCTGGTTTCCTCCCACCACCAAAGACCTGCGCAGTCTTGAGCAGTTTGGCATTTCGAAATCATGTATGCGAGTGCGTGTGTGAGCTCGTGCCTTGTCATGGATTGGCATGCACGGTGCCCCGAGACCCCTGGGATAGGCTCCAGGCCTCCAACAACCGTGTAGAGGATTAGTGATGTAGCGAATGAGTGGGAGAGAGTTCAGAATTTCTGAAATCATTCATCGAGACTAGAGACTTTTTTCTTCGGGATCTGGGAACGCCAATTAACCTAACATGTACGTCTCTGGACTGTGGGAGGAAACCAGAGAACCAGGAGGAAACCCACCAAACACGGGAAGAACATGCAAACTCCATGCACACAGACCAAAGATGGGAATCAAATCCTCAACCCTGGAGGTGCGAGGCCACATTGTTGACCACTGCACTACCGTGCTAAGACACTAATCTCACCTGCCTAGATTTAAACCAATCACTCGAATGATTTGATTAATGAAATGAAGACCAGGAAGGCTGATCACTCCACCATTTTTACCTTGTAGGGTTCTTTCTAACTCTTCAGAGCTTTTTTTTTTTTTTTTAATTTGATGCTGAAGGAGGATCGGAGCTCATTAAAAAGCCAAAAGGTCAAAGGTCAAGCGTATAATTTGCAAAAGACATACAATTTGACATGACAGTATTGAGTTTTTTTTTTTTTTGTTTTTGTGTTTTCCCCATATTACAACCCAAAATGTATGAATACATTTCTGCAAGTATGATGCCTAATAAGCACAACATTTTTTTTTCTTTTCTTTTTAAACATTTTCAGTTGTTTGGCCAAGGACTTTCGGACACTTTCGGGCATTCGGATAAATGTATGCTCGATCGTGAAGGTTCTGTATTAATAAACAGTTAAAGTATTCGCTCATGATTTGTGTTCTTTGAGTGAAACGCTCGTTCGAGGGATCTGATCGAAGCGCACACTGTCTGTAATACTGACACACACACACACACACACACACTATCATGCTGCTCAGATCTCCATCATGATGTTGACGATACTGATTTTGTTTTTCTGTCCTGATTTAGTATTTCTAACTGTAATAATAATGCAATAATATATTTTCCTGAGAAAGTCTGACATTTTGCACCAAGCACAAAATCATGTCGGGGTTTTTTTTTTTTTTTTTTGGGTGTGTGTATGTATAAAAAGAAAGAATGAGAGGACAGAGACTAAAGACATTTTTCCTCTTTTTGGGTTCCATACTTTGGGGTCACCACACACACACACACACACAGACACACAAAGTGGTTCCCATGAACTTCACACTGCCAATCTTGTGCTTTCTGTATTATAATGTAGGATATCAATAGATAGTGATGTAAATGAAATAAATTGTAAGGTAAAATAATCATCTGGACTGTACAATCAAACCTATCATTGTTAATATTTTTTATTGTTGGTAGCCAATATTTTTGTGATTAATTTGCAAATAAAGAAACCACTGTCTTTTTACGTCTTCCGTGTGGTCATTTTAGTGTACGTTTATCAAGTGTAGTGTAACGAGTATGTTTCAAGCGTGATCTACACTACATTGCCAAAAGTATTCGCTCGCCTGCTTTCACATCAATAATCAACTTTTTTAATAGCTAATGGTTGAATCTGATGTCGGCCCCGCCCACTTCCCAGCTATAACAGCTTCAGCTCTTCTCAGGAAGGATTTCCACAAGGTTTAGGAGAGTGTTTATGGGAATCTTTGACCGTTCTTCCAGAAGGGCATTTGTGATTTCAGACACTGATGTTGGACGAGAAGGCCTGTCTCGCAGTCTCCGCTCTAATTCATCCCAAAGTTGTTCTATCAGGTTGGGGTCAGGACTCTTCCACACCAAACTCGCTCATCCATGTCTTCACGGACCAGGCTTTGTGCACGGGTGCGCAGTCATGCTGGAACAGGAAGGGGCCGGCCACAAACTGTTCCCACAAAGTTGGGAGCATGAAACTGTCCAAAATGTCTTGGCACGCTGAAGCATTAAGAGTTCCTTTCACTGGAAGTACGGAGCCGCGCCCAACTCCTGAAAAACAACCCCACAATATTTCCAACATAGCTGCGCACCAGTGCATAAGCAACGTCCATACACCTCCACACCTAGAGTTCTCTTTCAAGACAGTTGTACTGGGGTGAATTTTTATCTGGCTCATCAGTTAAAATTATATAAGCCATAAAGTTATGCATAATTGGGGACATCGCCAATGGCTATACCATTGCAGATTTTAAACCAGTAGCTGCTTGCTATAACTTTAGCTAACCAGCTAACTCCAGTCATTGTAGTTTACCTTACCACAAGAAATGTAGGCGTTGCCACCGGAGCGATGTGTAGAGTATGGATGATGAATTTCAATCAAATACATTAGCATATAAATGAACATTAGCTACCATAGCATTTAACCATAGCAACAGGCTAAAGCTTGTAGGTGGTAAGGCGCATTTCGTTAGGTAGGTGTGTTCCAAACACTTTTTATGGATTAAACGAGGTTTAGGAGGAATCAGTTCCTGCCAAGATGGCGACGACCAGAGCTCCTTCATAAAACCGATCGGTGACATCACTGAGGGTTTGTCCAGTTCTTTTTTTTTTGTTTTTTGTTTTTTGCTCACAGTGGATGACGGAGAAATGGTCTTATTGCCTCTGTAGTTTATAAATTATAAAGTTTATAAGTAAATTTTTGCAACCAAATCCTTCAGATATGCAGCGGTTGGAGAGATATGAATGCGTCTGCAGATGGAAATAAATCTTGATGTTGCTTCAAGGTTGTCGAAACAATGCCACTGGGAATGCATGCTGTAATCCAAGCTAAGGGCGGTTTAAAAACAGTTTAAAACCTTGTTTGGTGCTGTTCTCCACTGTGAAAAAAAATCTTTTTAATGACCACATTCACTCCATCCGGCCGTGTTGGGACAGTTTCTCACTTGGCTTACACTTTTAGCAGTAGGCAACAGTTATGCGAACCATACAGAACACCAGAGAACGCTGTTCCATATTCTGACTTTACATTTAATACATACATTTATAGCCTTCTTTACATTTACGGCATTTGGCAGACGCCATTGTTAAGGCTACACGTGTCATTGATATTTCATCACGTACAAGCCTACTGTATGCTTCAAGCCTGGATAAAATGGGAGTGGTGCGCCAGGAAGAGCATCCGGCTGTGACCATTTCGTGACTAGTCGATGTGCCAATAGACCGGCAACGACTGAAGTCCTGTATTATCTCTGCTTGATATAAATTGTGTGTGTGTATGTTGGCGTGCAATGTCTCTCCAGAAGGTTGCACGTTAGGAGACGGGTTGAAAGAGTACAGCTAGGTCCCCTTTGAGTCTGCAGAGGCATCAGGTCGGCGATGGAGTGGCTTAAAGCCAAATGTGTATGTCGGGTCTAAATGACTAGGCTGGAGTGTTTTACATTTCCTCTTTTGTTCTATTAGATATTTATTTAAAGCCATATTTTTAATATAAAAGCATTTTGTCATGTAAGGGTTTTTCAGTCAACGTCAGGTTGTAATTGCTGTGGTGTAGGCGCAGTTTCACTAAATACTTAACCTCTGAGGAGTTCCCCAATGAGCAAGTACACCTGTTTCGAGCAAAATATGGAGACAGACCATAATCAAAAGGAGACTGAGTACACACACACACACACACACACACTATGCTGACTCTGCCTTCCCTGCTCCAGGGCCTGAACCTTGATGATGGTGTAGAACAGTGGGTTCCCACCTGTTTTTACTTGAAACCTCGACTTTTAATTATACTGTAAGTGTGTAAGTATGACCTTCTTTAACGTGTTCTAACCTAATTCCCGACAACTTCACAGCCTCCCCAGACGAAGGCTCACACACTGCCGATGATCATTGGCGCCCCCTTGAGGGCAGCGTGTGGACCCAGGGGTGTAGATGAGTGTAGATGTAGACATGTACATGAAATGTGCCTGTTATAATAGTATGTTAGTTTGCTAGAGCAAGAGTATTATCTGCCTTCGATAGATGATTCTCTGACTGTTTCCTGTGGCTGTGTTGTGTTTTAGGATGCCGCGTATAGCTAAATGTCTTTGTTTCGTGCGGTTAATACCTTGCAATTATGATTTTTATTATTCATTTTATTTTTATATAATTTTCAACATATTTTGATTGGCACTAATAACAACACCTTATAATTACAACCGTGTAAATCAATAACCAGCACCCTCAGATGCAGAGCGCAAATAAAGTTCCTCTCTGAAACTCTTTCGGTCTGTCTGATGCTTTTCTATAAAAGCACCTTCATCTCAATGCGAAAGTGATCTGAAACTGTAGAGAATTTAAACTAGCTTTAGCATGCATCTAAAACACCTGTGGTTCTGAATATGCCCCATGTGTTACCACCTGCACCGGTGCCTCAGCAGACCGTTGACACCATCGCCCTCTCAACTGCTTTATAAGAGTTTATGACCATGACTACAACACCAACACCTGCACATAGTGTTCCAGTGGCAGGCCCAGTTCCACTTCCAGCTCTTACATCTAAAGAAAGAGTCCCAGCTGCAGACCCAGTTTCATCAGTAGGTAGTGTCCCAGTTTTGATCCATCTGCAGATGAGGTTCCAGCTTCATCTCACACTCCAGATGATGAAGAACAAAACTATAAACTATTATTTATAGGAATTATTTTTCAAGGGCTTACAGTAATGATTATATATACCAAATGTTTTATATCTTATTTGTAAAACTGTTGATATGGCGGATATGAACACACACACACATCACATTCTGAAGGTTTTTCTGTTGTAACTTTCACAGAGCCTTTATTAGGAAGCATAGATGTGTACTAGTTATTTCATTCTTTATGTTTTCTTTATATTCTCTAAATGCTATCCGCCACTGCTCCTTGTATGTGTATTGATGTAATTTGCGCAGTACCTTTTCACAGAAAGTGTCGATGTGCACTAGTTGTTTAACTTTCTTAATTTTTTTAATCGCCACAGCGGACCATCCGCGAACACAACTTGGCACAGGTTTTACACGAATGCACGAATGACCACCTTGATGCAACCCTCTTATTTGATCTGGTCTTGGGACCAGCACTGCATCCAGTGTCTGCGATGGAAATTGAACCCGGGCAGTCATGAAACGTGCTGCCAACTAATCCACCAACGCTCTAAACATTTAAATATAATTGTAGAGAAAACAAAGGGGATTTACATGCAGATTGGGGTATGATTGCTAGTAGCGATGGTACAGTTGAACACAAGACTTCGAGGCTTGATCGAACATGCCAGATGAAGCCTCGCTTTGAGGCTTGTATCGGTATGAAAAAATAAATTACATGACCGACCACAAGCAAGGCCTCAGTTTAGGTGGTACGGTATACGTCGCTATTTCATTCTGAGAAGCGCATGAAACAGATGGCACTAGGATGTTGTTGGAAGTTTGGTTTGTGAATACAGTGAAGTATTGATTTGGTCTAACTAGAACACTGAATTAAAAATGTGTTTGCTTCTCCACTTCTTAGGAAACTGGTTATTCAATATCTTCCACAAGCCTCCTGTAACAACAGCTGACACTGTTGCTAAGCATTTTCTATTTATTTTTTTAAGTGGAGAACAAAGGATATACAGGACCCCATTCCTGTGGTCTCCTTGGGGCCCAAATTGCTAAATCCACCACTACGTGTACTGAGCAATGAGTGTTTTTGTGTGATCAGTGAATGAATTCAACCCATTACTCTGTTGATACTATGGGCTGCTTGTGATGTGCTCAAAGGCCCATACATGAGCAAACGCTCTGGACTATGAACTGCAAACTATAGCAAGGTCCATTATCACTCATCACAGTGTGGTGTATTCCAAACCTGGCGAATGTGGCTCTCACTTTCTGGATGACTGTTGCAGATGTGAGGTTGGTGACTTTCTCTACTTTAAAATATCTACTGTAGTAGTCAACTGTGACTTTAAAATCAGTGTTGTTCCATGTGAATAAGTCTGTGGCTATTACCTGTCAAGGTCGTTCAGGAATAGTGTGTGAGATCATTGGATCTTTTGGGATAGAGCTGCATCGCTCAAGGCGGACGCTGCAGGATCCTATTAGTGCCTCTATTTGTTTTTTTCCCACAACACATCATTTGCTCACTGCTTGCAATTTTCCATCCTTACAAGCCCTAGATGTATGCGTGTAAGCATTTTAGCGCTTAGCGTTAGTGGCACAATGATAATTTCTTCCTTTAGAAAGAAACCATTTGCCTCTGAGATCTCGTCTCGACGAATCCACTATTCTGTGACAGCAGATGGAGATTTTTTTTGTGATGCACTGGTTAATGTAGTACCCAGGCTAAAGTGCTCGATAGGACAAAACTACAGACATTGAAAAGAGTGTGCAGGGATGTGAGAGAGGAGAGCAGAGTATTCAGCAGCCAAGGATGACTCTTCTTTCCACTGCTCAAGGAGCCAGTACAAATGACCTTGTAATTACACTGGAACTGGTCCGAGGGCCATCAGCCGAAAACCCCGGCCATAGAGGAATTTCTCATTGAGGTGGAAGGTGAGGCTCTGGGTTGCTGGTTGGAAAGTCAGGGGTTTTAACCCCACCTCTGCCAGGTTGCCTTTGTTGGGCCCTTGAGCAAGTCCCTTAACCCTATGCCCATGTATAACACCCAGCCGCTGAGATGCAGTGCATGGAGAAATGGGTCTGTTGCAGCTCAAATGCACTTTAGGTCATTATGGTGATGGAGTGATGTCGTTAAGTAACATCTTTACCGGTGTTATGGCAAAATACATTGATTTTGAGACGTGTGTGAAGAGGCTTGGGGCATTCTGCATGTAAGGTTAATTGTCGTGCCAAGCTTTGTGTTCATACATCGAATTGTGTTTAAGAGGTTTGGGAAGGTCTCATGGACTCCTTATTGAGAGATAACCAAGTTTAAAAAATATTATATCGTTCTTAGTTAATACTAAAGATGAAAAGAAATCTCTTGTTTTAATCAGTAACAATTGGTTTCGCTTTCAGTTCTAATTAAAATGACAATAAACAAGACCCAAAGCAAATTAATACAATTCATTTAATATTTATTATTACAAAATATTTTGGTAAAAAGAATCATTCTAATGGTTGGTTGAAAGACCTAGAACAATTCATGTCATTTATTTCTTATGTATCATTACACTATGTACAATATATACAATATATTTTGGTTTTAAAAATGTAAAATGTTTAATTGGCATGTTGGTCCAAAAAATTATTCTTTTTCTTATTCCTTCTCTTCTTCTTGTTGGTATATATATATATATATATATATATATATGTGTGTGTGTGTGTGTGTGTGTGTGTGTGTGTGTGTGTGTGTGTGTGTGTGTGTGAGAGAGAGACTGCTTTTGCTTTGCTCTACAAATGTAAAAATTTTATATTCGCTTTGTATGTACTTTTTATCCCTAAACTGTGAAATGATGATAAATCTAAATATGAATCAATTATAAAATACTGCAGTGTATCTCATTACTGATTATCAGCACATGTCCTGTTTTAATTAAAGATCTTTACCGGCCTCTGACCAGTTTCTCTCGCCTTCAGGAGAGCATCCATTTCATCCACCTACAAAAAAATAACACACATTATAAGCATATGTTACATGTGTGTAAATTAAAGGGATATGCATAACAATATTGTGTGTGTGTGTGTGTGTGTGTGTGAGTGTATATATGAGTGTGAGACTCATGTGCTATCTGGTCGTCTATCGTGCAGACTCCAACATGTAAATAGACGCTTCATCTCAAACGTCGTGTTCATTTTGCCTAAATCATGAGAATAAAACTTTAACACACACACACACTCTCTCTCTCTCTCTCTCTCTCTCTCTTAGTGATAAGGAAACGCATCAACACTGACTGAATATTTAGCAAACCAAACTGAATATTTCTCAGGCTTATAAATACACTAATGTACTGCTTTAAACACACAAAACTCAGTGTGATTCAATTCAATTCAATTTTATTTATATAGCGCTTTTAACAATGTTCATTGTCTCAAAGCAGCTTAACAAGAATGAAAAAATAAATTTTTAAAGAAAATTTATGGAAATGTGTATGTGTGAGAAAAATGTGTCTAGATAATAATGAGATGAATGATGAATGAAATGTCTCTGATGAGCAAGCCAAGGGTGACGGCGACAGTGGCAGTTTTAATTCACAATTTTAATTCCAAACACCAAGCCAAGCCAGTAACCATGGCAACAGCTGGGACATCGAGTCCCAAGAAACTTTAGTAAATTATATGCACAAGCTCTCACTCCATAAATAAATAGCTTGAACTATCAGCATTGAAAAAGTGCCTTTACCCCTGTCTGTGCACAAACAACTGAATAGACTGAATTCATTCTGAAAAGAATGAATTCCCAATCATAATACTCTCAGATAACTCTGTACTGAAGTTAGCTAGCTTTGACCTCCCTAAAATCTATGGGAAAAGTCATTCTTATCACATTAGGTGTGAAATGCTCTCACTTTCACTATTAAACATAGCTGAAGAAGAGCAGGAGTCTCTGTTAAGGTTATCACCAGGCTATTATAATTGACCATATGATAAATCATGGTTTCATAGGGAGAACGGCTGGACTAAAGGTGCAGCCAAATCTGCCATGTGCAGTAGTGAGGAATATTTTGTAAATATTCCAGCTGGTAAGATTTGGCATTCTGAAAAGTCATGTGGCAGAATTGCATTTTACAATAGTGCTGTGAGTTGAGAAAAGTCTTCAGAACTTCTCGTGTTCTAGGCGAAGTTTACAAGAATGCGGCAATAGTGCTGCCCCCAGCGGCTGAAATATGTCACTACATTAAATCTATTTTAGGTCCAATTTTATAAATGCATTAGGGCTGTGAAAATTCATAGATGATTTTAATGAATATGGAGTGTTTAACACATCACGAAAACATGAACATGAAGTTAACTTAGCTGCCATTTTCTTTTTTTTCCCCCAAAGCTGAGCTTTTGTAGTCGTCCCCGTCATCGTTATGGCAACGTGCTTTTCTGTGAGGTAATACCACAATTCGCCATTAGAGGCGCGCTCAGGTCAGCACAGCAGTGGCTCCATGGTCTGCTCAGTGTTTCTGCCCCTGAAATGTTCATTAATCTGATTCATGTAATTTTGTTTCTAAAGGATTTAAATGTTAACTATTTATAACATGCTTAATTCTGTTACTCTGCAATTTTATAGCACTGAGTTTCACACATTCAGTTTGGCTCATATTGTTTATTTTTATAAATGATTTTTTTTTTTTTTAATTCTCAAAAACATCACATGCCACAAAACTCCTAACGTTTACTTCTACTCTCTCTTAAAAATGACAGTTTTAATTAATGGTTGTTAATTTGTCTTATTCCCCTTGTCCCTGAAAGGTGGGGGACCAAATGTAAAAAGCACTGTACATCCTACATTCTTTAACATATCATGATGATGATTATTATTATAATTACTCAATTACAATTCACTGTAGTAGACATATATGTAACACATAGGACTATTTTATGTGGTTTTATATTAATGTACAATTTTAAAAGGGTGTATTGTTTGTAAATTTGTATTTATTTACGGTTGGAATTATTATTATTTAAATGTTTTAAGTATTCAATTGCATGTCTTTGGACTGTGAGGGGAAACCAGAGCAACCAGAGGAAACCCACCAAGCACAGAGAAAAACTTGCAAACTCCATGCACACAGACCCCTGGGCAGAAACTCCGACCATGAAGGTGCAATTCAACTGTGCTAACCACCAAGCCAACATGCCGCCTACTTAATAAACAAGTTAATTAAAAATAATAATAATAAATCCACTAATTTCTACTGATTTTCAACGCTACATCTTAAAGTTCTTTGAAAATCTTCCTTAGTTTGTTCTAAAATATATATTATGTTTTTATTCAGTTTGCCGTGTTTGATTGTTACATATGTGCAAAAAAGTTAACATTTACAAAAAAAACCCAGATATTTTTCTTTTACAATTATTTTTTTACAATTATTTTTTTAAAATAATGATAATAATAATAATAATAGCATAAATGTAAGCGCCATTTTGGAAATTACTGTTAGACTTTTATTTTATACAGTTTCGAACACTTCCGTGCTTCCATCTTAATCTTTCAACCCGGAAGCGCTTTCTCCTTCCTTTCCTGTTTCGGCCTCGATTGGAGATATACCGAGGTATAGAATCCCGAATTGAAATCTCTACTAATCCTTGTTTATTTTGTAAAATATGTGTAAATTTGCTGTATGAATTCGTTCCTTATATTATAATAAACAATTATGCTGATGTATTACTAAAAAATAGTGTTATTTTTGCGGGTGGTTTAGATGGGTTGTTCGTGTGGAGCTAAGCGGGGTTTAGCGACTCAGGGCCCGGCAGTGTGACTCTCAGAGCCCGTCCTCTACTGCTGTTTATTACACTCGAGCAAAAAACGCTGAAGAAGCGAGATCATAATTGGTCTTGTTTAATTTAAGCAGTAATTTTTTCGCTGTAAGGTGTGTGCTGGAGATCTGTTAACGTTGTTTTTTTTTTTTAACGCTGCATGAAGTCCCTGGTAACAGCATGTCTGGATTTCAAGCTGAAAATCTTGTTGCATTATTTATCTTTGCTGTAACAGAGTTCTGTGTAATGAGAATTGAAATTAAGGCGTATTATGTGTAAGATAGAAGAAATGCGCACTAGCATTGGTGGACTGTTTTCTCACTAGTTACCGTTTGTCTTAAAGGTAGAGTACAGAGGATGTAATAGAGGTATTGTTTAATGTGATTAACTAGGTTTGTGTATTCAACCTGGTTGTGTCAGCAAAATGATGCACAAATCTTCTTTCTTAGGTTAAACTAGGAATTAGACTATAGGTTTTCAATTGCACATCTGGAACGTCTCATGCTCCATTAATTAATCAGATTATGAATGCGATTTTGTTTTTCTTTTCCAGCAATGGCACCACGCAAGGGTAAAGAAAAGAAGGAGGAGCAGGTGATCAGCCTGGGACCTCAGGTAGCTGAAGGCGAGAACGTCTTCGGGGTCTGCCACATCTTCGCATCCTTCAACGACACCTTCGTGCACGTCACTGATCTCTCCGGCAAGTAAGTGACATTACTGACTCGCAGACGACATCTGAAGGGGGGAAAACTGATCGAATCAGGAATCTCCAAATGTGTGATGCTGTGGTCTTCATGGACAGTCTCTGGATAAGGTGTTGAAGGTGTTGGGGGAATTAAAAACGCAGAATGTTGTATAAAGCAGTTGGTGTGCAGATAGAAACAAAAGCATTTTTGGTCTCTCTTTGTTCACAGGAATCATTTAATTTTTACATTATTATTATTATTTCTACATGGATGTGTAAAATTGGTGAAATTTTATAACACCACCCAAATACATACACAAGGTTGTATTTTGGACTTTGTCTGTACAACCGTGCAGACTTATTCGACTAAGATGCACATAGAAGTGAAGTTTATATATACTTTTCAATACAGTTCATAGTACATAATGTGTAGTACGTACACTACACAATGCAGTATTTTTTTTTTATTTTTTTTTTTATCTGGACCAACTGAGGAATGAAGAACCTTGTTATTTTGTTTCCACAAAATACTTCCAATATCCATGTTTAGTGGACAGACTAGGGCATATAAAGCTATGGAGTTCACTTACTGATATTGCATCTCATCTGCTTTTGCTTACAGAGAAACTATCTGCCGTGTGACTGGTGGAATGAAGGTGAAGGCTGACAGAGACGAGTCCTCTCCCTACGCTGCCATGTTGGCCGCTCAGGATGTGGCTCAGAGGTGCAAGGAACTCGGCATCACCGCTCTACACATCAAACTGAGGGCCACCGGCGGGAACAGGTAAGACCCCTGAGTCGGATTTAATTTGAAGAGACATTTTTTCTCTTGCGTGTGCTCAACAAGTGAGCATTTAGCATGTTCGAATTATGTTGTCCTCTTGGTCAGTTACAGATGTGAACATTAAATGCCACTTAAACACAACAGTATAAAACTTGCCTATGATCTTGTATGCTGAGAGATCTTGACCAGGATTGTTTCAGAAGTATCAACCATGAGGCTGAACATCTTGATAAAGGATATTTAAAAATGATTTTAAATGCCTATTGCCTTTTGGGATTAAATTGTAATGATGGAATGAGATGTTTCCACTAGAGGGCAGCATAGAGCAAAAAACTGACTAGAGGACTTCCACAAATAACCACTTTAAGGTTTTCACAGCATTTGGTCCAAGTGCCCTTTTTTGTTTCGTTTTTAAGTGACTTTGTGCACTATATTTATTCCTCCTGGATTTTTATTTTGTAGAATCATGACATTTGTTGATGCTACAAAATGTAAATTAATATTTATGCTGGTTAAACAACTTTTCCACCATGTTTTTAATTTAGCTTGCTGTGTGGTTTTGTTTTCTGATCCTCTTAACGTTAGCCTGGTTGTAATGTGAGCTTTTGACATAGATGCTGTCTAAGGACACTGTAAGGGTGAACATTTGGCTGGTTGAGTTTTATACATTTCTATTTCTATAGTTCTGTTTTGACCATCTGTTATATCCTTGAAAATGTGCAAGTACTTTGAGAGATTTGAGGTTTAAATAGTAGCTTTGGCCTTATGTTTGACTCGGGTCTTAATTTCTACACTGTCCCCCTTTTTTCCAGGACCAAGACTCCAGGACCCGGTGCTCAGTCTGCTCTTAGGGCTCTGGCTCGCTCTGGCATGAAGATCGGCCGCATCGGTAGGTAGAGGTTTCCAACACAGAATCTGATGGGGTTTACAAAATTTTCAGTAATCTGATTGCAATGTTAGTGTGGAGGACACACGGTGTGGACATCCATGTTTATTTTTATTTATTTTGACATTTTGTACAGTTGCGTTAGAAGTAGTTTATAGCGAGGGTGCTGGGATCTATTCAAATAAATTTTTAACGTGTGAAGATGTAGAAGTAGCTGTGTGGTTTTGGTGTTTTAAGCTGCATTTTATAGCACAGGAGTACATTTTCATTGTGCCTCTTTGCTTTGTTTCCTTTTTCCAGAGGACGTCACCCCAATTCCATCAGACAGCACCCGCAGAAAGGGAGGTCGCCGTGGGCGTCGTCTGTAAACTGTTATGGATTTTTTTTTTTCAGAATAAAAAGTCAAATAGTGCTTTTTGACTCCTGTCTCTTATGTTCAAGCATTCAGATTAAAATGATTCATAAGTTCTAGTTATCCATGGTAAATTTGGCATTTTTTTTAAATACGTATATTTAAGTAAAATTTACCATGGCTGCTTATTCAAGTAAGTATGAACAAAAATTATTTACTTAAACATTTTTTGTATCTTGGTCTATTTCATTCATGTTAAATGTAAAAACGTCAGCACACGAGTATTTGTACTGCGCAAACACAGTTCTAACCATAGTAACCACAAAGTGCTTCTTGGTCATGAATGGGTATTACAGGAAAAAAATATGCGGAACAGGAGTATGTGGGATAAGGAACATCTACGCATGTTGGAGACTTTTACTTCCTCTCGTCACTTCATCATTTCTTCGAACAGTGGGGCAATAGATTAGCTTTTGGTTTTGATCTGGCTCAGACTCCATGTACCTGTGGAGCGAGAAATTTCTATCAAATACTTGGTTACTGTTTTGCCTAACTGGTTTGACCGTGCATTGTTTTCATGGATGCCTTAAATGGTTTGGTGCTGGGGGAATGCCAAAACATCCTTACTTAAACTGTTTCCTGATCAAGACTGAATATAGAAACAAAAACAAGCATAACTCAACTGCAACAATTAACGACAGGCTATATGAGTTTTACTTGTGTTCCATGGACAGATTGCAATTTAGTTTAGTGTGAAGTATTAGTGTAGGCAAAGAACCTGATGAAACGATGGTTAATATTTCAGGGAAGAATGTTGTGCATAGGTTTATCACCATGTGGTCAAAAGTATGTGGACGCCTTTCTTTTTTTTGGTTTGTAAAAAAAACAAACATCTAATTTCAGTCCCACCCGATTACTGGGAACATTTTGCTCTAGATTTTAACGCGTGCCTGTGGTGATGTATTCAAGGGTTTTAGCGATGTTTATATCAGATCTGTGCAAGATGGATTCTTCCCCTGTAATCTTTGCAAACTATGTCCTCATGGAGCTTGCTTTGTTCACTGGGGCGTTGTCGTCCTGGAACAGGTTTCAGCCGTTCAGTTCTGAAGAGAAATTATGATGTTCAAGCATACACGCGCACATTTTCTGTCCAATTGTGTTCTGACTTATGATTAGAAGAGGAATTTCGCATGCATGTGATTAGGAATCCATCTATTAGCCATAAAGTGTATTGGTTACCTGTGCCACTTTATGTACGCAAGTGTACGTTTAGGGTAGATTAAATGATGAAGTAGTTCCGAGATGTGAGCTTGATGCACTTTTCTAACTCAAAGATAAAATCTAAATCTATAGAAGTTGTATTCTTGATGGCATTCTTCTGGAAACAAAGAATACTTTGTAGTTCTCCTTTTCTCTCCTAAAGGGGCAGATTCCTAATGTTTCATTAGTTTGTATGCTAGAGCAGGGGAAAAAGGACCAGGAATGTGTTACCTAAAAAAAAAAAAAACACTCTGGTTCTATTTTTTAAAAAAAAATTTTTTTTAATATAATATTGGTGGCTCAGTGGTAGGTGTTTCGCCTCCCAGGGTTCGATTCCCAGCCAGTGCCCAAACCTTAGCCACTGAATGCAGAGCCGGTCCCAAGCCCGGATAAAATTGGAGGGTTGCGTCAAGAACGGCATCCGGTTTGAAACCTGTGCCAAGCTTGTACAGTATGTGCGGCCCAGATGGTCCGCTGTGGCGACCCGTTGCCGGGATGAACCAAAAGATCAGCAACAATAGCAGGTTTCTCACCTGCCGTGTGGAAGTTCTGGGTCTAATTCCCTCCCCATGCCACTGGATGCTGTGCCGGTCCCAAGCCCGGATAAAATTGGAGGGTTGCTTTAGGAAGAGCATCCGGTCTGAAACCTGTGCCAAATTGTATGCAGATCGAATGGTCTGCTTTGGCGACCCCTCGAGAGGCAGCAAGACTAACAAACAACAACATATAATATTCACAGCAGCACGCTGGTGTAGCGGTTAGCACTGTGGCCTCGGGTCTGCCTGTGTGGAGTTTGCATGTTCTTGGTGAGTTTCCTCCCAGGGGAATGTGTGTGTGTGTGTGTGTGTGTGTGTGTGCCCTGAAACCAATCTTGTGCCGAAGGTCTCCTGGGGTAGGGTCCAGGCCCCTCATGACTCTGTACAGGAAGATGAATATAAATATTCTCTCTGGACTGTAACACAATCATCCACCTCACATTCCAGCACCTGTACACACAACTACCTTACTACATTTAAAAAAAAAGAAGTTATTTCTGTATCAGTACTACAGTTTTCCACATGTCTGAGCTTAAATCCCATTTAAAATACTTTTACATCCATTCCGAGCTGTTTTACTTTTTCTCACAGAACTAAACAGAAGTGAAAGTGTAGAAACTTGCTGGTAGTAAGCAGCAGCGCTGTTTGAATCCGGACCGCTCCTGGCAACTGATGACGCAGCATCCTGACAGCCAATCAGAAAAAAAGAATCGCTCATGAATATTAATACCATTCGGATTGGGGACTTTTCCTCTTTTGTGTTGCTCAGTTCTGCTTCAGTTCTAATATCTCTGTCTGGCTGTGGAGGATTTCTTTTTTACTTTTAAAATTGTGCAGAATGTCTGAGGAACATCTAGTTTCTGCTCCAAGTGAGCAGCCTGGCATCACCATGAGAGCAACAGGGTGAGAAACTCTTTTACTTTTATATATTTTTTTATTTTTGTATTATGTTTCTCTTTATACCTAAGAGTCATCTGTTTTGGCTTCACTTTGTTAATTACTTTTATCTAACCATACATAATGCTGAATTTATATATATATATATATATATATACTGTATATATTTCTTCATTTTTACTAATGTGAGCAGTTCAGAATGCTAAAACAAATGAGTTACTTAAGTGTACATTTTTGTTATATGAAAAATTATTAAAAGCAAAACACCTTTATATACCTTTTACATATATA
This sequence comes from Clarias fuscus, assembly GCA_030347435.1. Taxonomy (NCBI): domain Eukaryota; kingdom Metazoa; phylum Chordata; class Actinopteri; order Siluriformes; family Clariidae; genus Clarias; species Clarias fuscus. Next base: position 4,543,272 of record CM059230.1, on the reverse strand, counting down.
AACTACTTTTTACATTATATAAACTATTTATGAATAGCCTTATATAGTTTAATGATATACGTTTATTATATAGCTTCTATCTGTTTCTAGGTTGCTTTCAATTTTGAAACATAAACAGCTGAGAAAAAAATCTATATAATAATATTTATCTTATTACTAGCATGCATGTTAACAGAAAAGCAATTCAAGGTAAAAAAAAAAAAAAATTCTGCAGCATTGTTCTTAAAATGTTTATTCAATTCAGCATTGTTTTTCAAATCTTTAGGTATTTTAGACAAATTCTGGTATTTAAAGAAAACAAAAACCAACGTACAGTAAGACGGCGTCTGGGACATTACCTTCAAACCAGCATTTATTTCTAAATCATGAAATATTATGTAAATATGACGTAATGATTATGCAAGATAAATTACACTTAGAGCAGGTTTTCAATATGGCTGAAGTGGAAAAAGAACGAAAGAAAGAAAGAAAAAAAAAGATTTCCGGTGCACTCAGAATCAGTTTATTTACATTGCCGATGAGTGCAGAAGTGAGATTTCTAATTCTTCCCGTTTCTTCGTCTCAGGGGTTCCAACAAGCAGGCGCTGAAGGTGGCCGGACTGACGGTGTTGGCCGCCTTGCTGATCGCAGGTCAGGCCTTCACTGCCTACTCAGTGTACAAGCAGAGCGAGAAGCTCAGCCTGCTGGAGAGACGCTCGGACCGCCTGCAGGAGATGACCGTCAGGGCCAGAGGTGAGACGGCTGTGTGAGACACACACTGTATACAGAGGAAAGGGTTTTCTGGTGTCAGTGGTGTTAACGGATCGATGCGCGACATTACACAACGCATTTATTATGATTTATGCAGTGAATTAATCAAATGTTACTTATTGCCCCTTTAATGCTTTAATGCATTTTGGTATTCAGTATGACACAAGCACTTTTAGATGTAATTATTAATATAGGTAAAAGGTTTTTTTTTTTCTTTTTCAAATACCAATAGACAAAGCTATGCCTGTTTTAATGCTTTCACTTCCTTTTTCTGTATTTAGCTAATCGCACACCAATGAAGATGGCCGTCCCAATGAGCTCCTTCCCTCTGCTGGTTTCTGCTGATGTCTCAGATAAGAAGGTACAGATACTTCACCTTTAATGTGCAATGAGAAAATTCAGCCACCATGTGGCAGGATTGAACTAATCTTCACTCTTTACTGACAAAAAAGACTGAATCTGAAAACGCTCTGTCTTCTTATTTACACATAATTATGTGAACTCTAGACTCTTAGTTCATCTCCTGTGTAGAAGGTTTCGCTCGTGGGTTTAAGCTATGATTGTTTATGAAGAGGGAAATATTCATATTTTATATTTCATTAGCTTTAATTTGATATTTTGATTTTTTTTTTTTTTCAGGTGGAGACCGCACCTCCTACTAAAGGTAGGTTTAGCTTCATTCACTTTCATTCTTCACTAGAAGCATAATTAATGCCATTTCAAGGGCGTCCTTTAAACAGTCAGTCATGTGATCAGAATTGTTCCGATCCAAGATCTGCGGCTTACATAATTATGTGATTTAACTTTTTAAACATAATTTATTAATTTCATAACCTTTGTTTGATGATAATTGTATGTCTGATACTTATAGAGAGAGATTTCTTTTCCACATTTTTCATTTTTCATAAGTATTTTGGGATTCTGCTCAGATCACTTTTCATTATTACAAAAGACCAAAAATGTAAAGGTGGACGGTTTCAAATCAGATAATTTATTATGCCATATTTCATTAGTGACAGGATTTGGTAGCCATTACATAATCGATGTTTGAATAAATCAGTCGATGGTAAAACTTTAACCGCACAGTACAATGCTCCTTTGATCCTGTTAAAAGGATAGTCTGGATTTTTCAAGTGTGTCAATCAAAAAAAAAAAAAAAAAAACTATATTAGCATTAATATGTTGCCATACATCTTTGTCAAAAGTTGTTCCTTTTTTTCTTACACATATGGAATAATAATCAAGATGAAAATAAATAGCGCAAAATAATTTCAAGCAGTAATAAAACAGTAAATGAAGAAATTCATAAAGCGCAAATACTTTTTAAGAGAAAAAGATACAGTTTACATCTGAGCACTGACCAAGTAATTGTGTATTTCTAAGCTTTTGTTTAAAAAAAAAATATATATATATATTTTTTTTTTCTTTAATTATTTAAATGTCCAAAAATATTTACTACATTTAGAATTATCATCTAAAAACTCTACAATGTGAAACCAAAATCTGCCGTTATATAAAATAACATGTACAGTATGTCTATTTTCCTCCCTATTGTCTCTATGTACAAAAAAAAAAAAACACACACAAAGGTTGAAATATGAAATCCCATCATCTAGTAGTTTTGTTTTTAGGCGTCTGAAGGTTGAATTGAGTTTTCTATTTTGTCCTCAGCACCCCTGACTAAGTGCCAGCAGGAGGCTGCAGGTTTGATCCCGATCTCTCTGCCATCGTTTAAGCCGATTTGTGATGAGCAGGGTGCCTACAACCCTCAGCAGTGCTGGCAGGATACTCACTGCTGGTGTGTGGACAAGGATGGAGTTCCAGTGCCCAACTCGGTGGTGGAGGGCAGCCGCGCTAACTGCACTGCCGCTTAAATGTAGGTGATACAAAAGAAAAATATAAGAATAGTCACGCTTATAAATAATTTGAATAATTTTCAGGATGCTTTAAATGTGTAAGCTGATTATTCACAGATGTTCTAGAAATAACAGCATTCTTTGTAACATTCAACATAACAGCATCTCCTGTTTGATGTGTTACGTTACAAAAATGAATATTTTACTGAGTTACCTTTTTTCTTTTCAGGATCTGCTGACAAGCGCTGGGCGATGAACCCGCCTTCATATGAAGATACTTTTCCATCAGCTTTTTCTGACTTTCATAAGTTAAAGTAGTGCGCAACTTTAATTATTATATGCAGGCATTGAGACATTACGCATTTTTGGGATAGTTGGTTAAAATCAAGCTTCATAATAAGCATTATATTATTACGATGAGCCTAATGCACTGACTTGGATAGTCTGGGCATTTGTTGCAAGAAACTGTTCTTTTTTTTTTTTTCTTTTTTTTTTATCGTATTTTAACAGTATAATCTTACTATCCTTTTCATTTTTAACCTGCACTGCGTGAGATGATGACGAGCAGTGCATGAGATTAACAAGAACATCTGTATTTTGGGTTTGAACAGCTAACATTGGTGAAAATAAATTTCTACTAACAAAATGTGTGTGATGAGTTTTTATTCTGCGCAAAACCATCAGGATTGATGAGATATATTTGAATTAGATTTTTTAAAAATGTGTATGTGAGGCAGTCTCTCTCTCTACCTCCCTATATCCCAGAATTTAAGTGTTTAAATATTTAGTGTTAAATAAAACACTGTATTCCAAGTCAGTCAATGATGGGGAAAATAAAGAAAATTAATGGAAAACTGACTTAGTGTTTAATACACTTCTGTAAACGTAACAAAAAATATACAGTAGATTTCACAATAACCTAAAAATGAGGGGTGTTCAAGTCAAATAGGGACTTTTGATCGCACAGAGTAACAGAACATAGTTTCTTTATTTCTCTATATAATCTCCTGCTACACTAATAAACTTATCCCAGTGTTTCACTAGTGCTTGGATACCATCAAGGTAGAATGTTTTCTCAGTATGCCAGAGCCATGACTGCCTGCTTCACGTCTGAAATGCTGGCCTGTCAGGAACTCCTTTAATAGCCCAAACATCTGGAAATGGCTTTCTTTAAAAAGTTTGCACCGTTTAAATGTTTTAATGCAGTCTCATCACCGTACTGTGCTTGAAGTCTTCTGTAAATGTCAATCTGTTTTACACCTTCAGTCACTTCGTTCCTTTATGCTGAATTATACTATAATGGGATTCCATTAAACTATTTCTTGCAATAGCACAAATATATGAGAAAATGTGACCATAAAGTGTGCAAATAATTAGTTCACTTTTTTTTTTTTTTTTAATACTTTTTAATATCTAACCACCATTAGTGTCAAACAGATTTGCCCACATTCATTTTATCCATAACCTGAATTGGATTAAGGGTAGTTAATGCTCTTAATACATACTGTATAAATTTGAGGTGTGTGAAGTTGGCACGTATCTGATGATTGACGGCTTCAGTAGTGCAGCTCTGAAGTGAGGTAGAAACTAAACCTCCGTCGACGTATAACTGTTTCAGTGCTGGCATCACTGCAGATCACACTGTACAGCTCAGTGTTTGATCTCATACACACTCAAGCTTTAACTGCCTGAAGATTTGAGAAAGAAAGCCATCCATAATTCGATCTGCCTGATATTGCCAGCTCAGCCTTTAATAAGCACACGGAGAAAGGGAACCAGAACTTTCAGGGGGAACTGGTATTTCCGTTCAGACTCTTGGCAACAAAACCTGTTTATTTGATTGGAACAAATCAGGCATAATCAAGCTGTTCAGGGTTGACGGGTCTCCAAAAAAACAAAACAAAAAAAAAAGCCTAAAACCAGCCAAATAGCGTCATGAAATGTTTTTGTAATAGGAAATTATCTTTTTTCAGCCTCTACCTTCACTTTAGTGTACACGCATTTTTACTTTCCTTAATCAAAACATTTAAGAGTCTTAGAACGGGCGTGATAAAATGTGAGTTTGTCCAAGTAACAAGGTTAGTGCGATGCTTAACGGTAAGGCAAAATGTCCAGTTTTATTTATTAGAAACATTTATTAAAATCAACAGCAAAATCACCTGTTTAATATCTCCAAACCATCAGGGCCTGGACTCCACAAGACCTCTAAAGCTGTGCTCCGGTATTAGGCACCAAAGTGTGAGCAACAGATCCAGAAGTCCTACAAATGGACTGATCAGGCTTGTTTTATCCGGCACGTCCCAGAGATGCTGAATCAGATGTGGGGAATGTGCAGGCCAAGTCCACACCCTGAACTCTTGTCATGTTTAACAAACCATTCCTGAATGTGATGCATTATCCTGGTAAATGAGGGCACTGCCATCAGGGACAGCTTGGTCTGAAACAATTTTTGGTAAGTGTAATGGTGCAAATCAAAGTAAAAATGAAAACCAGGACCAAGGGTTTTATATCAAAGAATTACACTGGTTTCGCCAGCACACACGCACCTGACCGTCCACACAATGCTAAAGAAAACTAGGCCACCGTCTTCCGTTGCTCCATGGTGCAGTTCTGATGTTCAGCATGCTCACTTTATAAGCTTTCAGCAGTGGACTGGGGCAAGCATGGGCACCTTGACCAGTTTGTTGCTATGCAGGGCCATACAAGCTGCAATGCATTTTGTGTTCTGACTTTCTGTGTTACAGTAGCTCTTTTGTGGGATTGGCCCAAATAGGCTAGTCCTTGCTTTACAAGCAGATTAATGAGCCTTGGATGTCCGTGACTGTCACCACCAGTTCACCGCTTGTCCTTCTTTGTACTGCTTTTGGTAGGTACTGACCACTGTATACCAGGAATACATTAGAAAACCTTCCTTTTAGAGATGCTCTAACTCAGATTTTTAACCATTACATTTTTTGTGGCATCTCAGATCCTCATGCTTGCCCATATTTCCTGTTTCTAGCTAATCAACTTTGAGAAGTGAATGTTCACTAATAGGTCCTAAAATATCACACCTCATGGCAGGTTTCAAAATACAGTAAGGTGAAAAAAAAATCGGGACGCAAGTACGAATTTTTCCTTTTTATTTTTATTTCCAAGAAGACTTTGAAGCCAACAATTCAAGATGAAATAGAAGAGAAATTCAATGTTTTTGTGTTTTGCCTACGGATCCAGAGCAGTATGAACACTGAACAAGCCTCATTTTAAGCTGACTCTCAATGACAAAACATCAGACATCCCAGATATTACCAGCTTCAGGCATTTGTTTTTAATTTAGTTATCTGAAATCCCACAGATTGTAAGAGACGAAGTGCAAGTAACAAACTTTTTCCAAAGAACTGCATATGAATAGAACAACTCAAGAAGCAACCAGAAAATATTTACTGCTAAAAGTTAATTAAAAAGGTTTTTTTTTTTTTTTTTTTCATAATTTTACACCAACATGTAACAGAAATGACATGCAAGGAAAGATTTTTTTTTTTAACTGGCATACAGAACAACACATTTACATCTGAGCATTAAAAGTGAATGATTACATTTAGTCTTTGGCAATGAGAGATGAAAGACGATGGCACTTGGAATCGTAACACTATTTTAGCACCGAATTAATATTTTTCAGCAATTGTAATCCAACTGCATAGCAGTCAAATGATTCAAAGCTTGATATATATATATTTCTTTTTATGCATACAACATTCGATGCATTCTCTCATGTTAATAGAACACATCAAACCAGCACGGCTTACGTGCAAATGTGCTTCCAGCATCAGAAATGCAGCAACGCTTGTGCGCAGTGTCTGGTCATCACCCTGTCGGCTAAACCAAGAGGCTCGAATCAGTGCCGACTGTGCTGTAATTAGACACTGGTGACACTCGAGATGCTGTGAATAATTCAACCAGACTGCAGTGCAAATTTCAAGAGAGGAATGTTTAAAAAAAAATAAATAAGAAAAATAAGGTAGGCCCCAGTTAAGCATTATAACGTTAGCTCACCATCTTAAATATCAGTAAGAGTGCAGAATCTGACCCCAGCTCTACACTGACGAGTCCTGTGTTACATCTCTTAAGGAAAAAAAACAACAACAACTCCGTCCTGAGGTTGCCAGTCGCCGTAAAATTGTGTGACCTGTGTGGAATGCAGTGTGCTGATGAATCTTCCCGAGAAGCATCTGTGGCACTATTTGTTTTTCTTAAAAGTGTTTAAATAACCCTTGACGGTCTGCTCGACGTTGGGAACGTTATAGCGCTGTGCTGCGTAGATGCCTGTGCAGGTTCCCACAAGCACGCCTAAGATGGCCGACGAACGCAGCTTCGCTACGACATACCCAGCCAGGAAGCCCTTGAGGAACGGAGAGCCCAGAAGACTGCCACCCTGAACAAAAAAAAAACAACAACAGGTATATTATGTTAGGTTCCGCTTTTTTCCCTATCTTTTCAGAAGAATTTGTTTGTCCTGATACTAAATTGCTTTAAGGTGCGAGTTCACTGATGTGAGAATTAAATTTCATTATGTTCATGAGTTACGGTCTTCATTTTTCCCCTTATTCTAAATTTGGGGCCACATGATTGCCATTCAGCCATAATCCTTGACCCTCAACCATGAGAAACCAAAAGAAAAAGCAGCCTCTCAATATGGAATACTCAAGAACTCAGGATGATCTCAACTCATAGTTCCTCTAGGTTCAGAAAGTAAGGGTCAAATCAATGTAAGTTGCATACAGCATCAGAAATGAACATAGTAGGACTAAATAAAGACTTGGTCCCTCTGTCCATGATCCTGTCAGCAGTTTACGGGTATACAATTAATAATTCATTAGTGTTGAAGTTCAAGTTGGATTTTCTTTTCATTTAGTACACAGTGAAACGAAACAACATTCCTCCAGGACCAAGGTACTACACACAACATAAATTAACAAAAACTAACTAGCTAACTTAGAAACCTTAATTAGCTGGCTAGCTGAGACAAGACAGGTTGACATCATAAGTTAACAGAAAAACTATATAAGTTTTATACAAAAGAGACAACATAAAGCGCACATGCAAATGTGCAAGCAAGAGCGACAAAGTGACATTTCAATGGTTAAATGCCAACGTTCAAAAGTTATGGCTGATCAATGTGAATTAGGCTGACGGAAAAATGAAAATAAAAAACTTGAGAAGTGAATGACACTAGGACACACTGAGGTCTGTTTCTCATTTTGGAAAGTTGAGGTTTCTTGAAGTTTGCATGGAGCATCTCCAGTGGACAGACCCAATGAATGGTTTTCAACTGACCTCAGAGCAGCTGAGGAGTATGGTCACGGGTTGCTCATGTGTTTAATCACCTATTATGTTTAAGTCTTAACATTTGAGGATATTTGAGAAATTATAAAATAAACATTTTCATAAGTGCAAAACCCAGGTTTCTTGTAACTTTCTTGGACAGAAATATTTGGCCAAACCTGCCATGACATTTTGTCCAAATGCGTACACTTCAATAAGGAGTTGGTCTCCCTTTTGCAACTCTAACAGCTTCCACTCTTCTTGCAAAGATTTTCGAGTGTTTCTGTGGGAATTCCTGCCCGTTCATTCTGTAGACCGGTTATGAAGTCAGGCACTGTTGTTGGACGGGAAGGCCTGGATCACAATCTCAAGTTCGAGTTCATCCCAACGGTGCTCGATGGGGATCGAAGTCACAACACTCTGTGTGGGTCAGTCAAGTTCTTCCACACTGAATTCGTCAAACCATGTCTTTATAATCCTTGTTTTGTGCATCGGTACGGAGTCGTGTTGGAACAGAAAAGGGTCTGTAGCATTCTCCAAGATGTCTTTGTATGCTGAAGCATGAATATTGCCCTTCACTGGGGATAAGGGGGCCTGATTGAAACACCTTAATTCAATTATAATATGAAACCGGTCTGGCCAAATACTTTTGTCTATATAGTGTATGAAGTGGATCATCTTTGTGTGATTTGGACCTTCATCCTTGTTTACAAAGCCGAAGCACAAAGCAGCCCTTTGTACAGAGCATTTAAAGATGCGATAGGCAAAGGGGAACTTTAGGCCCAAAGTTGTGATGGGTTCGGGTTTACCTGGGGGAATCCATCCTGAACCTCACCCTCCACACGGCGCCGAATGTCCTCCAGCTGGCCTTTCAGCAGGGTCAGATCCTTCAGCTGCCGAAAAGGGTCCTAGAGCACAAAACAACTAGAAATAACTGCTGGCACTTCTGACTAAAAATGTTGCCACTTCAGTCAATATGAAATAACCAGAAGTGGTAGGAACATATTTATTACAATTTATTCAAGGAGACATATGTTTTATCAGCACACCGTCCTGGAAGCAGACAAAACCTCAATACTCAAGTTTAACAACATTTAAACGACAGCTTTAAGACTGTATATAAAGTTCTAGATGAACCAAAAGTACAAACTGACTTGGTGCTCATGATACGGCGTCACATTGTTACACTGAACCCTGAACAAACTAATATAAAGTTTTAAACGCGTTATTTATTACATTTTAATAACGAAAGCTACATGTCCCAAAAGCTAACAGCCTGGCCAAACATGTCTGTCTCACCGGAGTAACTACATGAATTATTCCACGTTTCAGTAAATAACCAAAACGTAACAAACCTTGTCGTCCGCCATGTTCGCGTGTGAGAACCGGTCACGTCAGGGTTGCCAGATCTGCATGAGAGAAACGCGCATTTGACATTTAAAAAAAAAAAAACCTGTTAAAAATTAAAGCAATATAAATTAAATGACATTCACATATCTTATATAAAAGTTGTAGACGCAGAATTAGTGTTATAATAACCTCCACTTTCCACTAGTTTTGGGGATTTTAGTACATTTACTGTAGCTACAAGGGCACTATCCTCACCCATCAGTGCTCTCGTATCTATCTATATATATATATATAATAGATACTGTATATACATATATGTGTGTTGTCGTTGTTAGTCCTTTTGCCCTTCCCTGAGGCAACCCTCAGTATGGGCACCGGCTGGGAATCGAACCCAAGCCTTTCGCATGGCAGGCGAGACGCCAGCGAGTCACTGCCACTGAGCCACCAGTGCCCTATTTGTATGTAGGACACAAAGTAGGGTACACCCTGGACACGATACACACATACACATGCTCAGGCACTTTAGGAGCATCAATTAAAAAAAATAAAATAATTTTTTTAAATTCTAACCTGCACTGTCACCTTGCACCTCCAGGGTCTGGGTTCGATTCCTGTCTCTGTGTGCATGGAGTTTGCATGTTCTCCCCATGCTTGGTGGGTTTCCTCCCACAGTCCAAAGACATGTAGGTTAGGTTAATTGGCTTAATTGGCTTTTCCCAAAATTGGCAGTAGTGTGTGGATTGGCACCCTGTCCAGGTTGTACACCGCCTTATGCCTCAAGTCTCCTGGCATAGGCTTCAGGCCCTGTGACCCTGACTACAGGATTAAGTGGTATAGGTGGTGAATGAGTAACCTGCATGTCTTTGGATTGAGGAAGGAAACTGCAGTACCCAGAGGAAATCCACCAGGTACAGGAGAACATCCAAACCCTGGAGATGCAAGGTGACAGTGCTAAAAACTAAACTGCTGTTTTTTTTTTTTTTTTTTTTAAGGTTTAGATATAAATGATATATGTTTAGATAATGTTGTTACTGTGTTACTGGGAATTTGTGCCTCAGTAGTAGGGTTCTACTCCCATGTGGAGGACCCAGGTTCAATTCCCACTCAAAACCCCTGCCAGGAAGACCTTTCGGTGTAGAAACCTGTGCCAAGTTGTGTGTGTGTGTGTGTGTGTATTAGATGGTCCACTGTGGTGACCCCAAAATAAAAACAACAATGTAGTTATTGTATTTTTCCACCTCCTGACCTATTCACTATATTGTGCGAGATAACCTATACATTTCCTGAATAGGTTTTCCTATCTATTTTACTCGCAGGAGATTATTGTATTGAATAAAAACGCACTGAAAAGAACAGTCAACACAATTAATCCAAAATACGCCGAACGCACATACCTGGCAACCCGTAAACTGCTCCAGTCAGGGCGGGGCAGTGAGTCACTCTGAGTTTGATTCAGATGGTCTGGGGTGAAGTGTTTAAAACAGACCCATCCAGCCATGTTTAATAAACATTATGCGGTTAAAAAAAATAAAAAAAATCTTTACCAACGCTAAATGAAACATTATATTATTTGATAATCTTTTGATATTTTATTCAATTATTCAATCAGTGATTCATTCACCTTTTTTATTGATAATATAAATTAATTATTATTATTATTATTATTATTATTATTATTTTTAAAGACCCTAATTAGACTTTAGGGAATATATGATGGTGATCTTTAAAAAAAAAGAAAAGAAAAAAAAGAAAAGAGGTAAAAGAGGCAACCACACTGGCAGAAAAAAAAAAATCAGGCTTGAGATGGAGATGTCGTTGCTATGGCAACCCACTGACGACGAGCATGATGACGCACATGGAGGCTGGTGCATGTCGGACCTTAGACGGTGTGACACGAGTTAAGGTGGACCAGATTTTGTGTGCGTGCGTGTGTGTGTGTGTGTATATATATATATATATATATATATATATATATATATATATATATTTTTTTTTTTTTTTTAATATATATATATAATCTAAACACACACATGCACATGATGTGTTTAGATCATTTAAAAAAAAAGTTCCCCAAGAATTCAAATCAATTCACTTGTCGCCAAACAGCTTTACAGAATTAAAAAAAATTATGGAAATGTGCATGAATCAATAATGACCAGTTTGCCCCTGATATGCAAGCCGAGTGCGATGGTAGCAATAAAAAAAAACTCACTAAGATGGCAATAGGAAGAACCCTTGAGAGGAACCAGACTCCACAGGCAACCCATCCTCATTTGGGTGAGAACTGCTAGAAGGAATTGTTGTGCAATTGTACTGTGTGTTAGGAGGCTGGAAGTTCCATATAAGAGAAGATGTTTAAGTTAATATGGAGTCCAGTTTATTATTGGAGGCTCAGGTAGAATGTAGGAAATTCCAGTCCTGAACTATTGAGCGACTGCAGTCACAAGTCCTCAGAGAACAGCTGTCTGCATCAGTCGAGGACAGGACCATCTTCACGGTGAAGTGGAAGCGTTCACAGTCATCACACGCATCTCAAACAGACCAGACTCCATGCGAAGAGACCTTCATACAGAAGCGAGGCACCTGGATAAGTCAGACGGGCCCAGAGGGCAGAGAGGGTTTGGATTAGACAAGAGTGGTGCTCGACAGATAGGGAGATGGAGAGAGAGAGAGAGAGAGAAATTTGTTCCCTTTTTTTTTTTCTAGTGGCATGTCCATTGAGGTGGGGGGGGGGGGGGGGGGGGGGGGATAAGGATTAACACCTAAATACTGCAATGCATCAATGCATTGATTAATTAATTAGTGCCAAAAATAATGGCACGATTATGAGTTCAATCAATATGAGCCTTGCACCACCAGGGTTCGGGTTCGATTCCCACTTAGGGTCTGTGTGCATGGAGTTTGCATGTTCTCCCTGCGCTTGGTGGATTTCCTCATGGTACTCCGGTGTGTATGTAATGCACACAAATGTAATCCATGTGCAATAAGTATCAGAGTCTAAAGTGAAGAAATGAGGGCAATTCCCACCGTACATGATTTGACAGATGGTGGTTACTCTCTGTCTCCGCGCCTCTGTGTGGGTGAATCAAATAGGCAGTCATTAATCCTGATAACAGGGGAAACTAATGACATCAAAGTTCAGTCGCACTTACTTTTTTTTCCTCCTTATAGACTACAAGAAGGCATGTACAGTGTATACTGGGGTTAATATTTAGATTTAGGGTTCGATATTCAATTTTTGGAGTATTTTTTTATGGCAACTCAGGCATGCATCATTTACAGGAATCCTTTCTTGTGTGTGAGTGATGCTCAGCCATCCTTAAGGCATCACCATGACCACTATGGAGACAGAGAGAGAGAGAGAGAGAGGGAAGAAGGGGATGTTGCTGCTTGCTGCAGGCTTTATTGAAAGCAATAGCGACAAGGGAAAGAGGGGAGGGGTGGCGGCACCTCGGGATATCACCAACAGCATCACTTTAATCTCAACCAAAAAGAGAGAGAAGGGGAGAGAGAGAGAGAGAGAGAGAGAGAGAGAGAGAGAGAGGAGGAGGAGTCATACATCTCAGTCAGTCAGACAATGCTGGTGTGATTGTGCCTGCTATTACTGAGCCAGTGCAGGTGTTAGGGAAGAATAAAGACTTAATAAAGACTAAGAGAAAAAGAGGGAAAAGATAAAGGGAGTAAAGAAAAGGAGTCCTGCAATCTGCTTGGCATGCGACCGTGTCCCAGGCTTGCGTTTGACCGTGTGCAGATGAACGGGACATTTCGGTCTGGAATGTGTCTCAGCTAACCTCAGGAGACCTTCAAGAACATATACCTCACCATGCTGGGAAAGGACTACATGCTTGCCATCATCATAGTCAATTATGAAGGTTAGTGCACAAAACCCACTCTTCTCTTGTGCTTTTCAGTATCATAATAGAATATGAGGAAGGAAAAGGAAAGATAGTGTTCGGGTTGTTCTTCTCTGCAGGTGAGTGATTATCTTTGCTTGGGAGTTACGGGGAAGAAAAATTCTGATGTGTTATTGTCCTGTTTTGTCACATGCAACCTGTAATGCCTGGCAAGTTTTCCAAACAGAGTCTCGGGTGCTGTTTCTTTTCTTCATTGTCTGCAAAAAGTGCAAACAATTATAACATAAAGAGCACGATAGTTCTAAGAGTGATGATGGTAATAGTCTTGGTGGGATCATCAAAGCATATCAGTGTAATGCCCTCATGGGGCATTAAGCAGTATTGTTCGAAGCAGTAGCTGTAATCAGGAGATGCATGCAGTTCCTGTGCCAGTCCATCACTGCACATAGAGGCAGCAGTCAGCTTAATGCAATTTCCTGATTCTGTACACTGCACTTCTGGAAATGTGTGCGTACATTAGACCTCAGTGAGGTCCCAGAATCTTGCTCTATCACTATCTTTGTCGTACATGATCACACACACACACACACACACACACACACACACACACACACACACACACACACACACACACACACACACACAAGGGTGTGCTTTAAGACCTGGGGACATGGGAGCGTTCGGTTGCCACTTTTTAGGTGGGTTGTCTAGGTAACTGTTGCTCCATTGTTGCTTTGCACAAGAGTTTTGAGTTGCTAGGCAAACGCTTACAGAATTTGGTCTGTTGGGGGAATTTATATTGAAATAAAAGAACATACATTTCGAAATCTATTTGTGTTGAAATTGTGTGGTGATGTCATGAAAAGTGATGCTCGTGAGATTCGAATGCAGGTCAGGACCGTAACTTACACCAGGGCTTCTTTCTCTTTGTCCGGTCTCTTTTTGCTCGGTCCACTGTGGTCTCTGTACAGTTTGTCCAAATGGTAATGAGCGTTTTATACGATTCTCACATAGCAATGTCCTTCACTAATGGTCAGGAAGGAGGAGGGAAGGAGCTTTTAGACTTAAGTGAAAGTATAGATGGTGGCACGGGAGCTTAGTGGTTAGCACCGTCACCGTGCACCTCCACGGTCCAGGTTTAATTCCCACCTCAGGGTCTGTGTGCATTGAATTCGCATGTTTTCCACATGTATGGTGGGTTTCCTCTGGGTTCTCCAGTTTCCTCCCACAGTTGAAAAACAAGCATGTGGAAGTATGTAGCCAAAACATATGTTTGAGTCAAAATGTTCCTAGTTACAAATGTACTTACACTTCCAGTCAAAACTTTGGATACGCCTACTAATTCTCTGGTTCTGATTTTGATTTCTTTCTACACTGTAAAACAAAGCTGATGGTGTCCAAAATATGCAATGATCTCCTTTGAACAGTTAGTATTGAGCTATTGTGTGTGCTACTTCTGCTCTGTAAAGCTTCATAACGGCTCTAATCTGAGGTGCTGGTTATTAATTAATTGGTGATTTCTGAGGCTGGTGACTCTAAATGAACGTCTCCTCTGCAGCAGAGATAGGTTTTGGTCTTGCTTTCCTGGGAAGGTCTTCATGAGGGCCAGTTTCATCATGGTGCAGGATGGGTTTCGCAAATGCACTCGACACAAATACTGTTCTTGCAGAACAGCTGAGCTTCATGTCACAAAATAACAACTGACTGTCATTGTGGTCATTATAATTATGCAATGCAACATGTGTTATTTCATAGTTTGGAAATCTCCAGTATTGTTCTGCTGTAGGTTGTAGAAAATGAATCCAAACTTGTGTCCAAACTTTTAATTGGTACTGTATATTCGTACCTGATGAAATTTAGAGATTATCCTGGTTTTATGTGAAAACTAACTTTTAAGGATCTAAAACTGGTTTAGGCTGGTTAAGACTGTTGTTGTTCCTCTTTAATGATGAGCTTCCCAATGCACTCTTCCTAGTTTATCTGGACCTGGCACGTCAATGTCAGTACACTGATTTGTTGCTATGGGAATGACATGGCTGAGGAAATCAAGCCACATTTTTTTGCAAGAAAATACTGGAAATTCTCCCATTGAAAGAATGAGCTTATGAAATTAATTCTAACTTTACAATATAGCTGAGTGAAACATGCTTTAAAAAAAAAAAATAATAATAATAATAGAGTTCAGGTATGTAAGGACATGCCATATTAAAATGTTTGTAATTTGGCTGAAATTCTTATCCATTTTATCCCCTTAGTTGCAGGTTAAGGGCCTGGCTCAAGAGCCCAACAATGGCACCTTGGTGGTGCTGGGGTTTAAACCTGTGAGTCCATTACAAGACCTTGCTTGCTCCAGTATACTGAAACATTTTAATGAGGTAAGGTGAGAGGCGCTTATCCTCACTGTTACACTACAGTGCCATGGCTTATCCATCTTCAAATACCCATGGGTAGCTATAGCATTCACTATGTTGTAGCAGATGACATGCTGACATCAGGAACTAATTAAATGGCTAGATATGATTTAAAGAGTTCAATTTGCACTAAATGCACCAGAACTATCGAAAGGTACCAACTCCATTTATCTCAGTGGGACCACAGAACCTCATTTGAATGCATTTTTGCACGGGTTGTGAAATTTTACTCTGATTACTTACATCGGACTCGCATTCCGAGTGACGCACTTCATAGTCTGCATGCAGAGCAGGAAAATTTATAACGACCAAGACCTGTGGCAATGTACGTACATGCACGTAAATTTAGCTTTAAAGCCCAAGACTGAATTATTCCATTAAATTGGAGGGTTCTGACTTCAGCGATTGTGTTGGGCCAGTCGCGATAAATGACTGATTTCAGATCAGCCCAAAAAAGAAGCTGTGTGTGGTTCTGTTCCATCTTCTATTATCAGCTTCGATCTGACATACCGTCAGCTTTCATATAGAGAAAACTGCCGTGGATCCAGGCCACCCTGTATTTAGCTCTTATCTTAAAATTATGGATATTTAAAATGGTCTCTGCCTTACTAAAGCAAAGCTCCTTAAAATAACTTTCATTACATGCACTGATGGAGAGGCAGTTAGAGAGTGACCCAGGATGGCACCACCTCAGGGTATTGAGATCTTTCTAGGAAGAAAGCCTTCGCTAATTTCCAGTTCCACTGAACTCGTCATCAGTTAATGAGCTTTCTGTGATCGAGTTCATCGAGTAACTTTGAATGCATGTGTGAAGTGGAGTATAATGACACTACCTTGGTATTCACTAACTAAAGGCAGATTTTCTCCTGACCCTTAATCCCTCTAATCTGATCTTCTTCTGTGTCCGCCGCAGGGTTTACTCTCTCCTCCAGATGCACTCGCGCTTGTCTCATCTAATCTTGTACTGCTGTTAAACCGTCCTCTTGCGCAATGCATAACTTTTTTCTTCCCCACTGTTGCTGTTTGTTTAGAAGTTTATTCAAACTCCATCACGATTATTTTAAAGCCTTAATTACACCAGTGTTGCTTTTCCACCTCTGCCGTCATCACCGCTGTCAAGTTTGAGCAGTGTAAGGACTGGATTCGACAGCATTGCCAGGATAAAGCTCTTGACCAGAATCAGCATAATTAAGCTGTATTAGTGCTGTCTCAGTGGACCGGCTGGAGACTAGGTGGTGAGTACAGATTAGCCACTCAAAAGCCATCTCCGGAAGGTTTAGCTTTTCTGATTGCTGTTGTGGTGAAGCCAGCATCTAGGGACTAAGCTGAGAGGAAATAGATGCCACCTTCTTGTGTCTTAGTGGCCTGTTGTCATGGGTCTGGCTGGTGGTACTGGCTAGACCGGCTGATGTTGCCATGGGCATATAAGGCAGGCATGAAGGCAGAGGGGTTTTCAAACAGAAATAGTCTTTATTTAAACAAACTCAAAAACAGACAAATGAACAAAGAAACAAACAACAAACTCAAACTAGGGCTCAGGAAAAACACAGGAACAAGAACTGAACACAGGGAACGGCGTGCCAACACAGGGATCTGACAGAGAACTGGGGATGAGGAAACATGGAGCTGGAGCTAACTAAAGACACATAGGGGAACTAGAGACAGGGCCAGACAGGAGACAAGGCCAGACAGGAGACAGGGCCAGACAGGAGACAGGGCCAGACAGGAGACAGGGCCAGGAGCACAGAGACTAGAGACCAGATAGGTTAGTGGTTAGTGAGGTTAGTAGCTACATGGAATACTGGGGACACTGGATGCTGACCTAACCAGGTTAGTATCTAAAGGGGTTAGTGGCTAACCGGGTTAGTACTGACCTAATAGGGAAACAGAAAACAAGAAGCAAAGCACACACGAGGCTATTCCAAACTAGCGGCTAACCTACTAGCGACCAGAACCACTAGCAGTCAATCCCACTAGAGGCTAGCCTACTGGAGGCTAACCCTACTAGCGGCTAACCCTACTAGCAGCCAAGGCCTACTAGCGGCTAACCCTGCTAGCTAGCAGCTAGGCCCTCATGTGGCTACACAAAACTAAACAGACACTGGGGAGACACAGAACAGTACTTACACAGGAGGAGACACAGCTCCATGAATCCATCAGAACAAGGAACTTACAGAAAACAAAACTAGAGCCCTCTTGAAAACAAAGGTTACAAAACATAAACCCAATATAAACTTAAAGAAACAAAAAGGAATGCCCACATGACGGTATACAAACAAACATACCAAAACAAACAATGCTCGACCCAGTTTCCCAGAACAAACTGCTATTTATAGAAACTTTAATGAGCCACCTCAGTTCAGGTGAGCACTCATCACCTGACTGAGGTGCCTTCTGGGAAACTGAGTCAACCAACAAGAACTACAGACAGACATGAACAGTGACCTCTGGTGGAGGTTCCTAACACCTGTAGGGAACAAACTAGAAATATTTCTATACTGTATTTACAGTAGGTTGAACAGTGGAGAAGTGGTTAGAACTGTGGCCTCGCACCTTCAGGGTTGGGGTTTGATTCCCACCTCGGGTCTGTGTGTGTGTGTGCATGTTCTCCCCATGCTTGGAGGGTTTCCTCTGGGTGCTCTGGTTTCCTCTCACATCTCACAAGACATGAGGGTAAGGTTGATTGGCGTTTCCAATTATGAATGAATGTGTGCGTGTGTGTGTTCGAGTGTGGCCTATGATGGATTGCCACCTTGTCCAGGATGGATTGCCACCCCGTCTCATGCTCTGAGTCCCCTGGCATAGGCTTCAGACCTCCCGCGACCCTGAACAGGATACAAGATGACTGAATGTATTTACAGTTACTACAGCACAAAAAAGCAGTTTGTTCAAAGACACTTCTACATTTCACGTTAAGCTAAATAGAGAACGTTTTTTAGAGAAACTGGTTTAAAAAAATGAATAACATTTCTTTTTTATCGAATCAAATTGTGAAGAATTAAAGCTGTACTATATGCGCACATTTCGTGAAATTTCTATTGTGACTATATTATAAAGCTTTCACAGAGTTACAAAACAAAAGTTATATTTGGCAGATTAACAGCAGCTAAACCCTTATAATAAGCTTATGTTCAACTGAGTGTGTTCTCATTTCTGATCGTATGAGCATTATTTCAAGACTCTGCTTAGCATGATAGCCTTAGCCTCGAGACAATCTATACATCTTTTATTTCTTTCCCTTTCATGCTCTAATACTCAGCACTTAATTCAACCTTTTCTGTAAGCTTTGCCGTGAATTATTTACCATGCAGGTTCGACATAAACTTTAAATGGGCACAGAGCAAAGTGTTCACAGAGAGGAAAGACATTATACACTATACAGGATAACGGAATCAATGCGATCATACACACTTAAAGCAGCAGAACATGAGCATTTTTTTTATTAAACGGTTTAAAGGCTTTTGCATCTTCATTACCTTTTTAAACATCTAAAAATTTTCCCCTAAAATCGAATATGCACCCTGATGAAGGCTGCGCAGAATAAAAGTGCCGAAAGAGTAATAGCAGTGCAGTACTTTGCACATTGTACCGTATAACATTATACAGCGTCTGTACTTTTTCAGCTACAGTAACTCCTCTTTGGTCGTCTTTGGCACTGCAGATATGCTTTATTAATATGCATCCAGTTCACAACCTAATCTCTTGACAATAAATAAAAAAAGATATTCCAGCAATTAACATATTCTCTTGCCGGAGTCTTCGCGGTGAAATAAACGTTTAGCTCCAACATCATTATCCGGAGATTAGGGTTTGGCTTTGTTATGTGCAGTATGCATGTTTGGTTGGACAAAGTCTCGATTGCATAAATAAATTCAAAAGTTTTGGAAAAGGTTCAGACAATCAAGTGGCTGTGTGATATATGAGGCTAAATAAAAATACCCTATTCGTAAAGATGCATGGTGCATGGTGGCTTCATGCTCCTTGTTTTTAGGTTTTAGTTTGCATTCTAATCTGTGTGTGGAATTTCCAAATTTTCCCTGGAGTTAGTTCATAGGTCCAAAAAACATAAGCAGTAAAGACAATGGATAGACCATATTCACTTGTAATGCCCGGACGATGCAGTCCAAATACAAATTGTCCATTCATTCATTTCAATTACGGTGGAAAATCAGTGGATCCTGAGCTGATCTTTGGAAAGTTGGGGGTGAGGCTGGAATACAATCCACGGCAGACACCCTGCATGCACATATTCACGAATAATATTACTCTAGATGTAGATTACGGCTTCGTCTAGATTCGGGTCACTGTTCCTGCCCTCATTTTGTTGATTTGATGTGTCCTGTCCTGATTATACTGTATGCATGAAGATGCAGGGTGTCCCTAATAAAGTAGACATGGCTGGACTCCATACTTAATTGGCTTATAATGGTAGTTCCTCAGGAGAACTGATATCAAAACCTATAAAAAACATGAAAACGGGTTACTAACAGCAGTTACAGATAGAGACTTGATCGCAAAATGGAGGTTGTTTCTGTCTAGGCATCATGCATAATTTACAAAGCATCCTTTATACTGTCTTTACTTTATTTAGCTTTCTCTCTCTCTCGCTCTCTCTCTCTCTCTCTCGCTGAGAATTAATAAAGCCTCTTTGGACACTTCTCGAATTGTTCATCTCTCTAAATATAGGTCTGTACTCACCTAAAGGATTATTAGGAACACCATACTAATACGGTGTTTGACCCCCTTTCGCCCTCAGAACTGCCTTACACACGTGGACAAAATTGTTGGTACCCTTCGGTCAATGAAAGAAAAACTCACAATGGTCACATAAAAAAACTTTAACCTGACAAAAGTAATAATTTAAAAAAATTCTATGAGTGTTAACCAATGAAAGCTAGACATTGCTTTTCAACCATGCTTCAACAGAATTATTTAAAAAAAAAATAAACTAATGGAACAGGCCTGGACAAAAATGATGGTACCCCTAGAAAATACTGAAAATAATGTGACCAAAGGGACATGTTAATTCAAGGTGTGTCCACTAATTAGCATCACAGGTGTCTACAATCTTGTAATCAGTCAGTGGGCCTATATATAGGGCTCCAGGTAGTCACTGTGTTGTTTGGTGACATGGTATGTACCACACTCAACATGGACCAGAGGAAGCGAAGGAAAGAGTTGTCTCAGGAGATTCGAAAGAAAATTATAGACAAGCATGTTAAAGGTAAAGGCTATAAGACCATTTCCAAGCAGCTAGATGTTCCTGTGACTACAGTTGCACATATTATTCAGAAATTTAAGATCCATGGGACTGTAGCCAACCTCCCTGGACGTGGCCGCAGGAGGAAAATTTATGACAAATCAAAGAGACGGATAATCCGAATGGTAACAAAAGAGCCCAGAAAGACTTCTAAAGAGATCCAAGGTGAACTTCATGCTCAAGGAACATCAGTGTCAGATCGCACCATCCGTCGTTGTTTGAGCCAAAGTGGACTACATGGGAGACGACCAAGGAGGACACCATTGTTGAAAACAAATCATAAAAAAGCCAGACTGGAGTATGCCAAACTACATGTTGACAAGCCACAAAGCTTCTGGGAAAGAATGTCCTATGGACAGATGAGACAAAAATTGAACTTTTTGCCAAGGCACATCAGCTCTATGTTCACAGATGGAAAAATGAAGCATATGAAGAAAAGAACACTGTCCCTACTGTGAAACATGGAGGAGGCTCTGTTATGTTCTGGGGCTGCTTTGCTGCATCTGGCACAGGGTGTCTTGAATCTGTGCAGGGTACAATGAAATCTCAAGACTATCAAGGGATTCTAGAGAGAAATGTGCTGGCCAATGTCAGAAAGCTGGGTCTCAGTCATGACCCTCGGTCATGGGTCTTGCAACAGGACAATGACCCAAAACACACAGCTAAAAACACCCAAGAATGGCTAAGAGGAAAACATTGGACTATTCTAAAGTGGCCTTCTATGAGCCCTGACCTCAATCCTATTGAACATCTTTGGAAGGAGCTGAAACATGCTGTCTGGAAAAGGCACCCTTCAAACCGGAAACAACTGGAGCAGCTGGAGCAGCTTGCTCATGAGGAGTGGGCCAAAATACCTGCAGAGAGGTGCAGAAGTCTCATTGACAGTTACAGGAATCGTTTGATTGCAGTGATTGCCTCAAAAGGTTGTGCAACAAACTATTAAGATAGGGGTACCATCATTTTTGTCCAGGCCTGTTCCATGAGTTCATTTTTTTTTTATTAATCCGTTGAAGCATGGTTGAAAAGCAATGTCTGACTTTCATTGGTTAACATTCATAGAATTCTTATTTATTATTACTTTTGTCAGATTAAAGTTATTTCTGTGACCATTGTGAGTTTTTCTTTCATTGACCGAAGGGTACGAACAATTTTGTCCACGTGTGTAATTCTACATGGCATTGATTCAACAAGGTGCTGAAAGCATTGTTTAGAAATGTTGGCCCATATTGATAGGATAGCATCTTGCAGTTGATTTGTGGGATGCACATCCAGGGCACGAAGCTCCTGTTCCACCACATCCCAAAGATGCTCTATTGGGTTGAGATCTGGTGACTGTGTTGGCCATTTTATTACAGTGAACTCATTTGTCATGTTCAAGAAACCAATTTGAAATTATTCGATCTTTGTGGCATGGTGCATTATCCTGCTAGCCATCAGAGGATGGGTACATGGTGGTCATAAAGGGATGGACATGGTCAGAAACAATGCTCAGGTAGGCCGTGGAATTTATTGGCACTAAGGAGCCTAAAGTGTGCCAAGAAAAGATCCCCCACACCATTACACCACCACCACCAGCCTGCACAGTGGTAACAAGGCATGATAGATCCATGTTCTCATTCTGTTTACGCCAAATTCTGACTCTACCATTTGAATGTCTCAACAGAAATCGAGACTCATCAGACCAGGCAACATTTTTCCAGTCTTCAACTGTCCAATTTTGGTGAGCTCGTGCTAATTGTAGCCTCTTTTTCCTATTTGTAGTGGAGATGAGTGGTACCCGGTGGGGTCTTCTGCTGTTGTAGCCCATCCGCCTGGGCTATGCGTGTTGTGGCTTCACAAATGCTTTGCTGCATACCTCGGTTGTAACGAGTGGTTATTTCAGTCAAAGTTGCTCTTCTATCAGCTTGAATCAGTCGGCCCATTCTCCTCTGACCTCTAGCATCAACAAGGCATTTTCGCCCACAGGACCGCCGCATACTGGATGTTTTTCCCTTTTCACACCATTCTTTGTAAACCCCAGAAATGGTTGTGCGTAAAAATCCCAGTAACTGAGCAGATTGTGAAATACTCAGACCGGCCCGTCTGGCACCAACAACCATGCTTAAATCACCTTTCTTTCCCATTCTGACATTCAGTTTGGAG
This sequence comes from Clarias fuscus, assembly GCA_030347435.1. Classification (NCBI taxonomy): domain Eukaryota; kingdom Metazoa; phylum Chordata; class Actinopteri; order Siluriformes; family Clariidae; genus Clarias; species Clarias fuscus. Next base: position 4,520,348 of record CM059230.1, on the reverse strand, counting down.
TTCAGAAGATTGTCTTGACCAGGACCACACCCCTAAATGCATTGGAGCAACTGCCATGTGATTGGTTGATTAGATAATTGCATTAATGAGAAATTGAACAGGTGTTCCTAATAATCCTTTAAGTGAGTGTGTGTATAATTGAATAATTGAATATCTGTATTGACTGTAAATATAAAAGTACAAAGAAATGGAAAAATAAACCTTTGCAGAAGACGTGGAGGAATACTGTACGTCACTGCGATCAGTCGTATCCTAGCCACAAAGAGAGGAGAGATAATCAGATGGAATAAAATGGGTAGCATTTTCATCTCGACAGCCAATGAGTCATTAATGAAGATGTGCAGGTTGCTTGAATATTTTAGCATTAATTCAAGTGCACACCAGATTTAATGTTGCTTTAATGTGCAAGGTGCTACAGTACTGTATATGCACATCAAAAAAAAAAAAAAAACTCTGTTTCAGAGCCTCCTTGTTAATGATGTGTTAATGATTGAAGATTTCAAACTGAGAAGCGTGATGAGAACAGCGTGAACGAGAAATTGTGGTATTGTGTATTGGTATTATTTCTTCCTTTCATTTTCTCCCCCTAAATTCCTCAAGAGCAAAGCAATAATATTCTTCTGGTGCAGAAATTCAGGATTTAAATCCGCCCGGGGTAATAAGAGCTGACAGTTCTGACATCGCACACATTATTTCAGGTTAAACCTGGATTACGGATTTTGCTATGCCGTAGATTTGCGATGCTTTGCTGCAAGAAAACAAAAAGGACTTCTTAAAGTTAGTAATGTTAAATGTTTCCTGTCTGAGGATGGAATATTTTCATATGCAAGCAACTCTCAGTAACATGATATTTAAAGTTAAACAGATGGATAAAATGCATGGTGCGCACTTCTTGTCGAGTAGTCCCGGAGACGGATGTACGCGCAGCCCTGTGATTTTATAACATGCAGGTACTGTACAATTAAAAAGTCAAAAACAATCCATGAGACAAGCTAAAAAAAAAAACAAGCAAACAGTAGAAACCTTGCAATGAACCAAGGAAATGGTCATGTGATCTGGCTGTGGAGTGTGTGGATGAGGGGAAATGACATAGATATCTTATAGAATCGATAGGACATACTGTACCCTGTCTGTTGCATTAGCGCCAGTGGTCGGGCATCACAGCCACACTGGATAGTGCTTCTTAGACTGAAAGCAAAGCCATGGCTAATGCATAAATATCAAAATCGGAAGGATTTTGTTCCCTTGCATAAATGAAATGTTTGCAGCAAGCTTACAGTTTCAGCCAATTTGCAGCAAAGAAATTAATTGCGCCGTTTTTCTGTTCGTTCGCCATTAGAGTCATATTTCCAGCAACAATCTGGCAATAATTCAAATTTCGCCACTACTGGCAAACATGTTCACCACTGGTTTGCCAGGAGCAGCAAACTCCCAGCCAGTTACTGGTATGAGGAATGCATTAAATTCCAGAAGCACATCCAGGTTGGATAAGAAAATCTACCTGAGAACAAGATTCTTCGAAGCATTTTGCTGCATTCATGTATAAGGTACAGTTTTATCCTCTTTTATACGCAATCTCAGTGTGGGATTATTGGTACCTGAAGGAGGTCTGGCCCAAATCCACATCGGCTTTAAAAGAGCAGCTGTATTGGGAATCTGTATGATATGATATATGATATGATATGATATGATATGATATGATATGATATGATATGCCGCTTAAATGCGCTAAACACATCCTGCCAACATGATCTAGGATCAGCTTGCATTTGGTGAAGATCTGACCAAACATGTACTGTACAAGACTGAATTCTTTTAATCAATCATAATGCAGAAGGTAGGATTTGTCAGAAAAAAACGACATTTTACTGCATCTATTCTAATACTAGAATAAAGTCAGTGCTGTCAGTTGTACTTTGACAGACTTAAATATTTGAGTGCTGTCCAAAGAAAAATGACTCACCCTACTGATCAGTCTCACTCTCAACTGATCCTTCAATTCAGTGTTATTGTTGCACTACGACTTCAGCACTATTCGTTATGCTGGAATTGCGACAAGTACTTCCAATTGACTTTATATCTACAGTAAGATATCTATAAATAGGAAATGAATTCCAAGTTGGCTATATGACAGTTTTTTTCATAACAAATTGATGTGGTACAAGAGGATTCTGAGGATTCTGACACCTTCAGGGTCGAGGGTTCGATTCCCGCCTCGGGTTTGTGTGCATGTACCCTAACCATAGTTTGCGTGTTTTCCCGTGATTGCTTGGTTTCCTCTGCTTACTCTGGTTTCCTCCCACAGTCCAAAGACATGCAGATTAGAACAATTGGTGTTCCGAAATTGCCTGTAGTGTATCTGTGTGTGTGTGTACAGGATAAGCGATATAGAAGATGAGTGACCGTATTAAATATCTGTCTTTTATGAATTCTGAAGCTATAGCACAATGTCAGGTTTTATCAGCTTTTGATTCACACACATGGCTCTCATACAGTTTATTGGATTAACTGCTGTCTTTTTCATCCCAACAAATCTATGGCTTGAATGATGTCTCCTCCACTCTCCCTCTCTTCCACTTCATGTCACTCGTAACTCACTTTTCATCCTCAACAAAGGACTATGGTGTACAGACCGTCATTTCAGGAAGAATTCTATTACTGTATAATAGAATATTTCTTATGCTTGGTCACAGATGATATCTGGAATGACCAGAGCCTGACGTTGGACTCAGACCTGCCTCCAGGATGGCGCACTATACAGGACAGCACTGGTACCTACTACTGGCACGTGCCTTCGGGTACCACACAGTGGCAACACCCTTCATACAGCACAGAGAACGAACAGAACATCAACGACGGACTCCCGGCTATCCAGCTCAAGGTCGGTGTTCTTTCTGAATACACACTATGTACACTGTTTAATAAAGATCGGACACAAATCAGGTCAATGTCAATCAAGTACAGGTCCAACTACTATAGATACCCTTTCATTAAATACAGACACGGATATATTTACAGGACGATGGCGTGTTCGTTTTAAGGTGACATTTCTCTGTCTTTCCTGGCACAGAGTGCTGACGCAGATGGGAGGTGTGAGTCTACGGGGAGGCTAACAGAAAGCCCCGTGCATTCCCTCAGTGATGGGTACAATCTCTATTTTTATATTATTAGCAGCACCACTGTGCACACAACACACGTAGAAGGATACACAAAATTCAAAAAGACACATTTTTGATGCAGTACACACACAAAATACTGTAAGTGCACCAGATTTCCATTTTCAATTAATTATAGCATTCTTAATAGAAGTTTAATTGTGAAATTGTATTTATGTGATTCATTAAAATGCTTAGCAGTGTATAAAGGAACAAAAGCTGTGCATTAGGATATATCGAATGAATCATTGGTTAATTAAATATTAGTTCTCTGGCCAGGCCTTTGCTGATGTACAGGGTTGCCAGATCTCAACCGAATTTCCACCCCAACAACATCTCAAGATGGCAAACTGCATTAAAAAAAAAAAAAAAACACCCCAAAACAGTTCACATATTTGAAAAAAGGGCTTCTTTTTCAAATGCTTCGACACTGAAGGTCAGGTCGAAAGGTTTGTGAGTTCAGATCCCAGTAACACCAAGCTGCCTATGGTGGGGAAAAGACGTAAACTTCACCTGCTCAGTATAAATGCGATAAACGTAATTCACTCTGAATAACAGATTTAGATGAAATGACATAAATGGGAAAGGTAACCTAACCTAATTTGGTTTCAGAATCCATTTTCAGTCTGGTTTAACTGAGGTGTATGAGTTATTTCCCATTCTGCTTTCAGCTGGTTGTCAAAATCATAACGCTCTCTAACTCAAACATGTTTTTCGAATCTAACATTCTCCACTATACCTCCATGTACAGCTCAGATCTGCAGCGATGGATTTACCCATCACCATGGTCATTGCATTTTTAACTCCGTGTTCAATATGTGAGAAAAGGCTACCTAGCTCTGATTAGTATGCTAGCATCTGCTTAGGACAGGGTGCCAAATCCTATCCAGAAAGGGCCGGCGTTGGTGCCAGTTTGCATCCCAATCAAGCAGAAGCCGCATCTGATTCCACCTGTTCAATTAGTCATTCTTGGCTTTCAATAGACTGTCAGGTGTGGCTTCTGCTTGTTTATAATGAAAACCTGCAGTCACTCCGAAACTTTCTGGAGAAGGTTCGACACAACGGACTTATGAAAAGCTAGTTTCTTTTCCAGAAAAAAAAAAAAAAAAAACGAACCTACTTTGATGTACGTTCAGGTCAATCCGGGACTTTTGATTGTGCAGGATGATAGAACACAGTTATGTGAGTAAAAACTTCCTTTATTTCTCTGTATTATCCAGTGATACACTAATGCACTCATCCCAGCATTTCACTAGTGCATGAGTTCCATCAAGGTAGAAAGTTTTCTCAAAAAGGTGATCAGATCACCTGCATCTCGTCTCAAACGCTGCACTGTAAACCCGAATAAGTTGGCAAAACTCAAGAAATTTTTAGGTATTTGAGGTATTTGAGGTAATCAGTAATGATGTTTCCAATTTTAAGTAAACAGAACTATCGGTTTTTGAGTTTGTTGTACTCGTTCATATTAATCATTCTTTACTTGCATTACTGAGTAGCCTAAATCATACTGTAATTTTTTTAGTTGTTGCAAATTGAATAAATTGTTGTTGGTCTTTTGCCTGCTCCTGGCAATGGGTCGCCACAGCGGTTTGTCACAAGTTTTTACACCAGATGCCGCCCTGAACACAACCCTCCCATTTTTATCTGGGCTTGGGACAGACACTTCATCCAGTGGATGCCCAGATTTGGAAAGATTATGTGAAGACAGACCAATTCACCCTCTTGATTAAAACAATTCAATGTGGGCAGTTTACATGTGCTTTGATGACATCAGGCACAAAATTGCTAGGCTGAAAGATTTCAAGTTGGTGGAAGTTTAAGGAGACAGTTACTGTGGCTTAAAATATCAAATTTGTTCAGCTAACTTGAAAAGTGTCATTTCTACAAACTCATAAATACCGAAAAGTTCTAAATACTCATCAAGGTCTATTAATTTGAACTAATTGTAATTGTTTAAGTTAACAGCACTCAATGTGTTTAATTACGTTGGTCTGGTCAGGGGTAGCTCATTTGTTTAGAAAGTTGGGAAAGTCCCAGGTTCAAACCCCATGACCACCAGTTTCCCCCTGTGGGGTTCTTGAGCAAGGCCCTTAACCCTCAATTCATAAATGTAAGTCGCTCTGGATAAGGGCGTCTACCAAATGCCATAAATGTAAAAGATCAGATATGCTGCATCCCTAATACACCTCCCATATGAGACTACAGGTCCTCTGCAACATGCACTCCCTTGAGACTTGAGACAATTATGTAGAACCTAGTGTAATTGCAGAGTAAACACATTTCTGGAATCGTCCTTTAGAATGTCCAGCATTTGTGTTTACCTTGTGCGTCACTACCTCTCCGTAATGAAGCCAGTGACCGTTGAGTCCACTAGTATGCCCAGGAGAGAGAGAGAAAGGAGTGAAAACACCTGGTGTTCCAGGCAGCAGATGTCCTCTCATGTGGATAGTAATAGCACCTGAACAAGAATCTTATTTTAGCCAGACAGCCGCGTATGAGAGAGAGACAGAGAGAGAGAGAGAGAGAAGGCCAATAAGCCAGGAAGACAATCATCTGTTTGCTAATGGTTCTACATGAAACACTTTTATTAGATCATTATGGTTCATTATAGAGGATTAACTATTCCACCTTCATAAACAAATACTTTTTCTTTATACCCCAGTTATTCAGTTATAATCTCAAATCAAAAGGTGTGCATTTAATAAATTAACAGCAGCTCAGGATTGTAGGATCTAACATGTTAACATCCAGGTTCCAGCAGCTCACATAATCTAGGGCTGATACATAAATAATACATTTATTTTCTAAAAAAAAAAAAAAAAAAAAAAACATGTTTGAAAAAAGAGACATGATTATGTAACTTGTAAGAGCAGAGCAAATATTGTTTTCGTTTTCAGGACAAGGCAGATTGTAGTTTCTGACAAGCGTGGGTTTATTCTTTTCACCCAGAAAAAAAATACTATACAGACTGGTACGCAAATGTCTGTTTATTGTTACTGTAATGTACGTGATAATGAAGTAATATCACACCTGAGGTCGTTACTGTATATTGTCAGTATTTGTATATATATTGTACGCCGTCGTGCGCATGTCCGCATCACGGCCGTGTTAATATTCAAGACAACAGTATGACCTAAGTGTGATATTACTTAATTATCACTTACATTATTATTATTATTATTATTGCTTTCACACAACAGTTCTACTAACACCATTTATTATCAAGAGATTGTGATGCGTTTACTTATTTAACCAGTTATTTCACTCCTCCGACACGTACCCTTCTACAAATGGCGGAACTAACTAACCACGACTGGCGACCAACAGTTAGCATCTGATAGTCAGTGTAATTAACAGGGGTGAAAGTCGTTTTAAATCTCTGCCAGTACGATGTAGCAAAAGGTGAGGAGAAAAAACCATGGAGGTGGAGGACAATCCTGAGAAACGTACGAGATTTCCATTTCCAAATACAGTATATTTATATTTCCACTCCTGTAACTGTATTCCGCTTTAGCATATCGGCTAACTTCCTGGTTTCTGGGTTGAATCCTAAGTAGCATTAAATGGAAAGCTAAGTGCACTATGTAGAGTGAAACAATCCCTTGTTCCACACACAAAGAAGTGCCCTTGATCGAGGTTAGAGAGTGATTTGGGATTCAGTCTTGAGTTAGAAGCTAGTTAGCGTTGTGCTGTAGCTTATTATCTATGAACAAAACAATACAGACGCTTCAGAGGCAATTTGGAATGAATTAGAAGCGATTACTAAGGAGACAGCGGTTTTTTTTTTTTTAATAAAGATAATATAACGTTATCAAATGTGTTTTCTTAATGAAAGTGTTTCAGTGACTTGCTTTGGCAGCTACTCTTCTCTCTTTCCAGTACTGCAGATACTTTCACCCATGTCATGACTGACAGTCAGTGTAGTTTACAATACTGTAGTTAGAATATCTGTGATTCAGAGTGATGCATATAGTTAAGTGATATTACATTCTGTTATCACCTCTCCTGGAATGCCTCTTGTCTAATTGGATTTCTAAGTCGTAATTAACTGTTGCATAATAAAAGATAACAATAAAGTGTAACAGGTAAAAAAAAAAAAAAATTACTTGCCATTCATTATCATTTTGGTAATCAAGCTTTGCCAAATTACTGTGGCATAAGTGGAATAAAACCTTTTGTCATTTATGCAGTTATACAAAAATAATCCATTTCTAGGTGGGAAAATATTAACCATGTGGAATATATATTTTTTTTCCAGCACTGTCCTCTGTGTGAAATCTCACAACAATACTTTCTGAAGGTCTCTCTAGGTATAATATATGCAGTACATTAGAATCCAATCTACTCAGTTTATCTCTGATGATGTCATTAATAAGCTTTAAAAAAAAAAAAAAGCGGAATGAGGTTAAACCGGCCGTATGACATTACCAAATTTTCACAGTGACCTGATGTCATGCTGAAGGCTGTCTTTCATTTTTCTCTTTTCCAGATTTAGATTATATTATAAACTCTTCTGATGTCTAGTTAAGCAGATATATTTGCTAGCTCCTTATTAGGGATTAGATAAAGATACGCATTCAGCAGTGAGCTGATTAAGGCTTCCATAATCAATATATAGCCATGACCCCCTGCCTTTTCTGGTTAAAAAAGAGAGGGACCCCCCCCCCACCCCCCAGGTGATTCTTGGCATAGATATCGCATTTTAGTACCTTACTTCTCCCTGTCTTCACCAGAGTGTCCTGGCAGGAGGAAAACTTCTGTGCGAACATGGATCCAGACTCCAAGGTAACGTTCCAATCTTGTTTTCATGTGCAAATGAATGCTAACGAACCCCTTAGATGAAAGAATAAAATGAATAAATAAAGTCACAATACAGTCTGTTAGAAGGTGAGATTAAGGGCAGAGCCCAGATCAGCTTTTGTTGTCTCATTGGAAATGATATTGATGTACTATACTGTATATGTGGTTACTTTCCTCTATAAAGATGAGAGCAGCATTATTGAGGACACTGTTCCATTAAGCGTGGGTGTAAAAGGATGAAGGTCGCCGCCAAGACAAACACAAATAGGTTGAATAAAAATAAATATTTAAATCATATACTGTACAGTTGTTAGGGGAAATACACACATCAAGGCAACACAGGATGTAGTTGTTTGGTTAAAATGCTTAGACATACTGTATATAACATTATAAATTATACAGTGTTTATGCAGTTGAGATTTGTATTCCCTTAAGAAATAATGATGAAGACCTGCCTCCTTTATTTACCACCCAATCTTTCTTATTATCCTGTATATTAACCATAAGCCTTTTTCATCTTTTTATAATTTCAAGCTATTTTTAAAAATGTCTCTGCCTATATCCCTTGGATTTTTACTCTAGTTTGGTCACCAGCCAGCTCTCCCCTGTTCTATCATATGTCACCTAACAAGCAAGGCAGAAGGCTAAAAACATGCTTACAGTGAAACACCTGAAGCCAGACATCTTTTTGATCTCTGCTGGGTCACAGAGAAGAATAACACGACGTTTTAGATCCTCTAGATCTTCGATACTGCTAAAGGATTGTGTTTCCATGACCATCACACCCATATAAGTATCATCTCAAACTTTTGCCACTAAGTTGGAAGCACAATGTTGTATAGAATTCCTTTGTATGCTTTAGCAGGACAAATTCCCTTCACTGGAACTAAGAGGCCCAACTAGAACCCCAACCCGCACCCCACTGAACACCTTTGGGAAGAACTGGAACAACAGCCTTCTTTACATCCCAAGATCAATGCCTGAGATCACAAATGAACACAAATACCCACAGCCAAAAAAATGCTTGAAAGTCTAGTGGAAAGCCTTTCCAGAAAAGCAGAGTTTATTTTAAAACATACCTTGAATGGGATGTTCAACAAGCTCTTACGAGTGTCATGGTCAGTATCAAAAGAGTGTCCCAAGTCGACTCCATAATGTTTGAAGCGGTGCATTTGTGTGTCCCAGTGTTTCGCGGTACGCTCACTGGGATGGGTGGAGATCCCAGAGGAGGAACTGGCTCCAGGGAAGAGCAGCCTGGCGGTCAATAACTGTATCCAGCAGCTATCTCACAGTAAAGCCGAGGGCCGTGATGCTGTCGGAGCCTGGGGAGAGGTGAGGAGATCTCATTGTCAGCATGTAAAGTTGAAGAACAAGTATGTAAAGCGCAAGAGTAACACAGTATGCATTTGATATTCATAATAGATATTTCATTAGGAATGTAGTGTGAGTGTTAAAGGTGTAGTAGTAAGCCCATAGCCTTGTGTTAAAGGTGTATTATTCCTGAACATTTGGGTGTGTATCTATTTGTGTGTGTGCGATAAGGGTCAGGACATGATGATGGTGCTCAAAAAGGATACGCTAAGCCTCCTGGACCCCGTAGACCGCAGTCTCATCCACTGCCAACCCATCATCAGCATTCGAGTGTGGGGAGTGGGCTGCAACAACGGCAGGTCAGTAACGGAGGTGTATTTTCCCCCCATTTTTGCCACTCTGGGTGACTAACGCTCCCCTTTTTATTTTATTCTCTTTCATTTAAGTCGGACTATTCGAATCAGTGCTATGACTTTGAAAAACTCAGAAACATACCTTGTCCTTGATTTTATTTCAATAGCAAAATCAGATTTGTGATCAGAGATGTGCTTTTATTCAGCATGTCTCCATGGTTATGGTGAGGCTAGCTCTACGGGCTTGCTCACGATATGCTCAGATGCTCATGTGGAGTTAATTTAAGTGCTGCTATTTCTGGTCACACTCAGCAGAGCTTCCGGGAAAGACCAAGTCTGATTTAGATTTATCATCCGGACATATCCTGCTCTTATTTATTTCCCTGCCTGGAAAAATTATTTGTTGTATTTCTATGAACTGGGTATTTTTAGGATTATTAGCAGTTGTGCCCGGAATCTACAGTATATACAGTCAGGTCAAGTATTTAGACAGTGACACAATACTGATATTTTTGCCTCTATACATCACTACAATGGATTTGAAATGAAGCAAGAAATAAAAGTATATTATTTCAAGGTGGGGGCGGCACGGTGGTGTAGTGGTTAGCACTGTCGCCTTGCACCTCCAGGGTCCGGGATCGAGTCCCGTCCCTGTGTGCATGGAGTTTGTATGTTCTCCCCGTGCTTGGTGGGTTTCCACCGGGTACTCCGGTTTCCTCCCACATTCCAAAGACATGTAGGTTAGGTTAATTGCCGTTCCCAAATTGCCCATACTGTGTGAATGAGTGTGTGAGTGTCTGTATGTCTGTGTGCCTTGCGATGGGTTGGCACCCTGTCCAGGGTGTATCCTGCCTCGTGCCCTAAGTCTCTTGGGATAGGCTCCAGGCCCCCGTCACCCTGAATACAGGATTAAGCGGTAATGATGATGAGTGAGTGAGTGAGAGTATTTCAAGGTGTTTAACCCTTAAAACGCTTCATTGATCAGTGACGTGTCAACCAGGGAGGCTTCAGACATCGAACTGTACATTTGGGTTTTTAATATGTCAAGTAAATCATTAAGTTATCGTTATGAAAATACGTGAATAATGTCACAAAAATGTCAAATTAATCAAGTGCTCTTTTTCTTTTTTTGGGGGCTTAGAAACAATCGGAAACAACCATAAGATCATATGTGTCTGTGTTATTTCTTTTCCTATGTGACCCTTTTTTTTTGCTCAGTTATGTTTATATAGCTGATTAAAATGAACTGAAATTCCTCCCCGTCGCGGCTACTACTACCATTTGGTCGGGACGGCAGAAGACTATCGGGTGTTTCCTCCGAACCACGTGACGCCAGCCGACCGCATCTTTTCGAACTGCTCGCTCACGCACGGTTAGGGGCGGAGTAACACACTCGGAGGACAGCGCTATCCGCTCCTTCCACTTGCGCGAACTCACAGACGCCCCTGATTGGCTGTAGAGCCGCAACTAATGTGGGAGCACCAAGTACCTCTCGTCCCTCCCCTCTGAGAGAGCTCGGCCATGGGTTGGCACCCTGCTCCGACTCAAACCGACTCAACAGGGTACCCATCCTCATTTGGGTGATAACGGATAGTAATTTTCTTAAACCCTTTAATGTAAAATAAGGTCTGCACTTCATCACATTTTGGTTGCTTCATTTCAGACCTACTGTGGATGATACTGTATGTGTATGTATGGAGGGAAAATTATGAAAATTGTTTCAATGTCCAAATACTTTAGCGCTGACTGTAATTGTTTAAGAAGAGTGATGTATAAATGTAAATGTAATTTTAATGAATAAAATATTGAATTTAAAATAATAATAATAATAGTTTCATTTAATTTAAATATTTAATTAATATCATTTTATTTTAGCATTCTTAACAATGACCTTTCTTTTCCTTTCTTTTTTTTAAAATCCACACTTGTGAATACAGAGACAGGTAATCACTGCACCTTTTTTCTTTTCTTAACCAGCTCAATCCATTTGTGAGATTGATAATCTATCATTTCGAGCATTTTATATGGCATCTTTAAAATTGGGCATTAATCTTGTATTGCATGTTTTTTTTTGTGTGTTTTTTTCTATACTTCTCCATGTTTTTCCTGGCTTCTCTCACCTACGTTTGTTTTTTCGGATAGATAGATTAGAAAAACTGTGCTGTTGCTTCTTTGCTTTTTTCCTTCTCTTTCCTGTGCATGAAGCAAACTGAGCGTCTTTCCTTTTCATTACCTACAAATGTAATCTGCAAACTCGTTATGCTTCATTCAACCAGCAAATGCATGCATGTGTTTTTTTATAATTAAAAAAAAAAAAAAAAAAACATTTTATACAAATGACCCTGGCCTGGTAAATCAATAAAAGTCCCTGCCTCTAATGTTGTGAAGATGTAATTCATAATAGGCCAGGCCCACTGGGATGCTGCCATCATTAATCCTGACAAATCCATGCAGATTTAATTACAAACCACTGATTAAATCCCTAGAGAGCAAAACACAGGATTGGCTGATGTGTAAAATAATGGCAGCAGCGTTAACACAAGGGCACAGTTTGTGGTTTTAGATGAACGCATGGGGAATCGCCTGTTTGATTGATAACCTTTGTTGCACAACATGGTCAAGGATTTATCCAAATAACTACGTCCCACAAAGCTAGAATCTGTGCAGAACAACACAAAACCATAATTATCAGATTGCGTAATACAGTGCAGGAGAGTTGAGTCATAGTGACATCACGCCAAGCCCAGCATCAGTACATGGCACAGAATATGAGATTTTGTAAGCCGATGTGACCTAACTGGCGATTGCACTATTTGATATTTGAAATATCGTTCTGTGTATTCAGCAAAAGTGCAAGTTGCAGATGCCATTAACCAGATGAAGGTCTTATGAAAAATGTATGCTGTACTTATCGATCGCTTGGATTGCGGTTTCCTGTTTTACAGTACATGCTGGTATATATTGCATATATGAGGTAGACATTATACTGTACGTCGAGCAGCGGCAAGGCAATATTCATAAAAATAAATAAAAAAACAGGATGTTACTGGATCCCTCAGTACTTCCTCTCTTGGTATGAATAAGACCGTAAATGGCACGTCATCGAGCTGCCGGACATCAGGCAAGAGATTATTCAGTCTTCCCATAGTTTTTCGATTGACTTAAACATCAGAATGAAATCCCCTACCGTTTAGTTGCCTAAAATAGAAATGAAGCACTTTTTTTTTTTTTTTTTGTTTTAATGGGAAGAGAATTTATTTTTCTCTGTGATTTAGTCATACAGTGCTGTAATGCATGCGACACAGGAAACTAACATAGTAACATAGTAAATAGCAACTCCTCTTCTCTTCTGTTTTCTTTTCTTTGTTTTTTCTCTTCTCTCTCTTTTCTCTATCCCCCTTTCTTCCCTTCTTGTCTCTTCTCTTCTTTTGTCTTTTCTTTATCCTTATCTTCCTATCTTCCCTTTCTCTCCTGCTCTATTTCCTCTTCTTTCTTCTTCTTTTCTCTGTTCCCTCCTTCTCTTCTTTTCTTTTCTCTTCTCTGTTGTCTCTTCTTTTCTCCTTGCTTTCTCGTCCCTCTCCTCCTTACCTCTCATCTCTTCTCTGATTTTTCTCTTTTCTATCTTTTTCTTCTCTGTCTTCTCCCTCATTTTTCTTCTCGTCACTTTTTTCTAATTTCTTCACTTCTTCCTTCTCTCTTGTCTCTTTTCCCTTTTCACAATTTTTTCTTTTCCTTTCTCTGGTTTTCTCAACCCTTCTCCTTCGAATCCACTCCACAATATAGGTTTATAGTTATAAAGAGTCAGGTTACAGAATGTGTTTCTGAAAGATTATCCTAGATGGCAGAAGTTCAGGAGTAGGTTCAGACGCTGCTTGTAGTTCTGCGTATTTGAATTAACGAGGTTCTGCTCTGGTCTGCTCATCCTGCTGTAGGGATTTTGCCTTTGTGGCCAGCGATAAGGACACGTGCATGCTGAAGTGTCACGTGTTCCGCTGCAACGCACCAGCTAAAACTATCGCCGCTGCCCTGCACGAGATGTGCTCCAAGGTGAGAGATCTGTGTGTGGGGTTGGATTTGTCATTTGAGGAACATGCATGGTTGAATGGTGATATATGATGGAGGACCAACTATTAGAATTAGGATGAAGGCTTGCTTGCCATCCCAACACAAACCCTTTCCGTGATGATGATGCTGTTGCTAGAGTGAAGCCTAAGAGTGATTATTTGTCTGTGTTTGTAGATCATGGCAGAGAAAGCAGCAACACCAAAATCTGTCCCACGTTCATTTACAATGGAGAGCATTTCTCCTGAGGACCTGCCTCACCATGGTACAGGCCACTTTTATACGTCCTTGATCAATAGAGTGATCTTTGACCTATATGCACATGTATCCTTATTATGAATTTTATGTTTTTAAGTGAATTTCTTAGATGCAGTGAGGAAGAGGGTTCAAAAATTTGAGGTGGAGTACATCGGAAATCTGCCCGTCTCCCGAGCAATGGGTGAGTGACTGTTATTCAGATAAAATTGAAAAAATTAATTATTGGGAGAAGGTATGTACAGTACAGTGCCCCTCCGGTGACATTCGGGAAAAAAAATTAATAAATTCCGTGGCCCTGACTTAATAAAGTGTGGGAACAAGATACTATGATGTGGCCACAAGTTACTAAGGCCTTCCCCAAGATCAGCATATTGTCTGCGTCAAAGCCCATGCACTTTTAATAAACTACTTAAACGTCTCTTTCTCAGAATGAGACGACTCATGTATGTCATTGTAATTCGTTCCGAGATCAGTTCAACTTTTCCTGTAGTTTGCAAGTAGCTAAATGCTAAGCAGTTACGATGAAGCCACATCAGTATCCAGTGGCCACACCATAGATGTACTATTTTGTTCTCTTGTGTTATTAAGTTGTGGCCACAACATCTTGAGCATCTTGTTCCCATGCCTTGGAACAGTAAGTCGTGGCCACGGAATAATTTTTTCCCCGAATGTCATCAGAGGGCCTCTGTACGTATTCATTAAATTTGTGGACATTTTATTCGTATAGTGCTTTTAGCAATAAACATATTTGTAGCCTCAAGCAGCAATACAGAAACCTAGATGGTGAACAAAACAGAGTCAACAAGAAAGTGGCAAAGAAATACTCAATGTAACAACATGAGGGAGACCAGAAGGCCAAAGAAAAAAAATATATATATTTTTTTGGATTTTTTTCCCCGATTTTCTCGTGTCCAATTCCTCCCCGTCACTAGGGGGCGCTCCCACATTAAGGCTACTACTACCACTCAGCCGGGAGGGCCGAAGACTATCACGTGTTTCCTCCGAGCCACGTGACGCCAGCCGACCGCATCTTTTCGAACTGCTCGCTCGCGCACCGTTGGGGGCGGCGTAACACACTCGGAGGACAGCGCTATCCGCTCCCTCCGTTGCGCGAGCGAGCAGTTCGAAAAGATGCGGTCGGCTGGCGTCACGTGGCTCGGAGGAAACACGTGATAGTCTTCGGCCCTCCCGGCTGAGTGGTAGTAGTAGCCTTAATGTGGGAGCTCACAGACGCACCTGATTGGCTGTAGAGTCGTGATTAATGTGTGAGCACTAAGTACCTCTCATCCCTCCCCTCTGAGAGAGCTCGGCCAATCAGCTCTCTCTAGACCTCCGGCTGCGAGAGGTTACAGCACCACCCGGGATTCGAACTAGCGATCTCCGGATGATAGGGCGAGCGCTTTTAACCACTGCGCCACTCGGAGGCCCCGAAAAATAATTCTTTAATAATTAAGTTTTGACTATTTGAGGAGGTTTTTATCAGACATTAAAGTCATAAAATTCTGAGAGAAAAATCGAAACTCTTCACTATGCATGAAAACAAACTGATGACAAAATGACACATGAGATTAAAATCAGAGTCATTACATAGTAGTAAAAGAACAAAAGCAAATGTGTATTGAAAGCAGGCATAGCTATGGTCAGGTCAGATCAAATTATGACTGATTTAGATCATGATTAAGTTATTTGCAGTCTGATGCTGCAATTGTACGATCCGGTGCCGACCTTGTACACAAAGCAGTCCTTCTAAATATTACGAGATTCAGTTCTGAAACTGAAATGACACCACAGAGGGAAACGTGATGCTGCGGTGCGAGGAAAATGCACAGTCATACAGCTTTGTTTGCCCCAGGGTTCGTGTGTCATGACCGCTCTCAGGAGATCTTTCATCAAGTACAGTACTGTTAAGGAGACATATTTATCATGGTTCCCTAGAGGCGGAGACGGCCCTGTAACAGCTAATGGTGTGTCTCTGAAAACAAGGCGCAATGTCAATGGCCTCCTTCCCTAAAAACAAGGGCCTCATTTGACTCCATTTTTCTTGCTCTTGTCATTCCCTACTTCTCATGACAGGCACCTACCGTACACTGCCAGTCAATAGTGTAAACACACCTTTTAATTCCATGGTCTTATTTCTTTCTACACTGTGGAACAATGTTGAAGGCGTCCAGAATATGCAATAATGTACTTTGAACAGTTATATTGATATTGAGCTATTGTGTGTGCTACTTATCCTCAGTAGATCCTTCATAACGGCTCTAATCTTGGGGGCTCTTGGTTCTCAATTCTTTCTAATGTTGTGTGTTTGGCCCTAGCAGGGATGGAGGTGCTGAACAGAGCCATTGAGAGCATCATGCACTCCAGAGACAGAGACGAATGGGAGCGGATTGTCATTCACGTGTCAGACACAGTGCTGTCCCTGTGGCGGGGACAGGTACGCTAGGACATATGTCAACACAAGATTAGCTGCTAGACAAATCTTTCATGCAGTAGTTATTATAGACTAGTCAATGGTATACTGTATGTTTAATCTGTCTGTATGTTGTTTTGCTTGCTTTAGGATGGCGAGGACCCTTTCTGGGAATGCCAGGTACGCTACCTGACCTTTCTCGGCGTCGGACATGACACACGCACTTTTGCGGTGATAGTAGATGCCGGCACACAGCGCTTTGAGTGTCATGTTTTCTGGTGTGAACCTGATGCTGGGATCATCTCCGAGGCAGTGCAGGCAGCATGCATGGTAAGTGGTGTTGAACGTACAAAATATATATTTTTTTATATATTAAATACAATCCTGCTAAACTAATGCACAGCTATACTTACTTTATGCTTTAAGCCTAGCTTTCATTATAAAGCATCTCTGATTTGTGCTTAGGTCCAATACCAAAAGTGCTTGGTCGCCCAGACACCACCTTTGAGGTCCAAAATGTGGCGAGCCGGCTCCAAAGTCAAACGCGCCAACTCCATGGATGGCTCCACCTTCCCGCCTTGCCATCAGGGATACACGCAACCCAAAATGGCGTCATCTGGCATCAAGAAAGGCATGCTGGCTTTTTTCGAGACGTTCCGAAATAAACCTCCTGTTGTTCCTGCACCATAGATGAGAAGAGGGCATGACGTGATGGGTTCGTTTTAAGGCAGGTTGCGAAAGATAATCTAGAAATGTACACAAAAAAAAAAACGATGAGGAAGTTCAAATCAAATTGCTTATTATTCCCCACCCAGACAACCTTAATCAAATTACAGAAGCGAGCCACCTACACTGCGAGTACCTTCAAGGTTTATACATATCTGACTATGGCAGGTTAACATCTATTAAAGAAGAATCCTAAGGTGCTGCACTCTCACATTCCACTCTTATCTATGGAGTAGAAAAATATATATACACACTAAAAAAAAAAGGGTTGTCCTATAAATAAATGAGGACAGATATGGTCTAATCTATTATGTCTGATGTTCCAGTAGGTCAGTGTAGGTGAACTGGAAACTGGAGAACGTAGAACTGTATCCCCGTGTATCCCAAAAATATTCTCGAACGCTCTCGGGGGAAGTACAGGATTGTGTGCAATAATGTGTCTCAGCATGTGACTTTTTATGGATTACGTAAAATCATCAATGTATAGGATAGGGACCTGATTCTGGTAAGTGTTTAGACGTTAGACAGGTCCTAATTTAGGTCACTTGTGTTCAAATAGAAGAAATGTTCTCTTTTACTTATTAACCTTGAAGATGACATCTAATGTTCTGAGACTCGGACAAGTTAAAGGAGACTAATCATTAAAAAAAAATTTTTTTTTTAAAAACCCATCTAGGATAGGGGCATGAGATGACATTTGATGTCCTTTGATGTATCAAATTAAGGTAACACCAGGATTAAATAAGAATTGCTTCAACACTTCAAAACGTTGTGCCAGACATGTGTTAATCCCAAAAGCTACTGTAAAAAAGAATTGGCCTAATTGGCTGTGCTGTTTGATCGCTGATGCTTGGTGGCACAGTTGCATGCATTTGCACATGTGTGGGAATGAAAGGCTTTGCCATGGGCATCTATATGTAAAACAAACACATTACTATAACCTGGGATAAAATGCATCGTTAATAGAACCCTAAACCCTAATGCAACACCGAAACCTCTAAATAAAGAAGAACTGTAGTTTTGATTCTTTCTTCCACCGTCAAAAAAACTGAATGTACAACAATAAGCTCCAGCGCATGTCGATTGGCCACAGGAATGGCACTATGAGAAAGTCATATGACGCTGCAACAAAGATATGCAACTGCTCCTTTCCCTTAAGCATGTATTACAACACCAACAAACTCAGGTTTCCTCAAGACACCAGTGAAATCATGGGTAGGAATGGGCAACACTTTCAGCAGAACCTTTCTTCACTGAGATGAGCATTTGTCAGAGATACGGTCATAAAACTACTGTATTCATGTAGCACCGTTCTTATTTCCTGCTCTTTATACTCTCTGTAAAGAAATCTTCTTTGTATATATTTGCAGTTCGTTAGCACAGAGATAGGATGTCATGTAAAATGAGTTTTTTAATTGTTATTTGTATTAAGTTGATAGTATTGTTGCACTTATGTATTAAAACAGATTCCACTTGTGGTTTGGAATGGGACAATAAATCTGCTTGAACCTCTCTTGTTTTTTTTCTGCTGTAATTTGTCAATATTTATGAATCACTTTTAGAAATCTAAAAGAATTAGCTGTCTATTGTGCCGGTCTAGGAAAGCCCACTGGACGTTGCCATGGCAATATTCTTAAAAAAAAAAAAAAACCCTCAATGTTCCTTTAATGCGCTTGCCTTTCCTTACATGTTGCGCAATCATGGTGCAACTTACTCACTACCCCATTTAGGTCTAAAGAGTTATTATTACACCTAGTGGTCCACAATGGGAGCTGCAACAAGGGTTTGGAGATGCCCACTGCGGCAGATATGCACCCGCAGCACCCTCAGCGCTCCCACTTTCCATTCCCATGTCTGCAACTGACTTTTACATCGGTTAAGGAACTCTTATTTACACCAGGTAACAAATGTAAAAACAGACAGGCCATATTTGAACAGATGCCCCGGGAACGCCAGCTCATCACAGGGCATCAGGCAAACACACAGCATGTTTCAACATGTTTGTACTGATGACATGAGTTTCCAACTTCTCTGTAAAGTCTTCTCCAGCATATCCTAAATGAATTGAATTAAGGCCAGAACTACAGTATGAGGTGACAGGTTTATGTTTGAAAATGATCCCTCAGTACCACTCCTTCACATTTTGAGGCCTATGGATTTTGGTATTGACTTCCTGGAATACATGCCTGTGCTATTAGGGAATAAACACTCCTTTGATTAAGTCTGGTGACTTCATCTTATTGCCACACTAAAGGTCACCTGCAGCCGGGCCCACGTACAGCACATCCACCTAATGATGATCTGGTAATCAAGTGAAGATATATTATTACCTCATAGGATGACATTAAAATTGATGATGATGGTGGTGTGACACATACACCAGCCACAAAAAAAAAAAAAAAAAAAATCTGTTTTATATATAGATAGAAAATAATGTTCAGTACAGTGAGCACTATGCATGATGGGTTCATCGTTTCATGCTCTTCCCTTCTTACCCTGATGCACCCATCCCTCTGGAAATAGGGCCAATCTGTACTCATCAGAATACATAACCTTCTTCAATTGCTCAAAAGTCCAATCTTAATGCTTTCTAGGAAAATGTAGGTTTTATTTTTTATTACTCTCACTAACAATTGGTTTACTTATGACCACACAGCTGTTTAATGACAATTATGAGTTCACATTGTCACATGTCACATTTTGTATGTTGGTACGGTATTAGATTAGATTAGATTAGATTAGATATCTTTATTATTATAATACCATACTCTATCTATCTATCTATCTATCTATCTATCTATCTCATTCCATCCATCTGGGAATCTCTATAGTCCAACTAGGGACCCTGAAGGCCAATGGTGACCATTCATCTATCTAATAAGTTAATAATAATTAATGTTTTGTACCTGGTTTGGTGACTATGACAATTGAAAGGGTTGTCTTTATCAAGATTGGGGGTTCCTTCATCAAGATTATAGCAGGATTTCCAGGGGCCCCGACAGGGCATCTTCTTTTGGCCATCTACATTGATATACTTTGCATAGTATAGCAAATGCCTACAGTACAATAGCTACACCTATATGAAAAGCTGAGAAGAGTCACCATTATTACAAAGGCAAAAGGGGCTAAATCTGAAATTAGATATTTAAGAAGTATGTTTAATTGAAATGGCTGGTTATCCAGAAACTTTTTTAGCCAGCCTTATAGTGTAACTTATTGAGTAGCATGGACACAATGGTCTGATCAGTTATTACGCCTCTCTGTGTCTACTGTCTTAAATTTCTAAAGTATATTCATGAAGAAGGGATCACTGTGTGTGTGAGTTACTAATACAGTACTATAGTTTAAAATTTAAAGATGGATGAAAAATTAGGGGGCACCCGGATTTGAACCGGGGACCTCTTGATCTGCAGTCAAATGCTCTACCACTGAGCTATACCCCCTGACGAATGAAATGCGAAGATATACCCTTTTTAAGATTCGTAACCGTTACGCGTCTACTTTGACCTTTATTTTATTATAATGGCCTTTACTTGTGTCAACATATAAATAAACATATTTTAACGAATGATATAATATTAAAGATAAGCTAAACATTATGAATCGTCAGACTTTTAGTTAGAAGAGACATCGTTTTAACAAACACGTCATGGACATTTCCGGTTTGGGACCGGAAGTAGTTAGAACATTGAACTGTTTGGAAGAGCTCGGCAGAAAATGGTAGCGTAGAGCCTTTTTTTTTTTAAATAACATTTTTATTTATGGATATTATTTGCTTGATGTCTGCTGTTTTACAACGTAAAATAATTTGTAATTTATATGGATATTATATATGATATATTTTATTATTTTTTTGTGAGCGTTATGTATTTTTTCTCTAATTGTTACTAAAGCTAGTATCATGTAGCATTGAGCTAACCGGGCATCATGGGAAAATCAACAGCAACCGGCAACTTAAGCCATTTACATTTTTGTTTGTTATTGTACGATCAAGTTAGGTAATTTTTAAAAGCTGTTTTCATTAGCATCATGTTAGAAAGCAAGTGCTAGCTTTATGTGTTTGTGATGTGTCATTCCCATGCTAGCTGCGTTTACTTTCTGTTTCGGTCGCATTGCCTAGTAACAAGTCATTCAAGATCTGAATTAATTATAATATTTGCAATAGGAACCTTGTTTAAAAATACAAAATTTATTTGGATATTGTTTTTTTTTCACAGAACACTCGTGGTCTTCGCTCTCAGCTGAAAGACAGTGTGCCTGTGGCGGGGCTTTGTCCGCAGGCAGGATCTTTTGGCGTCCCTGATACACTGCGCAGGGGGTAAAAACTTTTTTCACCTCACCTACTTTTTAATACTGAAGTGAGCTTAGTTAGATTGTATCTGTTGGATTTCTAAACCTATATTAATGCATTGTTCTGATTTCAGGTTTTCCAGTGTAAAAAATGAGCTTCTCCCTTCTCATCCTTTAGAGCTCTCCGAGAAAAACGTGAGTTTATTACTCTGCTGTCTGGGGAAAAAAAAAAAAAAAGTACACCAATTCACTAGTCACTATTGTGCATTTTTGTGACACGACATAATCAACTCGATTTCAGTTAAATTTTATTTATATAGAGCTTCTAACTATGGTCCATTGTTGCAATGCAACTTTAAAGAATCAAAAGAAATTTAGAATGAAATGTGTGAGTGGGCCGGGGTGGCAAGGAGAAACTCCCTGTGATGGCAATAGGAAGAAACCTTGAGAGGAACCAGACTCTACAGGGAACCCATCCTCATTCTGGTGATAACGGGTAGCAGGAATTGATTTGCGGTCATACTGTTCTATTTTAGAATAAAATTATGGGCCGGTGCAATTATTTAACCACAAAATGGCACAATTTATTACTGTAAATATACACATAGGCTGTGTACATAGAGTTTGTGTATATATATATTAGATAATTTGTTTAGGTATTTGCTGTTAGGCTAGATCAATAAAATTGTACAGTACCCGTCAAAAGTCTGAACACAAGTATGGATTTACGTCCTACATTGAAGAGCAATACTGGATTTCTGTTTTCAAAACTATGGAATAACACAAATAGCCTTATGTCATTAAGTAACAACAGTGACAGTCAGTTATTATTTTAAGACATGAAGGTCAAGAATAGTTCTTTCAAGAACAGGATTGTTAAGTTCATTTGCAAAACCCATTCAGTACCATGATGAAACTGGTTCTCCCAGGACCTTCCCAGGAAAGCAAGACCAAAAACTAACCTCTACGGCAGAGGAGAAGTTAATTTAGAGTTACCAGCCTCAGAAATCACCAATTAACAAACAGCACCTCAGATTAGAGCCGTTATGGAGGTTTTACAGAGCATAAGTAGCAGATAAATATTAAAATCTAATCACAACTGTTGAGAGTAGATTATTGCATATATTGGATGCCTACAGCATTCTTTTATGAATGCAGATGAATTCCTGCTTTCTGTTGCACCCAAATGAGGATGGGTTCCCTGGTTTCTTCCTACTGCCATCTCAGGGAGTTTTTCCTTGCCACTGTCGACCTCGGCTTGCTCACCAGGGACTATCTGACCTTTTTTTTTTATTATTCATACACATTCACATTCACAAACTTCAATGATTCTTCTGATTCTATAAAGCTGCTTGGCGATGATGAAAATTGTTAAAAGTGCTATACAAATAAAATTGAATTGAATTTTACAGTAGAAAGAAATAAAAATCAGGAACGACCATAGAATTAGATGATAGTACAGCCTAAACCACAACTGCAGTACATGGGAAAATGATTGCAGTGTGACGTTTTCGATAAAATCATCCTGCTCTAACCATTTCTAGAATGTCTTTGTATGCTGTAGCATGACAAATCAATTTTTCTGAAACGAAAAGACCCAAACCTGTTCTAGCATACCAGTTCAGCTATGCTTCCTCAGCCACACTTAACAATGTAGTGGACAAGCAAAAATGTATCCAGAAGACTGGAGGTTATTGTCATTGTGGCAAAGGAGGACTAAATATGGAATGACATGTATAAAGAAGATATAACTATATAATTGATCAGGTGTTCCTATACTTTTGACAATATAAGGTGGAATATTTATGCTATTATACTCCCGCAAAGAAAGCATTTGGAGGCGAGACTAAAATTAGATAGACTAAGCAAACACAGTCCAGTTAAAATACAAGAGATACTGATGAGATCTTAAGACTCATTGAGTTTGACTCTCAACTAGTGACACATGCCATGAGACCATGTATTATTTTCGCAAATATTGTGTTCTTCTTAAATAAGCAATCGGAAAGTTATGACAAAATGAACAACTTGTTTCATACGATTAGTTTTTTCCCTTTAGTTAAAGTCTTTTAGTTTAGTCTCACTCTGATACAAGCAAAGAATTCAGGCATCATTTTCATCACTGGTTTTCCCTGTGACTTACTGTTTGCTTTGTGGTCTTTACCTATAGTTCCAGCTTAACCAGGACAAAATGAATTTTTCCACATTAAGGAACATCCAAGGACTTCATGCACCCCTGAAGCTCCAGATGGAGTACAGAGCAGCCAGACAGGTGGGAAGCAGTTAACACTGCACTCGCGCATCCTTAATATGTTCAGTACATTATACATGTTTGGGTTTAAAATATTCAAATACAACGTACTATGTAAAATGCTATTACTAATATGGCACTTAGTTTGTGAAAACACAGAATACTTTGTCTAGCATGTTTCTCAAGCTCCGGTTTCTTATAGATTCAGCGTTTGCCTTTTCTGCCGAGCTCCAACCTGGCCATGGATACACTCAGGGGTGCTGATGAGTCCATCGGGTTTGAGGATATCCTTAACGGTACGTGTGTGTTGCGTATAATGGGGGTAAAAAAAAAAACAGGCTATTAAAATAAACGTACTCCATATACATGTTTATGCAGCTATTAATTATAAATATAATCTAATACACTTGAGGATACGCTTCTGCTAAGGAGAACACTGTTTAACAGTGGAACGTTTTTAGCAGGCGCTGTAATTAGTATTGACAAACAAGTTTTTCTTTTCCTGAAGTATGTAAACATTTTTTGGCTGTCACTGTAGTAATCGATTTATGATTGATTAGATTTTTTTTATATTCGCAGTCTTGAAAAATTAGTTATTGTAGTATGCAGTTGTTATTAAACCTGATTAATATTAATCTTTGGGGTTGTTCTGTGTGTGTTTCAGATCCCACACACTGTGAGCTGATGGGCGAGCCTCACATTATGACAGAGTACAAACTCGGGCTGTTGTGAAGCCTTTGTTCATGTACAACATGCGTTAAGTTTTTATTAGAAACAGAGCAGACTCCCATTTGGGTCATTGAAAGTTTGGACAGTTTTGTCCTGTTTTGTGTTCTTTCCTGGTTATAATAAAAATTTAAAGCAATTTAACATTTTCGAGTGTTTCCTCTGTTTGTACAATGTTTTAGTTTTGTCTGAAATTCCATAACCCTAGTTGATACAGGACTTTAAATGAAAATGAAAACAGACATTTCTTAAAGAAAATTTATTAACTTTTTTTGTGACTTTCATTCATTACTTGAACAAGCTTTAAGAATTTTTTTTAAGTATTGTAACCACTCACAAGCTTAAAATAAAACCTTTTCCTGGTTTTACAAAAGAAAATGCAAAGCGACTGGAACTGAAATCAAGACCTTGTATGTTAAAAACATATATACATATATATTACATTTAATAAATTTTGGCAGAAATTTACAGAAATGTTTTAAACAAAAAAAGAATCCGCTTCTCAGTCCAGCTTCTCTTCCTGGAAGAAATCTGCAGCATTAAGGTGCTCCTGAAACTCCTCATATTGCTGCACATAAGGAAGAGAAACGACACTAATTAATTTAATGCATCTATATCAAGGACATGCAATACACAACCCTCATAAATGACCTCTCTAAGTAATTTTAAGAAATACCAGACGCATCACAACACACACACACCTCAGTAATCCAGCCTTCCTCCATCAGCTTGGCGAAGACTTTATTCACCGTGTCCTTCACCGGCTCGTCTTCGTCTCCATCCAGTATTTGTTGCTCTGACTCTTTCTGATCCTCCAGAGCAGTGCGGCAGCGCACGAACAGATGGTACTTGTAGTGTTTGAGTGCGTGGTACACCTCAGTACGGCTGGCGCAGACCGAGCCGACCATGAACATCTGTAATATGTATTAAAGATATTTAGATTTGTAGTATGAGCCACCAACATGTTTTACTTTTCTATTATATACAAACGTAAACATCTAATAATCAATATGGTGAAGTTTTCTCTAATGATGTGTTTAAAACATTAACTTATGTAAAATACTTGCTGGCAAATTGCTGTGGTTTAAGCAGAATAAAACACTTATGGATGGGCAACAATAAACACTGTTAAATAAATGAGTGGTGTAGTATATAATTGGTTGAATTTTAGAACAATTTGAAAAGACTCAAATTGTTCTAAAACTATATAAAAATAAAGATGGTTGTTACCTGCGAGTCATCAGGCATGAACTGGTCCTCCTGCAGCGTCTGGTTGTGATACAGCTGCCCGGACAGACGTACACAGAAGCGGCCGTGTCGGTGAAGCTCGCACGCTTCACAGTCCTTACTGCGGACGTTCACCATATTAACACGCACTTTGGGATAACACTCAACCCGCTCCTGTTTAAAAAAAAAAAAAAAAGAGTTGAATTATTTTACACATAATTCAGTGTAGGTTTTTTTTATTACATAATTACTGTGGTACAGAGAACAGTATTTAAGTCATTCCTACTTTGTATCGTTCTTTCCAGCGGCTCCTCTGCTTTAGATTTTCCAGGCGGGGGAGCACCAACCGCTCGTCAAAGTGGTGCAAAGACGATTTCATCTCTTCGGCATAGCGCTTTGTCCGCTCGCCGTCTGCAGAAATATGTTAATAAACCTATTAAATACTCAGTACAGTGATGTTTCGAACAGAATAGGCTTTGATTGATATTTTTCCCTGTATGCTTAAGCCATGAGCTTATTCTGGAATGAATTCTATGAATTTCATGAGTATAAATTAATAAAATGAGTAAACTACAGTACTGTGCAAAACTTTAGGCACCGTTAATTTTTTTGTACAAACCTTCCAATGGATTTTAGGACTTTATTATTGAGTCAGTACAAAATAATTTCTGATTTTCAAAACATGAGTATTCCACCGCAAAATTGAAAGTTGCAGAAAATATTTGTAGGCCAAAAAAGAAAGCAGCACATTATATAAGCAGACACTTTTCAGACAAAAAAAGTAGGCGCAACAGTCATAGTCCTCAGAAGTACTGTGGGTGGATCTGCACGATGTTCAGTTAAACCTTTTAAAGACATTCTTGCTCTACAGCATTTATCTGCAAGTGACTTTTGCACAAATTAACATTAAACAAATTTCACTGTGCTAACATTTCCCACCATTATTTCACAAATTTGCTCAACGGCCAATTCCCACCCAGCTCCAGCTCTCCCTAATTACATGACAGCTACCACATGGGAAGTGTAATGACTAGAGTGTGTCTGCTCTGAGAAAAGTACAGCCAGCTGCCCAGAAAAAAAAATCATACCGTAAAGTGACTTGAGGAAGGAGGTGTCCAGTGCATTGATCAATAAGGCTTTGACCACCACCTGAAAGTGGGTCAGCTGAGATCCGGTAATGACTACATGCAAAAACAAAAAGGCTTAGTTAGATTCATACGTATATACAGTATATATACAGAATATTATATATATATATATATATAGTCTAAAGAAACAACCGAACATTAGAGATGGGTGAAAAAAACATTTATTCAGCTACATATCGCCATTTCTTTTGTGTGGCGATTCACACATCATCACGCTGACTTCAAAATCGATTTCTTTTTTTTTTTTTTAAGAAATATTTATGTTTGCATTTGTTTGAGGTGGTAAAATATTGCAGTTCCTCAATAATCCTGCAGATGGTGCTAAACTATTCACACATTAGCAGGCAACACAGCATCCGGTGTGGTAGGAGCAAATGATTTGCCAACTGTATAGAATTGTAATAATATATATATTAAAAAAAATCTAATTAGGATTTTTATAAAATCGTAATACTTACAGAATCACAATACAAACCGGATCAGTACCTACGTATCAGTATAATATCGTATGGTGATCCCTTGTGATTCCCATCTCTACCAAACATACACCATGTTTTCGCTTAACTACCAAAAAAACAAATAAATAAAAACATAATAAACAGATATCTCACACTGGCGTGGAAGGTGAGACCGGAAGTTCTTGTCCTCTGTTTCACTCACTTCCTCCTCTTCCTCTCCCGCTTTCTGCTCTTCATCCTCTACGATGAAGTCCTTCAGGCTATCACTGTCGGCCTGTTTTTCGTCTTCGCTGCTGTCTATTAAGCAAACGGCGCCCTGCTCCTCCTCGCTTGACTCTTCCGAGTCTTCCGCTTCTCCTTTTTCTTCAGGTTTGTTTTCTGCAACTGCAACCTTCTCTGAATCCTGAATGAGAACATTTTGAAGACTTTAATGACAAACCATTTTATTATAAAAGTCACAATCATTCCTCTTATTAGAAAACAAGAATTACAGTAGAGGTCCTGTAAAGTAGAGGTACAACTGGGGCACAAAAGTACTGACTGTCATTTTATCCAACTTCTGCCTCTATATCAGAAGATCAGCACTAAGCGAGAATCTAGTGGTTGTAGTGGAGGTATAGGGAAAGCAGTGACAGCAACGATCGCCAATTCATAAGACAAGACATTAGAAATATTAATGGTCTGTGCCTGATCATATTTGTGTCTGTTCTGTCCTGTTCTTCTCATCCACCTCACAGACTCTCAGAACTTTATCTAGGTACTAGAATACTAACATAATTGACCATGCACTGTATATTACAGTACAGTTCTTTCTTTAGAATCGTGCTGATGGTTGAATGATTTATGTGGAAAAAAAACAAGGAATATCTGCCACCTTCTCATCTTGCTCCATTCTCTCAATTATTATTTTTTTTTTACTTTTGTCTCCATCGTTATTGCTTGGTGCTTCTTAGCAGTACCTGTTTTATCGCTGCAGCTTTTACGCTTGCTTCCGGACATCCTTGGCTTGTACTGCAGTTGCAGTGGATGCATGCTGCACGCACATGGCAATGTACCCCGAACATGTGATCTAACTTCCGCGATTTGAAATGCGCACATGAATGTCCAAATCTTCAAAAAATTAATAACTCGAATGTTCGTATGTAGGAAACATACTGCAACATGTCTTTTCCTAAATGTTTTTATACTGTTGGGAATGGGTAATATTGGTAATATTTTTGGGTTACATTATTTCCTATGGGAAAATGAGTTTCGGAATACAACATTATGCCTTAAGAACTCACCTCCTGAACAGATTAAAATCATCACAAGGTACCGCTGTAATATTGAATCTGAATGTTTACAAAATTGTGATACTCACAGAATCGCAATGCAAATCGATTCGGCACCTACATATCGTGATAATATCGTATCGGGTGATCCCTGGTGATTGCCATGCCTTGCTCTTACTAGGGTTCTGCGCCTGCGCAGTGGTGTTGCCGTCCTTCTCTTCTTCAACAGCTCCATTAGTTTCTTCTTCCTCTCTCTCCTCTTCGCAGCGGCCTCCTTCGCCTCCGCTTCTCCTTCCTTCTCACCCTCGGAATCAGAGAGCTTGAGTCGTTTCTTCCCCGACGCTTTCCGGACAGGTTCGGCTCCCACGTCGCTGTCCGAGGAGTCGTCGCTCGTGCCATCGTCCAGAACGGTCGCGCTGGCTGATCGCTTGCGGCGTCTGCGCGAGACCGCGCACTGCTCGTCGTCCGTCCCGCCGCCGCCGCCGTCATCGTCATCATCATCGTCGTCGTCATCTCCCGCGTCCTCGCGTTTGGTCGCAGGAACATCCGAGTCGCTGTCGCTGGCGTCATCCGACTCCTCCTGGTACTCGCTGTCGCTGGTCGTCGTGCTGCAGTACGACCCTTCGTCGCTGTCCTCGAGCATCTGCTCGAGCGCGTTCACGCGCGTTTTATTCCTGTCGATGCGCGACACGAAAGGCGCGCGTCTGCGCCCCATGCCTATGCCTTTCATAGCCGCAGCGATGATGAGGCTCTAAACGCGTTCGTCAAAATAAAAATGGACGCTTCTTTGGTTAATACGCACACACTAACGACAACGCCTGCTGCACAATTACTGAACAAACCAGAAAGCGAAGGAAATAATTCCTCAGAAGAAAATTATCCTTTTCATGACAAGCCTGTCTAAAACTGTCGACAAGTTTGCAACACACGAACTCTACGCAGTAGAACCTCTGCTCCCGCGACTTTTCATGGAGGTGTGTCATCTGTTTTTGCTTTCGCGTTCCCTCCCTCGATGAGACGCTCATCTACCGGAACACGTGCGCCATCTAGCGATGTGGCGAACAATACAGTCGTGGCCAAAAGTTTTGAGAATTACATAAATATTGGAAATTGGAAACGTTGCTGCTTAGGTTTTTATAATAGCAATTTGCATATACTCCGGAATGTTATGAAGAGTGATCAGATGAATTGCATAGTCCTTCTTTGCCATGAAAATGAACTTAATCCCGAAAAAAAGAACTTTCCACTGCATTTCATTGCTGAGATCATTTCACTAATCATCTTGTTAACTCAGGTGAGAATGTTGAAGAGCACAAGGCTGATTGGGTTAGAATGGCAGACTTGACATGTTAAAAGGAGGGTGATGCTTGAAATCATTGCTCTTTCATAGTTAACCATGGTGACCTGCAAAGAAACGCGTGCAGCCATCATTGCATAAGCATGGCTTCACAGGCAAGGAGATTGTGGCTACTAAGATTGCACCTAAATCAACAATTTATAGGATCATCAAGAACTTCAAGGAAAGAGGTTCAATTCTTGTTAAGAAGGCTTCAGGGCGTCCAAGAAAGTCCAGCAAGCGCCAGGATCGTCTCCTAAAGAGGATTCAGCTGCGGGATCGGAGTGCCACCAGTGCAGAGCTTGCTCAGGAATGGCAGCAGGCAAGTGTGAGCGCATGGTGTCAAGAAGGGCAGGAACGAAGCCACTTCTCTCCAAAAAAAACATCAGGGACAGATTGATCTTCTGCAAAAAAGTATGGCGAATGGACTGCTGAGGACTGGGGCAAAGTCATATTCTTGGATGAAGCCTCTTTCCGATTGTTTGGGGCATCTGGAAAAAGGCTTGTCTGGCGAAGAAAAGGTGAGCGCTACCATCAGTCCTGTGTCATGCCAACAGTAAAGCATCCTGAGACCATTCATGTGTGGGGTTGCTTCTCATCCAAGGGAGTGGGCTGAAGAGTTTGGTGAAGAACAATGCATTTTCCAGCATGATGGCGCACCGTGCCATAAGGCAAAAGTGATAACTAAGTGGCTCGGGTTGAAATTTTGAGTCCATGACCTGGAAACTCCCCAGATCTTAATCCCATTGAGAGCTTGTGGTCAATCCTCAACAGGCGGCTGGACAAACAAGAACCCACTAATTCTGACAAACTCCAAGAAGTGATTATGAAAGAATGGGTTGCTATCAGTCAGGATTTGGCCCAGAAGTTGATTGAGAGCCCAGTCGAATTGCAGAGGTCCTGAAAAAGAAGGGCCAACACTGCAAATACTGACTCTTTGCATAAATGTCATGTAATTATCGATAAAAGCCTTTGAAACGTATGAAGTGCTTGTAATTATATTTCAGTACATCACAGAAACAACTGAAACAAAGATCTAAAAGCAGTTTAGCAGCAAACTTTGTGAAAACTAATTCTTGTGTCATAATGTTATGGTTGATCAGTGTATGTAAAATACAAAACCTCAAACCAGGATCTGGTTTTAAAGCATCTAGTCTAATCCGGTCCACAAAATGAATCTAGAATCGAAATTACGGTATAATTATTTTAAGGATTGAAAGACTCAGTAAAACTAGAGCTAGTTTCTCGTATTACTCAAGGGGGAAAAATAGGCAAACGATCCAGTTGCAACTGTTGGGCCCTTCAGCAAGGCCCTCAACCCCTCAACTACTCAGATGTAATGAGATAAAAATTTAAGTTGCTCTTGATAAGGGAGGCTGTCTGCCAAATGCCGTAAAATGTAGAAGAAAAAAAAAAACAAGAGACCAATAAACACATGATTATGAGCGCTGACAAAATGTGCTAAAGATACATCATATGGCAAAAAGTTTGTGTGCTTCACTTCATGTTCCACTTATATGTGTCTTTCCCATCCTGCCACAAAACTGGAATCACACAATTATATATTATGTCTTTACTTGCTGTGGCATTTTTATTTCCCTTAACTAGAGCTAAGAGGCCCAAACTTGTACCAGCAATCCACATGCTTTCATGGACAATCCAAGCTCCATGAAAACACAGTGTGCTAAGTTTGGCATGGAAGGCCTCAAGTGTCCTGCACAGAGCACAGAGAATTATGAAATATATTAAATCAAGACACACATAATGAATAATTTGATTAATGAATTCAGTTTATTCAGTTTTTCTAAATTTTATATTAAATATACTTAATGTAAGTTTATTATTCTAAGGAGAAATTAGGAGAGAGGCTTGTGTCAGTAGATTTTTATTATATAATGAACTCCACACATTTTCCGTGCTGTGCGGTCTACATTCCTTAGACCACACACAATATTTCACACGTATATGTTTCATGAACCTAATTAAAAAATATAACTTTGTAGTATTATGACCAGATAAGAATTTCACCATCATATCCAGCAGATAATAGGTGTTCTCCTTTATGGTCAAAAATGACGCTCTGAACAGCATCATTATGTCCCAAAAGACTGGACATGTATGAAGTCGCAACTTCCACCAGCTTCACCTCATGATCGTTACTTGCAATTGCTAGCACCTGTCCATTTGGGCTGAAAGCCACTTGGTTGCTAGGGTGTGGTCCGTTATCTACCGTAATCAGGGCTGATATGTTCCTTACATCCCATAATTTCACAATGCCGTAGGAATCACAGGAAGCAATCATGTCTCCCATGGAGTTAAAGATTGCACTGTTGCAGGAATGCCTGTGCCCGAAGAATGTCTGAGCACAGAGTCCAGTACGAGCATCCCACAGGGAAATGGTTTTATCAGCAGAGCAGGTGAGCAGAATATTAGAGAAGGGCACAAAGCTAATACTGTTCACCGAGTCGGTGTGGCCGCGCAGCGTACAGCGACAGCGTTCACTGTTTAGGTCCCACACTTTGGCTGTGTTGTCCATCGAACAAGAGGCTACAAAGTCCCCACAGGAGTGGAAGCAACATCCCCAGGTGGCATGAGTGTGGCCTTCCAGGGTCAGAACGCAGCAAGATTTTGCAAAGTCCCAGATTTTTACTGTGGCGTCTCCGCTGGTAGTGGCTAGACACTGTCCACTGGGATGGAAGCTACAGGAAGACAGCCAGTCAGTATGACCCTCACCAGTCATGAGCATGGCCCCTTCTTTCATCCCCCAAAGTCTCCAGAGGTTATCATCACTTGCAGACGCTACAAGCAGTTTGCGTGGATGAAGAGCAAGATCACTCACAGCCATAGTGTGGGCTTGGATGGACTTGTTCACAGCAAATTCAAATATTGTTGTACTTTGAGTAGATAAGGCTTTTATTTGGGGCAGGAAGGGATTTACCCGTGTACTAGCTGGAAACTCTGAATCTTTTGAATGTTGGGTACTAGTGCTCTTGGTTGGATCTTTGGCAGGATCATAAGTCATCGCATCATCAGCTGATGGTTTGGTACCTCGCTCCGGACTACGCCCATTGTGGATCTCACTTTCTTTCACAACCTTGTGGGTACCTGGGCTAGACCTGGCATTACACAGTGCACTCTCTAGGTTCTGAAACTGACTGGAGACTCGGTCTTTCTCAATACTGACCAACATCTTCTGCCTCAGAGCCGTCTGGTACTTCTCGTTCAGCTGCTTCAATGCAGGTCCATAACCCTCATAGTGCTTCTTTAGCCTCCGGATTTCCTCGACCAGCTTGCTTTTCTCGTGAACCACACGCTTATGCTGCAGCCGGTGGAAGTCCCGTTCCTTCTGCAGCTTCACAATGGTCTCTCCAGCTTGGAAGGCGGCCTGCTTGTAGCTGTCTCTCTCCCTTTGGACGTTTTTCAGCTCAGTGTCCAGCTGCTGGTTGTGTGTGTAGATGTCAGGCACGAATCCCACTTGGTTTGTTTTGAGCGTGCCTTTGTGTAGCATCTCGAACCATTCAGTCTGGAAGCAGCCTAATGTTTTGCTCATGCCCATTTTTGCAAGAAAGTTGCGCAGGAAATCGTCCACCACTTCAGAGACGGGGCTCCTGGTTTTCTGAGATGAGGACGGCAGCCGCTCTGGCGGAAGCACGGAGTCAGTGGTGCGGGTGCGCAGGAGTTCAGCTGCAGCTTCCAAATCTTCATCATCGTGCACACTCTCCTCCTCAACGCTGATCTCCTCGTACTCAAATCCATCTTCCGAGTCGTCCGGAATGGACACTTTCTCTAGATAATACGGCGCATCGACTGATTGTGTGTCGCGTCTTTCTGCCATTTTTGTCGCTCTCACGGACCGTCAGCGCTTCGCCGTTTGTTGCGTGGCTTTGTGTATTGTTACCATGGAGACAGCTGTTTGGAGACGGCAGGGTTGTCGTAACCCTACATGACGTCATTTACGTTTGTCGTGCAAGGATTTATATACGCTTGTCAAACGTGTTTCACTGAAAAGACTTGTATCTGTTTAACCTCTTCAGTGTTTTTTTTTCCCCCACAAGGAATCATGGGTATTTTTAGAACCTATAATGACAGCTATTAGCATGTAACACAATTTAATTTGATAATATGATCGGCATGATACAATATTGGAGTGTAATCTAAACCATACGGCGCGCGTATACGGGGGTTTACGGTAACCAGTGTACTATAACCATCAATTCAATTATAAATAGAATTAAATGTTAGCACAATTTTTCGTATTAATTAATAAACATGTGTTTTGTAGAAGAAAAATATTTTGGTATTGCATCAAAAATGATCATTATTAAATATATATATATATGCAGTATCTATACATCTGTATCTATATATACAGTCTATATTATCACACACATTATAGCAATTACTTTTTCATGCAAAGCCAACACTTATTTTCTCATCTTATCATCTTCTAATTGATATTTTCATATAAAAAAAAAACATTTTATTTACACATTTTATTAAAACATTTATTTGCATCCTTTTCTTCCATTACTTATCTGTTCTGTTTTTTTTTTTTCTATAGGTCTGGGTGTGTCACTTCAGTTGTATTATTATTTATTTAAAAAAAAAACACACACAACCTAAGGTTTCAGGTCCTTTTCCTATTTATGGGAGACTCATAATATTACCATGCAGCTCATTACTTATTTGAACTGAAGGAGTTGGGGATGCTACAATTTAACCAGAAGGGGGCGCTCACATATCACACTTACCAATTTCACCACGCTTTTAATGTGTACATCAAATCAATCACGTTTACACGATGCCAAATCATAATGTACCGCCAGTGAACTTTTTACTCGTCTAAAAAGTAGTACAGATAACCAAAACTCCACACATTTAAAATAAATAAACTAATTGAATTAGAATTATTGAAATGTTTCTTTTATCAAATAGGTTTATCACTACTATAGTAGCGACATATGATTTGCTGTTTTGTTTAATCTATCTGTGACAGAGTAAGATTTTTACTTGATTTTTTACTTGTTTTGTGCAGTAAAATGATATGAAAATAGAATTCTTAAAAAATAATCATTATTGTATAAACAATGCTTCACTGTGTGCACGGTGCATCGTATGCACAACATTTTCCTCGAGTCATACCTGACACTGCATAATTTACAAGTACCCATCCCCTCTGTTTCCTTTTTCTCTCTTTCATATTTGCATATTGCACTGTGTGTGTTGTAACAGTCTACGAAAATTTTCACTGTTTTAAAATTAGTTCCATTTACTTACTTTTGATTTGCAAAAATGGTACATAGTCTACTATAAAAGGAATGCACACATTCATATACAGAAAAAAGCAATTACAATTAAAAGTTGTTGGACACAAAACATCTTGATACTGTAATACACTAATATTCTGATTCTTTATCATTATTATTATTATTATTATTATTATAGATAGATAGATAGATAGATAGATAGATAGATAGATAGAGTGACTTACATTCACCTCACTTGTTCACTTGTTTATATGAAGTCATCATCATCATCATCATCATCATCATCAACTTTCAGGAAAAAAAGAGTATAAAGGTGACTTTTTCTTGTCAGAAAGGTGATAACATGTCAAACAAGAGTACAACTTTATTTACCTTTAGCTTATATGTATCTAGAAAGGTAATTTAAATCTAATCTAAAATATTACTGAATTATTATTATTAATAATAATAGACTTTTTTTGTTGCTTTTTTTAAAATCATGTTTTTAGTTTTATAAAAAAATAATACACACATATTCTGTTAAAGGTCTAAAGTTGAAAGGACAAAAATATTTTATTGTAAAGAATGAATGCATGCGAGGAAGTTACTGGTGAATGTTTCAAGTGTCCGTTGCAAATTATTAGAAAGTGTTCAACTATTGGAACACCCATTGGTGTCGTTGGCCTAGATTATTATTTTCCTGTTTTTCAGACAGACCTGTCACATACACTCACATACGCACACATAGACAGACACGCACGCACACGCACAGACACTGCTGTCCATTATCATCATGAATGTGATGACTGAAATCGAGCTCGAGCCTTTCTCTCGGTGGCCAATCAGAGGAAGAGCAGCGGGAAGCTGAAACATCAGTAGCCTACATATGTGAGTGAGTGCACCAGTGTGGAGAGACAGTGAGAGAGAGAGAGAGAGAGAGAGAGAGAGAGACGAGGAACATCCCATCCATGAGAGGTCCAGAGGTCCAGACATGAGCACTCAGGCTGAAGAGGGAATCCGAGCCGACTGCAAGTCCAAGTCGCCCACTTTATTCTCTTCTTACTGCATTGAAAGCATTCTGAGCAGAAGTCCTCTCAAAGTCAGACTCCTCGGGATGCAAAGTCTGACAGCAGCACTACGGACAGAGGAACGCCAAGGTGTGTATCATTGCAGTACATCTGATTAAACACTCGCTTTAACTACCGCTGATGCGACGCTGCGTTCTGCTCCATAAGTTGACGAAATGTAACCAGTGATTGACATTAAAAATGCGGTTTCACTAATGAACTATTAAAAAAAATTACAGACAAGCAGTCACCCCCCCCCCCCCCCCCCCGCGCGTTTTTCCCGTAAAGATAGTGTCTCTTTATTTTTGACAGACATTAACAAAGTCTATCAGTAACTGTAGATGACCCGCTACGGAGTTAGGGACCGTCGTAAAATTACCGTAATGTACGTAAGCGTGGGGAAAACAAGCTTGTCAAAGTATTGGAGCTTTGCCAACTTGTTGAGTATCTCCATCATCCATCATTTTTCTATCTATCTATCTATCTATCTATCTATCTATCGATCTAATGATCATGCATGGTGTCACAGAAAAAATACAGCACCAACAGATTTGAAAGGAATTCCTGTGAAGTGCAGTTACATGCATAAAACCAGATGTGTTAACACCAAATCTTCACCATTAATGGAAAGGAAATTGCAATAATGTAGATGATATTTTGCAACAACAACAACAACAACAACAAAAAATCATTTCTGGTATATATTTATATTATGAGACGTTTGGAACTTTAATCTCGCAGGTATACAATATGTTGTAAATTAAAACTTACATATTGCTTTTAAATTATTTTAGTCATGTCAGAGCAACGAACTAACCAGACTTGTACTTAGATAGTATCATTCATTCGTTTATTCCTTCTTCAATAACAATTGCATCCTGCTGCTAGATCGGGAGCCCATCCTGGGAACACTGGATGTGAAATATGAATACGTCCTTGGCCTACTGTGAATAAATAACTCCGTTAAATTATGTCAAACCTTTACACACAGAGAAACACGCATGTCTTTTTGATTAATATTACACATTATATAGCCCATAAACTGTAACAGGATGCCTGGATCGGTCTTGAGGAGTATGTTCTGCATGTTTCACCCATGTGTTTACATAGGCTTCCTCTGGGCTCTCCAATTTCCTCCCGGTGTCCAAAAACACGATCCTGTATGTGGACTGGTTATGCTAAATTGTGTGTAATGCTGTGGTGGACCGATGTCTTGATCAGGAGTATTGGAAGCAATTCTTATGTTTTGTGCCTAATGTTAATTGAATTGGTCTGATAAGCTGCTCTTTAAAACAACAATTGTTTTATCATGTGCTATGCACACTAATGTGTATAAAATATTACCAAAAACGTTGCCACGGTTATTATTTGCTAAAATCATTTCTAATTTTCTGTATCTATGTGCAGCTGGGCCAAATTTTCCTCCTCATACGGACCTGCACCTGCCATCCAAACTGCGGCGCCCGTTGAGTCCCAGTCGAGGAGACGAGCTGGAGAGCGCACAAGGAGATGAATCTAAACGCGCACAAGGATATGAACCCGAGAGCGCACAGAGAGCTGAATCTAAGAGCGCACAGGGAGACGAACTGGAGCTCAGAGCCGGTCTGAATTCCTGCTACCCTGAACAAGCACTCATCGGTTGCCTAAAGAGCAGCGCTGCTCAGGATAAAGTAGACGCGGACAGGAGCAGAGCGCATGGGGACGCGCGTGTCTCCCCGGGACCTGAGGACGGACTGAGGGAGAAAAACGCATGCACGAAGGACACCGAGGACGGTGTGTATGTATCACCGAGCAGTGATGCCGAAGACGGGACACAGAGACGTAAACAGAGGAGATACAGGACAACATTCACAAGCTATCAGTTAGATGAACTGGAGAGGGCTTTCCAAAAGACGCACTACCCTGACGTGTTCACAAGGTACTGTACACACCTCTGGAACGTATTTGACTATAGCTGCATGGATCTGATCGAGAATAATTGTCTTACATTAACTCCAAGCCAGCAAACTTTCACTGATCTATTTTTATTTCTATTTCTTAAAATATAATTTTAAAAAAGGTAAAAATAAACATAGCGAAATCATCAAAACCAAGGTTCATCTAGACAAATGAAAATGATGGAAAGAAAGAAAGAATAAAATTGTGCCGAGTTTCATTATAAATATTATCATATTAAAAATCATCATATTAAAAAGCATAAACTTCTTTAAAAGCATCGGGGTTTTATATAAAAAAGTATGCGAGTATTAAATGAGTAGACTTTTGATCGTTATTTTCTATAGAAATTACGGTGCGAACTTTCATATGCATTTTCATTACAGATTTGTGCGCAGTGAATAATCGTAATAAATAGGTGTAAATCGTGAAACCAATTTAGTTAAATAATACAGCATTATGGCCCATATTATTCAATTTTAATGGGTTTAACTAATAAACTGATCTCTCCATCTTAATTAATAAAAAAAAAAACGTTTTAATGTTGTAACGTTTGCAAAATGCACAATTAATGCACCAGTGTGGAAGTAAAAAAAAATATATAAATAATAATAATAATAATAATAATAATAATAATCCAGCAATCGAAAAAGAGACAGTCATTGTTGTAGCGTGGCTAATAATTAAATATTTATAACAATTTTCTTTCATTTCACTTTTTCAGGGAGGAATTAGCCATGAGGCTCGATCTGACAGAAGCCCGGGTTCAAGTAAGTGCATTAAGGTTATATATAGAATATATAATATTTTATAATGAAAATGAAAATATATCCCCTGAGTTTTGGTATTTTCATTTATTTTCAAGATCATTCATTAAAGCAATTTAATTGTTATTTTATTAATAAATGTTGACTTATTGTTTAACTATTACACTAGTACTGGTTATAAAAAAATATTTTACAATAGATACAAGAGTGCATAGTGTTACTGACAAGTTTGATAAGTGAGTCCTGATTGAATGATCGTATAAATCAGAATACAAATTCCAGTTTCTGGTAGGTTTCCTGTCCTTTTCTCTGTCCTAATTTTTCTATTCTTAACTAATCAAGCTACTTCTTTCCTAACCAAAAAGACTTCTTTTAACACAGAGTATTTAATAGGCTATAATTCTTACAAAAATGCAACAGTGCATATTAAATAAATTTTTAAAAAGTCTAAAATAAAAGATAAATGCTTTGGAATCGGTTCAAGCAGTTACTGTTCCCGAAAGACATATTATATAATGTTTGAATTGTTGTTAATAAATGAACGAAAAGGATGAAGAAAAAGTTGAAAAATGTGCCAGTTTTCTCCAGCATTTTAGAAAGTACGTTTGTACTAATGGGATAGATTGACTTATAAGGAAAGAATCTTACACTTACAACTCACTGAAGTTAGATTTCTTTTTGTAAAATGAAAAAATAACAGTAGGCAATGCTCTGTTTGGGAATATTTATTCACATTTGGGATGTGTTCCCTTTCAAAGTTTGAATACAACATCTTTCCCATATACAGTTTCCTAAATAAATTCACTAAATAATAACCAAATCAACCGTTGTCTCTTTTAGGTCTGGTTCCAGAACCGCCGTGCAAAATGGAGAAAACGAGAAAAGACAGGGGTTCAACCTCACCGTCTAGGTCTTCCATTTTCTGGACCCATCACTGCTGCACAGCCTCTATGCCATTATCTGGGTGGGGGTGCATTTAGCCCCAGCCTGCACCCAGGCATCGAGTCAGGGTGGCCTGTTTCCCTCCATGGATTTACCCATCCCATCCCAAACCCTGCACCCCCACACCGTATCTGCTCTCTGCTTGGTGCAGCAATGCTCAGACACCCTGCCCTTATCAGCCCCTCCTTCGGCAGGTGAGACTTCTTATTATATTCTGTGTTTGATTAAACTATATGACACAAAAAAAGAACTCCCCTCTTAGCACATAAAACAACAATGGCAGGTCACAATTTCAACAATTATTATTAACCAATATAAAGGCATTTTAGTTTGTTCTGTCTATATGGAGACATCATTTTTTTTTTTTTTTATCAAAAATGAGTCTCTGATCTTCCACCTGTACGTTACGTTTTTCTACCACAAATTTTAGTGTTTCTATGCTTCCAGCCAAAACGACCTCCTGTATTCTTGGTCTCATCTACTTGTGCTTCTTCTTTAACCAACACCATTTTTAAATCTTCCTAGATTCTTCACTCCACTGGGACTCCAAAGACTGACGGTTCCCACCACAGAGAATCCGATTCTGCCTCCCCTTCACATTCCTGATCCCCCTTCGACATCTTCACCTGCACTCTGTTCGTCTTCCGTGCCCGTGGATCGTCGTGCATCCAGCATCGCGGCTCTGCGTCTCAAAGCCAAGGAGCACTCGGCTCACATCGGCCAACCCAGCCAAAAACAGGCCTGATGTTCGCTTGCTACACTCAAGATATGAGACCAAAGCTAAAGTGCACTACAGCATAAAGAAACCTCACAACCATCCAAGCTCTATGACTACTCAAGCTTCATGATGGCTTTAACAGATGGAATCAAAGGCCAAAGGATCTGATCAGCAGCTAGAGTTGTGTATCCAGTATTTCACAATTCTGCATTTATCAATTACATTGATAGACAGAATATACAGTATGTGGGAAAAAGAAAAAGCTTTAACAAATAGTCTTCTTGTGTTATTAAAAAAAAAAAACACTTTCATATGTGCTTTTTTAAAATCTTGAGTCAGAAATTTAGTTCAGGGAAAAAAAACAAAACTGCACTTCACTATTTAACTGCTGAATGAGCCAAACATATGTGAAAATAATGAAAATAAAACTGTGAAGTGATGTTTTGTGCTGTCTTAGAATTTTGAACAGGCAGAGTGGAATTCCAAATATGCCAAAACCATACTTTTGCACCTTTCATTGCTTTAATAACATTCCTTTTGAATTATATGTATCTGGGGAATTAGGAAAAGCATTAAACCCCACATGGTGTAAGAGATCCCATCGTGCAGGTTTAAAGCATTTTAATAAAGTGTGATGTTATTTATGATGTGTGCCAGGCTCAGAACCTCCTCTGACATCCATGCAGTCTAAATTTGTTTCAGCACCATTCACACACACACACACACACACACACACACACACACACACACACACACACACACACACACACACACACACACACACACACATTAAGAAGCTTATTTTCTTCTCCGGTGTTGCTTTGTCCCTTTCAAAAGGTGGCTATCCGAATGAATGGCCCTCGCTTGTAAGCCAGGACCGACATAATTCTTCCACACTTAAGTCATCATCCAATTAGTTCGGTGTATCAAGTGATTTGTCATTTCATAGATTTCAGTTCAGAGGACAAGAGAAGCGTTTTGTCACCGAAGCGGATTTCTATCACTAACTACCTTCTTTTCTGCCGCACTCCTCTACAATGCAATGAATAATAGGAAACTGATAAATACTAATTCCCTATGAAAAGAGGTCTTACACAATCTTTTGTCCCACACACTATTCAGGGTAGGGCTCGTGAAAAGGTGCAGGGATTAACATAATCAAATGAATCTAACTAATCTGTTTGGGTGATCAACTTAAAGCTCTCTGGAAATGGACATTTTCAGAGGCAGGATATTGCCGGTGAGAAAAGAGCTGATGAGTTATGGTGGGGAGAGAAGGTATTAGGGCTCAGCGCAGGTGTCTCTCTGTTTAAGTCTCGGCACACAATGAGCACAACAGAGTGAAAAGGCTTAGGGAGAGGTTTCGATGAACTGAGGGCTGGTAGAAGTCAGTCAACACATTTAGGCCTGGGTGAAGAACTCATATCATTTTGTCTGATTTGTGGTGGAAATCCATACTGTATATAATTCAGATAACATAACTACCTGGCTAAAGTGGTGTTAAGCTCTTTGGAGTTTAAAAAAGGGATGAATAGTAGTGTTGGTTTGTGAAGAATTACTGGCTGTGTCCGAGATTGTGTAATAAAGGTGTTATAATACATCTATGGCTGCAGTTACTGCAGCCATAGAGGACTGCAGATCATCAATGTAAAATAACAATATGTCGTAAAATAAACGAGAAAAGACCTGCTTTTTGTGGATTGTTTGAGCTTAAACAATGATTTTCTTGTTCCGTTCTTATGACAAGAAACAATAGACGAAACAATTCAAATAGCAGTTTTAAAGAGGGAAAACGTATAATGAGTAAGGATAATCAACTTTTGACCCGGTAAAGGTGAAGAACAAGTAAGATAAGAGATACTGTAGAATGTTAATTTTTAATATATCTATGTACTATACGACAAAACTGTTTGTTTGTTGTTTTTTTTTAAAAGAAAAACATCCAAAGAATGGTTTAACAGTTTGTTTTGTTGTCCCAATGCTTTCCAAAATGCTCTTCTAAAACATTGTTGCTCTCTCCAATCTGTTATACTGACCCCAATTGTTGAAGCTTTCTACCCACATCCTTCACTCCTCTCTCTTTCTCTTTCTCTTTCGTATCGATTTCTCACTATTCTCCATTATTGTTTCCTTTTCAGCATGTTAATTCTTGTCCAAATGACAGCACTAACAGGTATCTCTCCGTTTGCTTGCCTTGTGAAGAGGAGCAATCAGGGATAATCGAGTGCTTTTAAGAGTCCTCGCTCCTATTCAGTCCCAGCCTGCACAGCCCCTAATCGCCCCGTTTAACCTCACACGGTTCAGACGGTGCAAATTCCTGTCGCAAATTCGACTTAAGTATATTTGTAAATCACCGCTCCTTTGAACCGGAATAACTGAAATCAAATGGACACTGAAATTTCTGCACCTCCTCCCCAGTCGGGACTTGCGTGTGAATATGACCAAATAGTGGCAAGGTGTAAATTCCAGTTGTACTGAATAAAGATGTAAATATTAATCTAAATTGTACAGAGAAATACAACTCACCGATGAATTAAGCAATTTATTCAACATTTAAGTTGAATCCTCTAGACCTCTATTTACACACGTGGACAAAATTGTTGGTACCCTTCGGTCAATGAAAGAAAAACTCACAATGGTCACATAAATAACTTTAATCTGACAAAAGTAATAATTAAAAAAAATTCTATGAATGTTAACCAATGACATTGCTTTTCACCCATGCGTCAACAGAATTATTTAAAAAAATAAACTCATGGAACAGGCCTGGACAAAAATGATGGTACCCCTAGAAAATACTGAAAATAATGTGACCAAAGGGACATGTTAATTCAAGGTGTGTCCACTAATTAGCATCACAGGTGTCTACAATCTTGTAATCAGTCAGTGGGCCTATATATAGGGCTCCAGGTAGTCACTGTGTTGTTTGGTAACATGGTATGTACCACACTCAACATGGACCAAAGGAAGCGAAGGAAAGAGTTGTCTCAGGAGTTTCGAAAGAAAATTATAGACAAGCATGTTAAAGGTAAAGGCTATAAGACCATTTCCAAGCAGCTAGATGTTCCTGTGACTACAGTTGCACATATTATTCAGAAATTTAAGCTCCATGGGACTGTAGCCAACCTCCCTGGACGTGGCCGCAGGAGGAAAATTGATGACAA
Organism: Clarias fuscus; assembly: GCA_030347435.1. Classification (NCBI taxonomy): domain Eukaryota; kingdom Metazoa; phylum Chordata; class Actinopteri; order Siluriformes; family Clariidae; genus Clarias; species Clarias fuscus. The sequence continues at coordinate 4,476,727 of CM059230.1, read as the reverse complement.
ATCAAAGAGACGGATAATCCGAATGGTAACAAAAGAGCCCAGAAAGACTTCTAAAGAGATCCAAGGTGAACTTCATGCTCAAGGAACATCAGTGTCAGATCGCACCATCCGTCGTTGTTTGAGCCAAAGTGGACTACATGGGAGACGACCAAGGAGGACACCATTGTTGAAAACAAATCATAAAAAAGCCAGACTGGAATATGCCAAACTACATGTTGACAAGCCACACAGCTTCTGGGAAAATGTTCTATGGACAGATGAGACAAAAATGGAACTTTTTGCCAAGGCACATCAGCTCTATGTTCACAGATGGAAAAATGAAGCATATCAAGAAAAGAACACTGTCCCTACTGTGAAACATGGAGGAGGCTCTGTTATGTTCTGGGGCTGCTTTGCTGCATCTGGCACAGGGTGTCTTGAATCTGTGCAGGGTACAATGAAATCTCAAGACTATCAAGGGATTCTAGAGAGAAATGTGCTGGCCAGTGTCAGAAAGCTGGGTCTCAGTCGCAGGTCATGGGTCTTGCAACAGGACAATGACCCAAAACACACAGCTAAAAACACCCAAGAATGGCTAAGAGGAAAACATTGGACTATTCTAAAGTGGCCTTCTATGAGCCCTGACCTCAATCCTATTGAGCATCTTTGGAAGGAGCTGAAACATGCTGTCTGGAAAAGGCGCCCTTCAAACCGGAAACAACTGGAGCAGCTTGCTCATGAGGAGTGGGCCAAAATACCTGCAGAGAGGTGCAGAAGTCTCATTGACAGTTACAGGAATCGTTTGATTGCAGTGATTGCCTCAAAAGGTTGTGCAACAAACTATTAAGTTAGGGGTACCATCATTTTTGTCCAGGCCTGTTCCATGAGTTCATTTTTTTTATAATTTCGTTGAAGCATGGTTGAAAAGCAATGTCTGACTTTCATTGGTTAATATTCATAGAATTCTTATTTATTATTACTTTTGTCAGATTAAAGTTATTTCTGTGACCATTGTGAGTTTTTCTTTCATTGACCGAAGGGTACCAACAATTTTGTCCACGTGTGTATCAAATTAATATAAATGTACCTTACAGACAATTTATAGTTATGGTTCTTACAGGATTTTATTTAATTATGTTACAGATGATTCAGGAAAAAATTTTTTTTGCAAAACGGATATAAAAAGCAGGATATTACATATAGTACTATTGAGATTTATATCTTTTTGCTTTTATTAGCATCTTTCCTAAAAAAATAAAAAAAAACCCATAATGGGACATGTTATAACAGGAAACTAATCAACGACAAGGTGATGTTGTATGTCGTAATACAAGGCCGTGTCTCTACTACCACCCTGAAGTGTTATTAATATAGCAGATAATGTTCTTCTATGTCCTCCTTCTTGAAGTGAATAAGACAAATGCATCCTCATCATGTTCCCTAGAACCAAAAAGACACAAACTGCCCTGTCCTGGAGACTTGTAAACTACGGCGCCCCGTAGTTTATAAAAGGGAAAAAAAAATACGTAGGAAGAAAAAAAGTCCGTAACAGTTTTATGGACAGGTCAATTTCTATACCACTTGTACAGGGTCGAGAGGGGACTAAGCCAGGAGGCGTGAGGCTGGACAGGGTGAGTATGAGGCTGGACAGGGTGCCACTCTATCACAGGGCACACACACACACACACACACACACTCACAATGGGCAATTTGGACTGTGTGAGGAAACCCACCAAACACGGAGAGAACATGCTGATCCTGAAGCGGGAATCAAACCCTTGACCCTGTAGGTTCGAGGTCACAGCGTTAACCACTATGTCACGGCGCTACCGATTTTATTTGGAAATCTCGCAAAACTCTGAGTGACTTATATATTTTGGGGATTTTTTTAAACAGCACATAAAAACACAATTTCCTGTAAGTCTTGCCTTCCTGCTCTAGGCTTCTAAACGATAATAGATGTGATCAAGGTCTTGTAACCAGGTGGGATTTCATAACCTGGGAGAAAAACATATAAAATATTGTTTTATTCGATGTCTTTGCATTATGTTTCTGTACTTTTCTCCCATTGTCCATTAAGGGTGTCAGTAGTGAACTGATAAAAAGCACTGACTCCTGATACTCTTTTCTTTATGTCTTACTCTATTACTTTTTAAAAATCTGTTTTTTTAAAATTATTATTAGCGTTAGATCAGCAAACCTTAAATCCCGTTCTTCGATGTTCAATGACATCATGATTTTCTTTCTGACCTCCTGAGAATCTGCGCTCATGTGTTCATGTGCGCATACGAAAACCTATCACGTCACATCTACATTTTTGAACACACACTAAGATCCTGAGCAGGATAAAGCGGTTACCAAAAAAAAACAAATAGATGAAAGAAAAAAAGGAATGACAGAGATGTGTTGTGTTCAGAATGAATGAGCATCCGAGCTCCAGGGTCCCTGGTTTGATCTTCCCTCCTGCTAGGATGTTTGGACTGGATGCTCTAAATTGCACCTAAACTGAATGTGAATAGGTGAGCATGTGAAAGTGTGTGTAAATGATGCCCTGTGACGAACTGGTGTCCCATTCCCTGTGTTTCCAGTACGGATCCACCGTGACCCGGACTTCAATAAAGCTTTAAGCTGGATGAATAAATAAACTTTAAGCATTTATCTGAGACAGGCCCTGCATATACTTTACACTTCTGATCCATATGTACATATATATTGTACTTGATCACACAGATTCAGAAAAAAAAAAGAGAGAAATAGAGAGAGATGGATAGGAGAAAGGACCGGATTGTTTTGTTCGGATCGTGATTGGGTTTTTCAATGAGATTCGGACAAGACATTTCAAAGCTGATCTGCATGTAAAATTGCACCAGTATTTCCCCAGCAGCAGGCGGCAGACATTATCGAGAAGATCATTTGAAACACAGCGTGATGTGTGAGTCCCCCTAGAGTAGTCCTGTACACAATGTCCACTGATGTTTCCGATCATTCTCAAGTCCTTTCGCAGTCAACTGCATCTCCTAGCTCTGCCTCCTCCTCATCCTCCTCCTCCATCTTCATTTTGTTTTGTTTTTTCTCTCACTAATTGTCATTTTTGTTACATTATGTTTTTAACCCAAAGGCGATTCAAGAGAGTAGATTTAGCTTTAAGAGCTAAACTAAGCTAACAAACCACTGTGTGTCTTGATTTCTTCATCAGAATAAACCTTCGTCATAGTGGGACTGCCTTCAGGGGACCAAACAGGTCAACGTCCCATAAAGCGAGATAGGGACTATAGGGAGGATGCTTTAACAACTCAAAACAAAGTTTTATTCAGCGTGTCGACAGGGTGTTCTACAGCAATTACTCCTTCTTCGCACTTCGCATCTCTCTGTTGCTTTCCTCTAACTCAGTCAAACTTTTAAACCACATTTCGTTACTGATTTGACCCACGCTGCGTTTCAAGCATTCCAGGAGGTAATAGCACACAGCGCTCACAATCATTCACCATCATCTCTTCTTTAATTTCGTACCAGAGATTGGTAAGACTTTCAAAAATAGTCTCAGGATGATTAGGTTTAGCGTTGTATGATGTGCCTATTTGAGGTCGCAGTTTTATGTTTTGAGATCTGATTAGATTCTTTTGACCTCAGAAACGATGTCGTGATGACAGAATACACAAAACACCAAATAATACTAAAACCACTGACAGATTACTTAAATAAAAATGTAATATTTTCTATTGAGGTGAGATGTACGGAAGTGAACAACAGTCAGTTCTCAAAATTGTGCTGGAAGCAGGAAAAATAGGCTTTTCAATTTTAACGAGGCCCGAAATTGTGATAGCTAGATGTCTGGGCCAGAACATGTTCAAAACAGCATGTCTGGTGGGGGTGACCTGGTATGCAATGGTTAATATCAAAGCTACCTACCAAACGTGGTCCAAGGAAGAACAACAGGTGACCTGGTGTCACGGGCACCCACGGCTCACTTACAGTATGTGCTTATCAATGATCAGAACGCAACATAGCAACAAGACTGCTAATACATTTAATGTTGACTATGACAGTAAGGCATCAGAACACACAGAGCATCATATCTTGCTGCATATGGGTCTGGATGGCATCAGACCGGTCAGAGTGCCCACTGTATGTCCTTGTATGTTTACTTTTTCCATCATGTGGACAGCTGGGCACCTTGGGTCATGACATTCATCCGGATGTCACTTTGAAACGTACTGTGCCAACTACCTAAACATTGTTGCAGATCAACGATTCCCCTTCATTACAATGGTATTCCCTAATATCAGTGGTCTCTTTCAGCAGGATAATGGGCCCTGAGACACATCATTTATGAATGGCTTGAGGTAGTCCCAGAGGTTGCCTCGCCAGCCAAATTTCCCAGATCTCAATCTGTGGGATGCACCGTTCAAACAAACTGAGACTCCACCTCACAACTTACAGGACATAAAGGAGCCGCTGGTAGCATCTTGGTTGCTAGATACCACAGCACATCTTCAGAGGTCTTGTGGAGTTCTAGCCTGTACATCTCACAGCTGTTTTGGTGGCACAATGGAGACCTGCTGAATATTAGACTGGTGGCTTTACTGGTGTGCAAGACTGGAAACTGGCATTAACTAATCAAGTAAACAAAAAAAAGTAAAAGGTTTGTTTTCATTTTAAAGTTTGTACAAAATCCCTGAAATCTGCGACACATTTAAATCTGCGTTTATTCTATGTAATACTTGAAACACAACTTTACTCTATTCACCTATTACTGATGGAGCACCTACAGCACATCAGTTGTTTTTCTATTGATTAGTTGATTTTCTGCTTTTTATATAGGTATTATAAAGGTTCCCCACTTCCAAGTGTCTGGTTCTCACCGTCAGCTAACTATTTTTCTATTGGCCGTTCTACAGGTTAAATGTCAGCGCCTTGTCACCTTTGTGAAACCGTTACATGCAGGGACCGAGAGCAACCGAGCCCTCAACTCACACTCTCTTGCCTTTTCCTCTCAATCTCAATCTCTCTCTTTTTTTTTTTTTAAATCAGTCTCCATTGTAACAAATGACACCATTTCAGCAAGATGGAATCATTTTGAAAGCGATTGCCAGTCTTTCAGAATCAGCAGCAGCAAGTCAATCAGCTGGAGCACTCAAACACACTCTAGAGTGATTACGCCGTGAATGGGGAATTTGCAGGGTTAGGGGTCCCAGCTCGGGCAAGGTTACTTAACACTCTACTCTGTTCTGCTTTAGCTCAGAACAAGTCGGGACCGAGGATAGTGTCAAGTCAGTAGGGGAATTTTTATGGAGTTTTGCTTTTATGATGTCATTAAAAATTCATGAATGTGACTGGATTCTACAGGATGTCGAAGGAAAGTGCAGATGCAACTTAAAAATGAAGCTTTCGGAAATGCAAATCGGTAGTAGAATCAATCGATGTTGGATAAATGTCTATTTCAAAAATAAATCATATGGATGACAAATGTCTCGACGAAATTGGTCCCTGAAACAGCTTTCGTGTCTTTCAAGCTGCCCACAAGTATGTTTTTTTAAATTGACATTTAACTCTGCCTCATGTTTATATACTGGCATACAGTAAAATTGTACTCGGTTCTTCTCTGTCTTCAGAGTGAAGATGGAGAAAAAAAACAAGCACCTGTCAGCTCATTGTGAGAAAATAGCTCCAGAATTGCATAATTGCCCCAGTCAGCATCTAATGCACTGAACAGAGACAGGCCTGCAATGCATTCCAGCCCATTTAACCTAACGAGCGTGCTATGCTTCACACCGAAGCTTATTCGGGGCAAACAAGCAGAAATATATTCTTTCTTTGCTGTCTGTATTTTCTAAAAAAAATAAAAAAAAATAAATAAAAATTCACTCTCATACCTGACCTAGTTGGCTGCAGCTCAGGTGCTCTTACTAAAGCTCTGGACATTGCACTGTCAGCTATTTTGAAAAGTGATCCACATTCGTTTGAACTATGTGTTTTGTTTATCAACCAAAATTTTATTTATCCAAACATAGATTAGAATAGATATTTACATAATTTATATCTGAAATTTTTCTTTTATTTGGTAATGAAAGGGGATTGTAGTGTTGTAAGGTTTATCGTCAGCTTTGATGAATTTTTTTTGGTGAATTTTCCAACAATTCATCTCACTTTCTTTCTTTTTTCAAAGCATCTTTCACCAGTTTCTGGATACTTATAGATCATTTACGCCTGCAAAAAGGTGTTCTTACTTGGAACCTCCCCTTTTTGATTGTAGAATGTCAAAACCAAGGGATTGTGGTGTTTTTTTCCATCGTGTACAATTGTTTAAAGTTTAAATTTCCTATTAAAAAAATAGGCTTCTCCTGTCATCTTCTTTATCACATTCTATATATTCAGCCATCTGGCCTTCCATTCAACTGAGATCATTACTTTGTCCCCATGTCCAATTTCCCCACCACTCATCTGCCCCAGCTGTAAAACACCCGTAATTGCTCTAATGTGTTAAACGCCATGGCAACCGCTGCTAAATCCTGAGTTAATATACACCTACAGCTTTTAGATCACTCCTATTATTTTTTTTGATGGCTTGACCATAGTAATACTTGGGCAGGATTGCCTTCGCTTTTATAGAAGAATAAAATCTTTGCGGTGAGGATTCCACCGCATTCGGCCCTGGGCCCGGTCTTTGGACGAATTTGGCTTAGGAAGACGCTATTATAAAATACTTCAACAACCAAACAATAAAGAGCTATTTCAATTATTTGTCTAATTTAGAAAATTAGTCCCTGCTATTTAAGGTTAATGATTATTTGTTCATTCATAAATAAGTTTACATTTTTTCATTTAAATTTTCTGAGATATCTAGCTGTTCTTGGTCTATTAGAGAAGACAGTCTCAGGTTTGTAAAGACACTATTGTACACACATGGACAAAATTGTTGGTACCCTTCGGTCAATGAAAGAAAAACTCACAATGGTCACATAAATAACTTTAATCTGACAAAAGTAATAATTAAAAAAAATTCTATGAATGTTAACCAATGAAAGTCAGACATTGCTTTTCAACCATGCTTCAACGGAATTATTTAAAAAAAAATAAACTCATGGAACAGGCCTGGACAAAAATGATGGTACCCCTAGAAAATACTGAAAATAATGTGACCAAAGGGACATGTTAATTCAAGGTGTGTCCACTAATTAGCATCACAGGTGTCTACAATCTTGTAATCAATAAGTGGGCCTATATATAGGGCTCCAGGAAGTCACTGTGTTGTTTGGTGACATGGTATGTACCACACTCAACATGGACCAGAGGAAGCGAAGGAAAGAGTTGTCTCAGGAGATTCGAAAGAAAATGATAGACAAGCATGTTAAAGGTAAAGGCTATAAGACCATTTCCAAGCAGCTAGATGTTCCTGTGACTACAGTTGCACATATTATTCAGAAATTTAAGATCCATGGGACTGTAGCCAACCTCCCTGGACGTGGCCGCAGGAGGAAAATTGATGACAAATCAAAGAGACGGATAATCCGAATGGTAACAAAAGAGCCCAGAAAGACTTCTAAAGAGATCCAAGGTGAACTTCATGCTCAAGGAACATCAGTGTCAGATCGCACCATCCGTCGTTGTTCGAGCCAAAGTGGACTACATGGGAGACGACCAAGGAGGACACCATTGTTGAAAACAAATCATAAAAAAGCCAGACTGGAATATGCCAAACTACATGTTGACAAGCCACAAAGCTTCTGGGAGAATGTCCTATGGACAGATGAGACAAAAATAGAACTTTTTACCAAGGCACATCAGCTCTATGTTCACAGATGGAAAAATGAAGCATATGAAGAAAAGAACACTGTCCCTACTGTGAAACATGGAGGAGGCTCTGTTATGTTCTGGAGCTGCTTTGCTGCATCTGGCACAGGGTGTCTTGAATCTGTGCAGGGTACAATGAAATCTCAAGACTATCAAGGGATTCTAGAGAGAAATGTGCTGGCCAGTGTCAGAAAGCTGTGTCTCAGTCGCAGGTCATGGGTCTTGCAACAGGACAATGACCCAAAACACACAGCTAAAAACGCCCAAGAATGGCTAAGAGGAAAACATTGGACTATTCTAAAGTGGCCTTCTATGAGCCCTGACCTCAATCCTATTGAGCATCTTTGGAAGGAGCTGAAACATGCTGTCTGGAAAAGGCGCCCTTCAAACCGGAAACAACTGGCGCAGCTTGCTCATGAGGAGTGGGCCAAAATACCTGCAGAGAGGTGCAGAAGTCTCATTGACAGTTACAGGAATCGTTTGATTGCAGTGATTGCCTCAAAAGGTTGTGCAACAAACTATTAAGTTAGGGGTACCATCATTTTTGTCCAGGCCTGTTCCATGAGTTCATTTTTTAAAATAATTCCGTTGAAGCATGGTTGAAAAGCAATGTCTGACTTTCATTGGTTAACATTCATAGAATTCTTATTTATTATTACTTTTGTCAGATTAAAGTTATTTCTGTGACTATTGTGAGTTTTTCTTTCATTGACCGAAGGGTACCAACAATTTTGTCCATGTGTGTATGTCTAATTACATTGTGAAGTAGTTCCTGTTATCTGATGAAGCTTTAGCAATCACTTTAGACAATGAACTGTAAGAACTGGGTCTGCAGCTAGCACAGTGTCTGCTATTGAAAAAGTATCTGCAGATGTTGTTGTAGCCATTTTTATACATATATACACGGAACCTGACTAGTTGATGGTTGTGATGCCGCAGGTGTGCTGATGCACCAGAGCATGATCAACTACATGTACATACATTGGGCCTATTCCGGATATCTGCATGAAGAAAAAACAGGACCAGTAGAGACATGTAATGACAAAATAATGGCAATTAGGCAGTTTATTATAGCTAAAGCAATACTTATTAGCTCAGTATAATAATAATGAAACAAAAAAAAAACCTACCTACTTACGCTATACAGGTGCTATTCAGTGCAAAATAGTCCAAAGTGTGAACTTTGCACAACAAGTGTTTCTCACACAGGGTGCCACGGTAGCATAGTGGTTAGCACTGTAGCTTTGCATCTTCAGGGTCAAGCGTTTGATTTTGGGTATGTCTGCATTTTCTCCCTGTGCTTAATGGTTACCCTTTATCCTCTAAAATTCCAAAGACATTCAGATAAGGCTAATTGGTGTTTCCAATTTGCCCGCAGTGTCTGGGTGAGTGTGTGCATGATGGGTTTCCTGCGATGGATCCTGGGTGTATCCCGCCTTGCGCCTATACAGGATAAACGCTATAGAGAATGAGTGAGTGAGTGAGTGAGGGCGAGCTTCTCACACACCAAGAAGGTGACAAAAAGGGCCATGCTTTCATTTGACATATCCAGGTCCCTGATAAACCACCCAGATAGCAGATGACTCTGATTCAGATCAACTTTGATCCTGGCAGATCTGCATAACATCCACCACAGATCTGGATTGGAGTCTTCTATGTACTATCTAATGCAGGTGTTCTTCCAAGGATGAGTCCCTCTGGGCATGGGCTTCCCTATAAAACGCTCGAAATGAAGCATTTCTAATGCTTGCTCAGCTGAGGGAGCAAAACTAATTACAGCTAGTTATTACAGTCGGATTCAGCACCCTCGGCACAGATAGGCAGGAAAAATTATGAAAAGATCTGATTACTGTTACCTTTTATCTGATTTCACACCTTATATTAAAGTATTACTTCTAATAAATTAAGTAAATCTCTTATAAATATATTTTACACCAAACATTGTGTCATTTAAGGTGCACAACGTGACCTTAATCCATGTATAAAGAGAGCAGTGAAATGTATCAAGGTGCAGATCACTCACATACAGTACAGTACAGTGCCACCATAATGGAATTTGGATTCATTTTACCTAAAAAAAAAAAAAATTCCAGTAGTGGAGTAAAGCATAAACACCAAAAGTACAGTTTTAAACCAACATTATTATAAGTACAATAAATACACTATTCTCCTTGGAATATGAAAGAATCATCAACAATGTCTGTTTGTTGAACGGCCAGTCGTTCAGAATCAGCAGCAGCAAACCAATCAGCTGAAGCACTCAAACACCAAATCACACTTTAGGGTGATTACCACATGAATTGGGGTACTTTCAGGGTTTCCGCGCGTGGAAGGATGATTTATTTTTCTGTTATTGTGGTTTAGATTAAAATCATTTTATTCAAGCGACCATACAAAAGGTTGTATATGATAACAACTCGATCAACAGCAGAATAATTTTTAATAAAGGGTGGATTGTAATTTCCAGCCTTGAAAAACAAAATTATGAAAGAAAGAAAAAAAAAAAAAAACAATCCCTGCTATACAGTATCTCATGCATTTCATTTGGATATCCTTACTCTAGAAATCTCAGGCTCTTACTGGAAAGAAAATAGATCAAATATTAAAAATGTGAATTAAAAAAAAAATCTAGAAATATAATACATTATTTAAAGGTGTTCATACTAAAGATAGACTTGTATATGGCTAGTACATACTGTAGCAAAGATGCTTTTCTAGAGTCCAGTGGTTCATAACGGATTCTCTTTTTATATTCCTAAAACATGCTATGAATATACAGTATGTTTTGACAAATATTACGACTTCCTGTCAAAGCCAGCCTGGTTAACGAATATATATATATTTAGATATGCGTTGTTCTAATATGTGTGTATACGCACAAGTTGACTTTTTTTTTACCTTTCAGTAGGTTTCGGTTTAACTATATATCACATATACTCACGACAAACAAATTTCTGTGTTAGGAAAGATATTTCTCAGAAAAAATTAGCATTACACTTTGCATGACTTACAGTACAACACTTTGCAACAGTAAGCATTTCATCGTATATTCACCTTCTTGCATTAAGCCTTATCTTTGGGTCTCACTTTACAAAAACTTTCTGAGATTATTCAAGCTTTCCAGTTCCATAAGAAACACATAAGATCCTCACGAAGCGCATTAGCAGGTAATAAACTCAAGAAACTCAAAATTTGTTCATGCAAACAATCCTGCGCTGTATGCACATATAAAAGGTTTCGATTTGCGTCATGGAAAAAGGTTGAATATGACACAGAGCTTCCCCAGTGTTAGTTAAGAGGTTTCTAAATTAGCAGACAGCATGTAAAAATAAAGCAATGTAAAAAAAAAAAATATATATATATATAGAAAAAAAAAGATTTTTTCAGTTTGAACTTTTATTTAATTTATTTACTTTCATTAACATGATGGATGTATCACACCGTCTAACTGCTTTCTTGTCATTTTTAAATGCCAACAATGACATTTTGGGCCACTTTCCATACATGGAAAATGTGAAAACCACAAAAGTTGTGTTAAGTGGCTTTCACCAGAAAGTGAGAGCAAACATGACATCAAATTCACACTTGTGTATGTCATAATTAGCGTGACAACCTGCTTACTGCTCATACACTCTTTTTACACTTTTATTCAACTGCCTATTATTTATTTTATTCAACTTTTATAATTACATCACAATGTGGTGGCCGGTTCATACGTGAAAAGGGAGATTCCCTGTGCTCCTAGAACTCCTACTTCTGCTCTTTTACAATTTGAGTCCAATTTGAGTCCAAAGGCAAAATAATAACCTGGTCATTCAGTACATTCAGTTCGTCAGCTGACTTTATGTTACTGCTGAGTCTAGACCTGAGTCTAGACTGAAGCAACCTCAGATCATAACACTGCCTCCGGAGGTTTGTACAGTCGACACTATACATGGGGGGTGCATTGGTTCATGCGTTTCCCTTTATACCCCCTAATCCCTTTATTGTGTGTATAGAAGTGCTCTTATTGTCACTAAAAACATAGCTTTACTGAGAGTTCTACTGACCATAGAAATTGAAAATGCAATACAATAGACACTAGAAAAACTTCACTGAGTGTTTAGATGATCTCATATGTGTTGGAAAATTCTTAATGGAGTTTCAGTATTTAAACCTCCTTATATGATTTTTCTTCGATTGATGCAGGCCAGTAAGTTATCCCATTTTTTTTCCTTTTTTTTTTTGGCCAGAGAGTGTATTCCTGTCGTCTCTTTCATTCCCTGGTTAGGGCACTAGTAATTTTGTTATTTGCAGTAGCACAAATCTAATGGTAGTATATAAATCCAATAGATCCAATTCCAAGGAAGTTGAATACACTTGAAACCAAAAGAGGTTTAGTTCTTATGAATTGAGTTGATTTAAATGAATACATTTCCTCTTCCTCTTATTTGAAATGATCCGTCACGTATTACTAAAATGAAAAACCTCTAAGGTTTTGTGTGCAAATTTGATCAGATAACTTATCTACCGACGAAGCAAATTTTTGGGTGAAAAGACAGTCACCCAAAAAACACATTAAACAAGAAATGTTATCCTCTTTGATTTGATACCTGTAAACATTGCGTAATATTCGCTAATCATAGAAATAGTTCAATTACATCAATTTAGTCCTTAACCTTGCATTTAAACTTACTCTATCTGTTATGCTCTGATTGAGTTGACTAAACCGCACCTTACTGAACTGTGCTAAGCTGATAAGCCGACAGAGAGCGAAGTAGTGTGTAAGAACGAGAGAGAGAAATTCTCTGGTATACCACTGCATTACCACGAGTGATAATTAGTGTGGGATTGACTTAAACCTCCCTCTGACTTGTCACGTTTGGTATAGAAGGCTTCATTAATTTCAAAATTGCATCTTGTTTTAACAGTCTTGAACTTTGACCGTCAGAGTCGCATGTGTTTATACACCGCTATGTGTGTGTATGTGTTTTTGTATGTGTCCATTGGCAGCGCCTAATACGATTGGTGTTGATAGGATGCTAGATGCTTAGATCTCCATTTGCAGGCATTAGATTAGCACCATTATTTCTGACCAACATAACCCACCTGTCGAAATCCCTCTGCTCTGGAGGTCACCACTGTTACACAGACCATACACAAACAAATCACTTCCAGCCGCCGACACACACATCCACGCACATGCACACGCACACATACACATAGACAAACAAACACAAACAGACACGCACAGAAATATCCACACAAAGGCGTGCTCGCATCCAGTATGCCCTCCCTAGAGGTTTGAAACATGCAACCTAACTTGGTGCAAATACATAAGAAGTTTGTGCTTTGTCGCAATGCTATAATGAAACATTGTCGGTCTGTGAGTGTAAATTTGTCTTACGTGTCACTCATTTGCAATATGAAACATTCATGTTGAAACTATCAAAAACAGAACACATATACAACCAAACAGAGAGAGAGAGAAAAAAAAAAACATTAACAGGAAAGAGCAAAGAAATCTCACTTCTGGAGTGATGTACAGTAGCTGAGGCTGAGAAACTGTTACAGACTCTGGAGAGAATACCGGAATTTATGCCCCTTCGACTTTTGTTTCAGTGTCTCCCATTAGGTGCATTTACATGTAACTGATAACAATCTAATAATAGTAATACAAGTTCCGATAATCAGAACAATAGCACAATCTGAATAAAAATGCATTATGTAAACACTCTATCGGGACGTTTTGACCCGATCTGGCCCGACTGGAATGAATTTTCAGTTTGAATGAATGTGTAAATCTTTTAGAATCTGTTCAGTAGGTAAATATTAGCCATGTAAACCTTGATCTGGTTGTATTTTTGTTATTTTTGTTATTTTAATAAATGTATCCTTTTTGTTTTCCCAATGTTGAGGTTAGAAGAGGTGACATGATGAGTTGATGGAAAGGAAAGTTCCATACTGGCCAAGTGACTTTGACACACTTAGCCTTTGACTGATGGAGGGGCAACGACTGGCTTCCATTCAGATGTAGTAAAGTATCTAACCAATCAAAATGCATTTACATTTATGGCATTTTGGTAGACGCCTTTATCTAGAGCTACTTACAGTACATTTTGATCTAATTATAATGTACATCTGAGCAATTAAGAGCCTTGCTCAAGGGCCCAACAGTAAACAGTTTGATGCAGAAGAGAAGATTTGTCGAAAAGGATGGAAAGCCCATGTACAGTACACAACCAGCAGTGGAGCAGTGTAAAATAAAAAACGGTAAGCTTAAAGAAGTGTTAATTTAAAACAAAATGTACTTTGTTTGAACAATTTGTGGTATATATTCATTTACCAATTACTATTGGTACAATATTAAAATAATCACAAACATTGTTTCCCTATTTAGCAAGCTAAATAACAAGCATTCATGCTAGATGCTAGCCTGTTGCTAAACATAAATGCAGTTGCTAGTTAATCAGTTAGCCTGCAGTTTAATAAATAAATGTATTTATTTGTCAGTGTAGGTACAAAATGTTCATTTGTGGGATGCTGGTATAAGCAACTGTTTTATGACAAATAGCATATTATCTATGATGCTAAATAAACAGCAGTTACTGCATGCTAGTTTTAGGTTAACCTATGCTAAAGATGAATGATGGAGCGTATGCTACCATGCCAATATTTTTGTTTAATTATAATACGTGGTAGAGTTTATTGGTGAACCGGAAAACAACTAAATGTGTTTTATTTGATTTGTATGTGTGTGCATGCTTATACTGTACATCTTGGACCAAATGCTTTTTGAAGAATAGGAGCCCAGGAGGGTATTGACCTTGTAGGGACATTTTATTTGATGATTTTATTAGATGTAGCATAGTATTAATATCGATTGAAGGTCCTTGCATGGTTTGTTTGACAAACCTGTATGTGTCTGTGCGTATCCTCAATCTGGTCCCCTACTTCAATGGAGGGAAGGATCTATAGTGGGACGACTATGGTGAATGACAGGTGTCGATGGGTGTTATTTGAGGCCCAATTCCATCACAGAGAAAGACACACCAAGAGTGTCAACTTATAATAAAGAAGTAAGGTTAACCATTATTATTATGAGTGATGCCATGCATTCTCTCCCTTAATGAATGAGATCTACGTTCGTGCTGACTGACATTGTTGTGCTACTCACACTCCTAATTGGATTCCTCTGTGTTGTATGTTGTGTTGAACTACCCCGCCACTCATTAACCTCTCGCCCTTGGTCATCTAGCGACTGAGAGGATGTTTCATCAGCTCCAGCAGCTGAGACTCTGCAGGGGGAAAAAACGGCAAGGAGAGAAGAGGAGGGTGGGTGGAGGGGGGTGGGGATGAAAGACAATCAGTTTGACCATGGCCTGAATGCTCCATGCCACATGCTCGTTCCCAGTGGGGAGAAAGAATCGGCATGGATATTGATACTTAAACCATCTTACATGAAATCAGAGTCTGTCTATAAACATGTCAGTTAAATCTTATATCATTTTATATTTATTCATTCACTTTCAGCAAGCACTTTATCTTGCTCAGGGTCTTGCTGGATCTGGATCTCATTGGGAGCATTGGGTTGGAATATGCTCTTCATAGAATGGCAACTCAGTCACACCTTGGGGCAATTATACCAACCCACCTATACTGGCAGGACTTTCAAGAAATCAAAAGAAACTGGAAGGAACCCTTGATGATATAGGAAGTATATGCACACAGACCCTACTCTGGATTGAACCCTGGAGTTGTGAGTGCTAACCATTGCATCATCAATGTCACCCATGATTACATGACTAGTTATGTTTGTACTTATATAAATCAGGGATAATAAATGCACCCTGCAGCGTCGTCATCTTCTCTATGTGTCACTATCTTGTCAATGGAAGGCCATCACTACTGAAAGGACATTACCCACAGAAAGGAGGTAAGTCTTGTGCATGCATGCTCAGGCAGTGTGTTCATGGAACCCAAATATGCTGCACAACCGCAGACCCTCAGAAATCCACCACTTATTTAGTACAGCTGCCTGGGGAAGGCATGCTAGTACCGACACCTCATAAATCAAGATGCCACAGGTCCCACAAATACACACAATGAACACTTTAGAGCAAACTTGAATGGCCTAGCACAAAGGCAGGCACACAGAGCAGGATTACATATCAGCTCAACATTCCTCAAAGAATAAATCTGTCAATATGACGATATGATATTTAATATGAACAGCAGCCTGTCTCTGACTCTGACCCAGCAGCATAACTTCTAAGGGCACGTCCGACATATTCACGATGGACGAAATGAGAATCAGTGCTACTGAGCTGTTAATAATGCCAATCTAATGCCTGCCTCACTCCCTCATTCCAGGTTTTGTTTGTTTCCTGGAAACCCAAATGTCATGATTTGTGGTTCTGAAAACAAAGGGCGTGTAGCCTACGAATGAGAACTGGCACAAGGTGTTGAGGAATGTTTGTGGTCGTCATTTCTCTGGCTCTTTGAGTGCCATGGCAGCTTAATTACGAGCTCAGGCACGGACCAAATTTTCACACCAGTCTCTACTATTATGTAAATCATCTAGCTAATTTAAATTTATGCAGGGTCACAGTCATATCCATATCTGTGAAGCCATCTCTCATGTACTGTAGTTGATTACCAGGAGCTAAACTGAGTTTTCATATCAACATCAGACATGCTTCAGCCTCCTCTTTTTTTCCCCTCAAAATTCCCAACACAGTTCGCAGAAAGCTGACATGTTGATTGGTGTTTTTCTGGCTTCCTGGCAGGAAAAAGTTGACCAGATGACATTTATGACAACACTCTGTCATTACTTTCTTGGATATCACTACTGTTGCAGGCTTTCAAGCTATCGATTATTAAAGGTTATTGCCATTCCTCTATTACATAACTGTTCAGTCGCTATTTGGGTGTCAGCAATAATAAATCAACTAGCAATCTTTCAGATCACATAGAGCAGATTGACGGTTGCAGTACCTTGCGTAAGTTTATTGACCTCCTTTGAACTTTTTCACGTTTTGAAGTATTACAACCTGGAAATAATAAATAATTTTAAAATCATTTTTTTAAAGTAAATAATTTTAAAAGGTTTCTTATTTAGGGGTTATATTTGAGGTTAGCAGGTAGGATTAGGTTTAGAGTTTAGGGATAAGGTTAGAAATAGTGTTAAGGGTGAGGATTAGGGTTAGAGGTGGATTTTGAGGTAGGGCTTACGGTATGGGTTAGAATTAGGGTTATGGGTTAGGGTTGGGATTGGGGTTAGGGGTTAGGATTAGTTTTAGAGTTAGGGTTGGGATTAGAATTGGGGGTTAATGTTAAGAAATACACCCTGAGGGGATTTTCTCAGATATATACTCTATACTATATACAATTTTTTTTAATGGAAAAATTGTTCAAGCCAGGTTAGATTGGATGGAGTTCTCCCAAAGATTCAATTTTTTTATATTTTAATAATAGATTAAATAATTATTTAAATATAATTACAGTTATGTCTACTTTATGTTTACATATAGGGCATATGTAAGACAGCCTTATATTTATTGTACATTAATCTCACTACAGTGAGCATCTGATGACCAGATAACTTAACCTGGTATGATCTCTAACAAACTCTGGAACAAATCATGTAACTCTATGCAAATAATTACATTTCTGATGGCAAATGGTAATACCAGAAATATTTTTAGGGGTTTTAGACCAACAGGATATGGTATATTTATGCAATCACAACATTTACCTTTTTACTGATAAATAATTTTCTAACTTAAGATTTTTTCCTTCCAGTTCAGGGTTAACATTTAGGCTATGCTGTATAGAGATATGGCATATGACTATTTAATTAAGCTAATTTCAAAACAAAACTGGAAAGTGTTGGTATGTGTGGTCAAAAATGTATTAGTTACCCTTATAATGTTTAATAGGAACAATACCACAGAGTGCATTTCACCATATCAACACACCTCTAAAGGAGAGATGGTCTTTCTGAGAACCTGTTCCGCCCCCCTTTGGGGTTAGATCCTGCATGTTCGCTGCATGTCATTCTGCTGACTCCTCGCCAAAAATGTATTCTATTAATTTAGAAGGCAGTTCCTTTGACCCACTTCCCCGAAGCTGGTGGCAGATAAAGCAGCTGCAGGCTTGTGTCCTGGCGTAACGCCACCGCTAAATGCGGCTAGTGAGTAGCTCTGGCAGGTGATTGTGATAATCTGCTTTGCTATATGTCCTGCACTGCGGGGATGCCTCAGAAACACGGTAGGGTGGCTGGCTGCCATTTCAATTCTGAAGACAATACAAGGCCATGTATGCTGCACTTGCAGTGCTGACAAAGCCCTTCTGAGACAAATCAGTAACCCGCTGTATATTTCTGCTGTGGTTATAGAAATCATTAGCTCTTATTTAATCAGTAACTTATTATTGGTGCAACAAATGATGCCATACAGATTTACTATAATAATAGTACTGTTCTAACTCAGTGGTAATGAAATAATAAATTGGGTGCACTGGATTGCACAAGACACATAGTGGCTGGCCCTGTTTGCTGAGACATGGTAAAAACAAGTGTACAACAATGGCCCTGAAATGATTAGATATTTCTGGTGAAGGACCACTTACACAAACAGAAAGTTCAACATAGATCCCGTTTATCCACAGATCTACGGAATCCTTCTAGAGCTCATTATCTGGACCAAATGAAGCAGTAATTTTGAATAAGCAATACTTGACTCACTTTTACCAGAAAACTGACAACAAGATTCATTGTTTGAGTAATATACTGTAAGCATGAACTGATATGGGGGTTTCAGCCTGCTCATGGCCTGCCTTAAGAGGATCTACTGCCATCTGCTGGACAATTGCTGTCAACAAGTTGCTCTCTGGAAGCTGTTCACCGTCTAAACATGGAAAATGTTTCAGTTATTTTATTAGCTTAATTAAATAGGCTTATTAATATAATTAAGTAAAGTGCATTACTATATTTAATGTGTATTCTTGCATTGTTTAAGCCCTGGAGTGGGGGGAAAAAAAACTTGAGTAGCTATTTGTACCTCAGTACTATTAAAAAAAAAAAAAGATGATGATGAAAATAAATAAAATTACACAAATATTATTGAATGACCTTTTTAACTCTTTAAAATCATCATAAAAGCTTAAGAACAACTTAAAGTGAGGTAAATAAACTATTTACATTTAAGTAGCTTGATTTAGCTTGATTTAATTAGCTGGCTAGTTACGTAAATTAGCCTGTTGGTTTAGCTAGCTAAGGTTTGTTTTCATTGTTAATATGCTAAGGTTTGACTGAGCTGTGGTTACTCCTTTTGTTGAGTTAAAAACTTTGCCGTTTGTATTTCTTGTGGAATTCTTAAGTATATTCAAATGTAGGATTATTTTTGTATAAAGAGAAGACCAATTTATATATTTTTCAAATATGTTTATTATATGCACTTCATTAAATATCCATTTAATTAAATATTAAATGTTTATTTCAGTACAAACACAACAGGTATTGCTTATTTGCCCTATTTTTATACTTTCATAAGATATTATCAATAAAAAAAATTACAATAGAAAGCAGTAAATAGGCATCTTCCTGTGGTGGTCAAACCCTTTAATTTTAATTTTTTTTTTATTTTTTAGAATTATTATATTGTAAATGCTTTTTTATCTGCTGTATGTTTCATGCACTCCAGTCTATTGTTGTATTTTCTGCTTTATTGAAGAAGGATGTGGAGAAACAGTGGCAAGCATCCTTCATAAAAAGTTGGAGAACGCTTTATAACCTTTGAAACTTTCATTGTGTTAAAGTTGTAGGACAATAATTAAGGAATAAAGAACTTTTAATAATAATAATAATAATAATAATAATAATAATAATAAAACAGCCCTCAAATGTCGCATGCTTTGTCTGGAGCATTCAGAAAGCAAACAGTGCTAAGGGTGAGCTCACCATCTCAAACAGCTTTGTTGATCTACTCCACACCATCAGCCAGGATATTGCTCTCCCCACCAAAAAGCACATCTAGAAGTAATCAGTTTCCTCTGTGGACTCGAACCTGATTGCTGACTACTAGATGGATGATGAGAAGCCATCAGTGTTCTTAAAATCAGCATGGTATGTGAATCAGTATTTTAGGAATGCAGAGGAGAGTATGGCTACGAAGAGGAGAGAGAAGAATAATGCATTGGAAATGATGGGTCAGACCTCTATAGAGGAAGACGTGACCAGTATTCTTTCAAACAAATCTCTTTGTTATAAAATATTACTTTGGAATTGTCTGGCAGGAATCAGCAGAGAAAACAGAAAAATAAGGATTTATGGAAAACAAATAAAATGGAATAAAAATACTTGGAATTACAAAATGAAAGGTCACAGATGTGACCCGATTAGAAAGAAAAGGGAAGAAAAGTTTGAAATGGCAGAAGAAAACGAAAAGATAAAGTGGTTGTACCAAAACTAGGCCAAACAGGCTCTATCATCTGCATGTGCTGTGTGACGTAAAACAAAATGCTAAGGTTTACATTTTATTTATGGAATATAATATTTGAATATGAAAGGAGCATGCTGTATGCTTGCTTATTAAAATTTAAGAAGATTTTTGAAGAAATAATAAAAAGAAGGTGTTATTTTAGATAGGCCTTACTAAACTGCTTGCTCCAGGATCTGTATTGAAAGTGAACTTTGAACTTTGTACATTTGCTCCAATACATGGATCACTCTAGCTCCCCTTGCACGTCTGTTTGAGTTTAGTGGTACGTCAGGGCTGTGGAGGTGCCAGGCCTGGACAGAGGCTCAGTATGGCAAAAAAGAGACGCAACGGAACCCGTGGCCAGCAGGCTCATGGTCAAAAGAGACGCAGACATCCGACACTCAAGGTACCGTGAGTGCAACTTACTGTAGCTGCTAAAAATACAGACAGTTGAAAGTGAAATACAAACTATATACAGATGTTTGAGTAAAAGTGAAAATATGTGCAGTTGCTAGGGTAGAGTGGAAAATAAGCAGATCTTAGGGTAAAAAGTAAAATATAGAGAGAGAGGTGTTAGGTAAAAAGTGAAAAATAAACATCTGTTTTGGTAAACTTTAAAATATATACAGCTGTTAGGGTCAGAGTAAAAATGTATGCAGCTGTTTGGGTTAAAAGTGAACAACTAATTTATGTAGCTCTATTTATTTGACTGTTTACTCAAACAGCTGCATATTCTTTCACTGATAACTCAAACATCTGTATATGCTTGCACTAGTACCTTAAACAGCTGTATATATTTCACTTTTAATTCAAACAGCTGCAAACACGTTTAATTTTAACTCAAACAGCTTTATGTACTTTCACTTTTAAGTCAAACAACTGTACATATTTCAGTTTTAACTTGAACAGCTGTATATACTTTTACCATTACCTCAAACAGCTGTGTATCTCAAGTAGCTTTAACTCAAGTAGCTGTATATTCTGTACTTTCACTGTTATTTTAAATGGCTTTATATACTTTCATTTTTAACTCAAACAGCTCTATACTTTAACCGTTATCTCAAACAACTGTACGGTGTATACTTCAATTTTAACTCAAATAGCTGTATAGATTTAACTTTTAACTCAAACATCTGTTTCTTACATAATCTGGAACAAAGACAACCTTTTGTTCTCACGTTAAAATGAACTTGGGAAATGCTTTTAAAATTCTCACGAGTTACAAGTCAGATAACCTACACTGCTTCCATCTGACACATTTGTGCCCTCTTGCACGTTTTTACACACCCACACTAAGTACATAGTGTTCTTGAATGCTTGCTAGTGTGTGCTGGGAAATCGGACATTGCATAATTGAGCATCTATAGATTGGTTTTGGAAATTCTATTGATAAGACCATCTCTAATCTGATGAACATGTAAACCAGATATTTTGATGTATTAACAGCTTAATAATGTTCATATTAAAACCAATCAGTTTTTGTATACAATATACATTTTATTATATGCAAACTATCCATTAATATTTACTTGTTTTATGAAAGTACAGTGTAAATTGTAAAAATGTATACACCCAGTCGCATGATATGCTTGTAACTTCCAAAATGATGTACATATTTAAAAAATAAAGAAAATGAAGTATATAAGTAAGTAAGTTTTGTTGGGTTTTAAACTAACATAGCTGTCTGCTGTAAAGATTATGTAATTCCTTCTCTTGCCTGTGGTTGATTGGCAGCTCCGAGAGTGCCAATCAACCAGCTGATGGTCCAAGGGCCACTGACAATATCAAATATCAGTTAGATTGCATGCACATATCCTTTTAAGTTATTATGTCTGTAGCAATTATGATTACGGTTCCTTATCAAAATTCCAATAGGACAAGGATTATGTAAGTGAAGGCCATATGTAAGACTGATGTGGCACAGACTACATGGAAATTGATGACATGAGCTCATGATAACATTACACAATAAACCTATTTGTACTGCTAGAAAATGAATCAACTTACATGATGAACCAGTATTTACTGTGAACTGTGAATATTGTTCTCAGTAAATATTGAATATTGTGAATATGTACAGTATATATTACATACAGATTATATATGTACAGCATATAATATGTTGATTGTTATAACAATGGGATATTATTTCTCATTGTTCTAAACACAGTAGTTTTTTCCCATAATGAAATTTTAATACTACTAAATGCTATTTTAGTATTATTTATTATTATTTTAGTATTATAATTTTATTAAATGATTTTAAATACAAAAGTCTTTATAGCCTTTAAAGCTCAGAGCATATTAGCCTTTATTTGTTTTGTTTTGTTTTGTTTTCACACAAAAACAATATAACATTTTATAACATATAGGGCTTAGGATTGTGCAGTATAGAGTGAAATATCCATTTTTTTCATGAGAAAATAGGCTGAAAAAAGGCAAACAATTCACAAAGGCAAAGAAATAGCACAGACACACATGATCAAAATTTTAAATAAATTTGAATTTTTGAAAAATGAGTAAGTCTTGGTTTACGAGTAACAAGTATCATATCACGCATGCGCTTCTTGTTTTGGCGCCGAGCGTCACATGATCACAACTGAGTCAACGGTATTTCTCTCTCTTGCGCTGCGGAATTGTGGGTAATCGTCTCCCCTGCTGGGTCTTATTGCTCGTCTCTCACTGGTATAATCAACATCTGTGTACTGTTTACTATAACACTGTGACCACGCCTGTGTGCGTAAAACATCTTTTATTTTGTGTCTGTATGTGTGTTTGTACAGCGCGCATGAACTGTTTATTTTTTTTTTAGTCATTTAGTTCATCTCGTTCTTTTGACCAGAAATAAAATTAAATGTTACATTTTCAATAAACAGACCACCAACACGTCTACACACACAGATTTTGACTATAGTTCCAGTAATTAAAATATTACAATGCAGCTAAGGACATATTATAAACTGAATGAGCAGCTCACTATCATATCTTCTAGTCTGAGTCGTTTGTTCTTTTGAATCTATTGCACTGCATAGCGTCTATGGGAGTCATGTGACAAAAGAGCGAACGATTTGGACCAAAGACTCAAAGGTAACAACTTATTTCTGTTTCCTGTACATAAGCTACGGAGGTTTCGCGATGATTTGCGCATACGCGCCCACTAGAAAATGAACAAATCACTCTCCGAGACTACTCGATCTTCTGAGTCACATTAAAGATTCATTTAAAAAGAACGTATCGTTCATGAACGACCCATCACTAACACACACACACACACACACACACACACACACACACACACACACACACACACACACACTGCTCTGTCGTAATTCTTTTCAAAGGTAAAGTGCAGGTTCATTTGTTTTATTTTTACTTTACAGCAGTGATTCCATTAGTGTGTCGCTCAGTTGAGTGTCGTTAGAGAGATTTCTTGTTTATTTTTTCGCTAAAACAGTGTTTCCATTGTGTGTGCGTGTGTGTGTGAAACTCAAATAAGAGTGGAGGAAGGGTAACTGCGTAAGACGAGAAGAGGGAGAGGGGAGGGGCTCCTTACTTTAGCTTCACGCGCACACACAAACACACACATACACAGCGCCTGCACGCACAAACAGAAACACTTATCTGTCGGGATTTATTTTTACTTTTTTAAAAGGTAAAGTGCAGGTTAATTTTTTTTATTTTTACTTTATATTTTGTATTTTACGTATTTATTTTATTTTTGGCTGTGGAACGAATTTATTTGAGTTTCCATTATTTCTTATGGGAAAATCCGATTTGGTTAAGGAGTGTTTTGAAATATGAGCCCGCTTCCGGAATGAATTATGTTCGTAATCCAAGGTTCCACTGTAATCATCATCATCATTATTTTGAGAGTTCTACATTTTTTCTAATGTCATTCCCATAATCTGGTAGTGGTAAAATTGATCTCGTGCTCATGTGTCACCTTCTTGATAATGTTAACTCTTTTGGAAAACAATAAAGGCCTTGATTTTGCATAAAAATTGGAAGAAAATTGGAAAGCTTGTTGCTCCTTCCTCATGTTGATGGATGAGACGAGCCTGGATGCATGCTGATATTTATTCTCCAGAGTGAGTGAGAGTGAGACAATATCATTGTTTTGGATGTGAAAGTAATTAAAAATGAAGGTTTTGACTGCAAAACAAGGTAAATCCATTTTTAATAAAAATATACCACACTTATGCTTAAAGTGTGTTTTTCTAGTGAGTCAAACTGGCAGAAAATTAGATCATGAAAAAAAAAATTGTTCAATGTAATGTTTACCAAAAATCTAACTCCAGAGCTTTGAAATGAAGGATATTTTGTGGTTTTCAAATTACAAGTTTTGTTCTAAACAGCCTTGTGCGCCTGAGGAAAATAATTTGCCAGAATCCCTGACAGCCTTTGCAACGACATTGCAGTTTTACGGTCAAAATATTTTTCAAAAGACAGTTTGTTTGAATTTGTTTTGCTTTACTTTATTTTTTCCATGAATGATTTATGTTTGATTAAAGTAAGTAGTTCCCCTGTTCTCTTAAAGGATGCCAAAAATTTCTTACGTACAATAAAAATGCATTTTTGAATGTCTACCTACAGTGTGTGTCTCTCTTACAGACTCTGAGGGAACCAGCAATCTTTGCAAAAGGTTCAAGCACTGATACTGATGTCCCCCATGATAAAGTGACTTTAACCCAGGCCCAGCGTGGCACTCCTGGTACGACATTCTTCTTCTTCTTCTTCTTCATAATATACTGGTCTTGCTGGTCCTGAACTCTCTTAGAGAATTAAAGAACAGAAACCTTCTTTATGTTCTTCCACAGCTCACCGGCCTGTGAGGGTTTACGCTGATGGAATTTTCGACCTCTTCCACTCTGGCCACGCCCGTGCCCTTATGCAGGCCAAGAATCTTTTCCCCAACACATGGCTGATTGTTGGAGGTGAGCTTCAGACGCACGAGTATGCTGAAAAGGGAATATTCATCTTCCGCATCTCACATACATCATGTTACTCACCAGAGCAGCAGTTTGGAGCAAAACTGTGACTCTTTATTATGTAAGGATTTAATATGTAAGAACAGGAAAAGAAGGAAAACATAGAAATAGATTTCCGATACAATATTTTAATAAAAAATGATACACAGTAGTAAGGGGTAGGAGGTGGACCAGCATGGCATAAAGTGTGTGTACAGGGAGACGATGTTCGAAGCGCTATCATCACATTAATAATACTATTATTACCAATTGTATGTAATATGTGGGGTGATGAGGCTGGATGCAAGCATGCAATCTAATAATTGTAATTCAAATAATCTAATAATAATAATCATAGCTCCGGTCTAAACACAACATCAAAAAATACATGTTGAAGAACAATCCATGTTGCTAAATTCTTAAATTTTTTCCAGCATGATAAAAAAATACTAAGAAACAATGCTCAAAACAACATGACTTAATTGGCAAGAACAACCATAGAATAGGAAACATCATGGTGGCTTTAGTGGTTAGCACTGTCGCCTTACACCTACAGGTTCCGGGTTCGATTCCCGCTTCTGTGTGTGGGTTTTTGTGCATGGAGTTTGCATGTTCTCCCCGTGCTTGATGGGTTTCCCCCCACAGTCCAAAGACATCCTGGGATAGGCTCCAGGACTCCCTTAACACTGTAGACTTCATAAAGTGGTATAGATAATGTTTGAGTGAGTGAGCATGGACCAGGTAAACAAACAGTTAAAAAAAAAAAAAAAAACACTTTATGCCATCATGCACCAGACTTAACTATTTGTATGCATGTGTGTTTCAGTTTGTAGTGACAAGCTGACGCACCAATATAAAGGCTACACGGTAATGACCGAAGCCGAGCGTTATGAAGCTCTCATACACTGCCGCTACGTAGACGAGGTGGTCCGTGATGCCCCGTGGACCATCACTCCCAAATTCCTGAAGAAACACAGGGTCGGTAGAGTGTGACCCTCACCTTTATGTTCCATATTAAACTCAAATGATCTCCATGTGAACTTGTGCTTAATAATAACTTTGTTATACAGATTGACTTTGTGGCCCATGATGATATCCCTTATACTTCTGCAGGATCAGAAGATGTATATAAACATATCAAAGCAGCAGGTGCGGCCAAGCACAACACTGTACAAAGCTATTACTTAGCAGAATCTATTATGTAAAATATGAAGGAGAGTGTGGTTTTTTTTTTCTTTTAGGAATGTTTGTAGCAACACAAAGGACGGAAGGCATTTCTACCTCAGACCTCATCACGCGCATTGTCCGAGACTATGACGTCTACGTGCGGAGAAACCTGCAAAGAGGCTACACGGCGCGAGACCTCAACGTTGGTTTTATCAATGTAAGAAAACTGTAAGAATTCTTTCCTAGATATTGTCTGTGCCATTTTTGTTAAGTCTATTTACACTCCATAATGTGTCACTTCCTGTCTACAGGAGAACAAGTATCGTCTGCAGAACCAGGTGGATAAAATGAAAGAGACGGTGAGAACGGTGGAAGAGAAGTCTAAACACTTAGTACATCGTGTTGAAGAGAAAAGTCATGACCTGATCCTGAAATGGGAAGAGAAATCTCGGGAGTTTATCGGAAACTTCCTGGAGCTCTTTCGCCCTGATGGACCATGGGTGAGTGTCTGAATCATTCGGTATATAATCCTGTATGCACTTGAATGGAACATAATATAATAATAAATCCTATATTAATAAACACTGACCATTCTTTCTCCAAAAGCATATGATCCAGGAGCGGAGCGGCCGTGTGCTGCAGGCCCTGTCGCCGTACCAGTCGCCCCGCACCTCGCCCAGCAGCAGCCCAACGAGAGCGCGCTCGCTCTCACCTCCAGGCCTCTAAATAGGCCTACCGTACCTCTTTACATCCTTCAGCTGAAACAGGGAATGTAATCTACCATAATGCACAACTCATATTCTAATACAACAAAAACTAAAATCCAACAAACACCTACACTATATGGACAAAAGTATTTGGCCAAACCTTGCGTCTCCAGGGTCCAGGTTTGATTCCTGTCTCTGTGTGCATGGAGTTTGCCTGTTCCCCCCTGTGCTTGGTGGGTTTCCTCCGGGTACTTCGGTTTCCTTCAAAGATATGCAGATTAGGTTAATTGGTGTTCCCAAATTGCCCGTAGTGTGTGAATGTCTGTGTGACTGTGTGTGCGCCCTGTGATGGATTGGCACCCTGTCCAGGGTGTACCCTGCCTCGTGTCCTAAGTCTCCTGGGATAGGCTCTAAGTCCCCTGCGACCCTGAATTCAGGATAAAGCAGTATAGACAATGAGTGGGTGAGTGAGTGTTTCAATCACTTCGTCCCAGTGAAGGACAACTTAATGATTCAGTATACCAAGACACCTTGGACGATTCTATGCAACTTTGGGGCAGAAGTTTGTGGAAGGGTCATTTCTATTCCAACATGACCATGCCCCAGTGCACAAAGCAAGGACTATAAAGACAAGGTTAGATGAGTTTTGTGTAAAGGAACCTGATAGAGCACTGACCTCAACCCCATTGAGCACCATTGAGATGAACTGGAATGGAGATTGTGTGCCTGACCTCATAAATACTCTGCAGAATGAATGGTTATGAATTCCCCACAGAAACACTCCAAAATCCTGTGGACAGCCTTCCAAGAAGCGTGGAAGCTCTTATTGCTACAAAACGGGGACCCACTCCATATTGAAGTATATTTGTATATATATGTGTATTTGGAGACAATGTCAATAAATACAGGTTTGGCCAAATACTTTAGTCCATATGGTGTATTTAACAAAACCAGTCAAAGCCTGTCTGCTGAATTCTAGATTTATTATTCTTTTTTTCCCCCCCTCTGGCTCATTACAAATTACATCAATGTATTAGAATGTCATATTAACACACGTTACATTTTAAAAACATTAATTTATATTAATTTATAGTTTATTAAATAACAATGTCATTGTTGTCATTATTTTATTTTACAATTATTTATTTCTATTTAAAAAAAGCCTCAAATAAATTCTTACACAGTACTAAGATATAATATATGGTTTGTGAATTTCAATAAATTTGAGCCCCTTATAAACAACCTGGCATCACTGTGCACAGCAATAACAATAGTATAATTTTTTTTGCACAGCAATAAAAAAGTATTTCTCCTGCATTAATTACAGCACTCAATTGTACTGATTCCTGCATGACCTACTGAATAATGAGAGTGGCCACCAGACAAACTCACATATCTCATTAAAAAAAAAAACACACACTGCTGAAGAAGTGTTTTTTTTAACTAAAACATATTTCATATTTTTGTGATTCACAAATAAAGAAAACAGAAAAGTAGAAAAGGCAGAAAATTACGTTCAAACAATTGCATATCTACTCCACTGAAAGTCATCCACACGTTGTTGAAATGCAAATGCTATTTATTGATTTCACTTATCTAATATGTAATAAATAGATTATTTCAGAAATATTACCATCTTTATATATAGTACTGCGCAAAAGTCTTGAGCCACCCGTAATTTCTTTACAATTTGCTTGTACTAAGAGTCAGATGTTCTTATATTTGAAATGTGGTCACGAGGAATAGTTCTCCAGGCTTCTCTCATTTTCAGTCCAGTCCCCGTACCTGAGCAGTTTCAGAGCAGTGTTTTTTTGTTTTATAGGTCACCATGTGCTTTCACAATCATTCAAGCATTAAAAAACACTAATTAATGCCTAATGGAAGGCATTAACAGGTGAATGACAGATGTTCAGGCCGGTGATTAGTATACTGGTGATGGTGAATGCTAGAGTGATTGGAACAGATGAGAGGGGAAACGAGGTTGCTGCAGAAGTTGTTTAAAAAATAATAATAATAATTTTATCTTTAGGCACTTTGCAACCTGTTGCAGGAAAACATTTGGTCACATTTCTTTAATGCAATTTAAATCATTTTATTTAATAAGAAATGAGGGCTGGCTCACGACTTTACAGTACAGACTGTACTGTATATGGTCTTTATTTATAGAGTAAATTTTATGACCAAGTTTGTAAAACAAGCTCCTTATCTACTGAATGTAACTTGTGAAGGGTTTTCCAAGATCACCACGCACACGATTACACGTCTTACAGTATGTTACTAATGTTCTAACCCTATTACAGAATCATACACCATCATGTCTACAACCAGCAGTTTTGACATTTTTTAAAAATATATATTAATATTAAAATATAAGAACAGGACCTGAATACGAGTTTGATTCAAATCTAAATCTTTAAACCATTTCTTACTAGAAAGGATAAAATACAAACAAATTCACAATTTCTTCAAACACTGCTAGATCCTGTGCTATAACAAGCAATGTTTTTAGCGACAATATGAAACTGAAACGAATCATTGCACAGTCTTTCTTGATAAGAGGCTCCATGAACTATAAACATTGATAAACTCCATAAAAATCTGTACGTGAGTAAAGTATTAAGTTTATCAGCAGGTGATTAGCAGGTGGTATTATGGTGTAGCAGGTCCAGTAGTTCCAGGGTTCCAGGGTTTGAGTCAAACTGAGTTTCCTCTAGTTTGTCTATGCTGTGTGTGTGAGGTCATATTTGCATGTTCTCCCGAGATAAACTGGCACCCCATCCAATGTGTATTCTCACCTTCGCACTGGTGTTCCTTGGATTGGTTCCAGTTCCACCATTACTCTGATAAACATAGAGCCCCTGAGATACTAAAGATAAGCGAATAAGGATTGAAAAAATGTGTCATGATGTAACAGCATTTTCAGCATCTGCTGTCTAATGTTCGTCCTGAGCATACACTTTCTAGATGGCAGTCAGGCATAGACAAGAAGTGTTAGTCTATTCATTTGTTTTGAATGTGGAGGCATCCCGAGGGCCGCTGCTGGGGTTGCTCCAGTCATCCGCCTCTGGCCCTAACTGGTAATGTCTCCACGCTGACTTGTTGAAGATGGGAAGTCGCTCAAACGACTCACTGGACAGAGCCTGTGGATCGCAGTTTAGACACGATCTTAACACGAGTTTTTCACTTAATATGAACTGTATGAATATGTACATACTTACAAATTTCGAGGGGAGTTCAAGTCAAACAGGGACTTTTGATTTCACAGAATAATGGAAGTAAAACACAAGTTGAGAATAAAAGCACCCTTTATTTCTCTATAATCCCCTGCTACACTAATGCACACTTATCCCAGTGTTTCACTAGTGTTTGTATAAGGTAGAATCAGTACACCAGAGCCATGATCAGACTGACCGATTCACGTCTGAAACTCTGGCCTCCCAGAGTCTGAAACTCTGGCCTCCTTTAACATCCCAAACATGTGGAATTGGCTTGGAGCGAGGTCAGGACCGTATGACAACACTTTTTTACTTGTACATCGGTTTTATTGGGCTGAATGTTCATTAGAAAGACTGCTGTGGACATCGAGCCACCTCAGTAGGAACATCATCCATAGATATACTGTAGGGCCTTCTTTAAAACGATTGGACAATTCTAATATTTTACTGAGGCTAAGAGTCTCATCACTGCACTGTGCTTTAAGTTTGTTGGTGTCAATCGGTTTTATGAGTTAATTTATGAGAAATTATATCACAAGTCCCTGTTTGACTCGATTGCCCATCGTCGAATAGATTCTAAATACAGTGGAACCTTGGATTACGAGCATAATTCGTTCCGGAAGCGGGCTCGTATTCCAAAACACTCGTAAACCAAATCAAATCTTCCCATAAGTAATAATGAAAACTAAAATGAAAATAATTCGTCCCACAGCCAAAAAAATAAATACAGAAAAATAATTAATACAATATATAAAGTAAAAATAAAACAAATTAACCTGAACTTTACCTTTAAAAAAAGTTAAAATAAAACCCAACAGATAAGTGTTTCCGTTTGTGCGCGCAGGTACCATGTTTTTGTGTGTATGTGTGTGTGTGTGTGGAATTAGCCCCTTTCCTCGCCTCGTCTTACACAGTAAAACTCCTCCTCCCTCCCCCCACCTCGCTTTTTAAGTTTCACAACAAACACACACACAACAGAAACACTGTTTTAATGGGAAAAAAAATAAATCTCTCTAATGACACTAGCGTGAGCGCAGACGGAATCGGCGAGTGCATGTGTGTGTCGGTGTCAAAAAACTCGCCACTTGTAAACCAAGACATGCTCGTTTTTCAAGTCAAAATGTATTAAAAATCTTTGCTTGTCTTGTGGAACACTCGTACACCGAGTTACTCGCAATCCGAGGTTCCACTGTATGTTTTAAATTATTTAAAAGTTTTATTTCGATATATTAATTATTCACAGATATATCTTTCTGTATTTATTTCATGACGTAACTCCTGTAAATATTTTTGCTTTTTTTGTTCAAACAGTTTAGTTTACTGTATAACTGTTTTATATGATTTGGGGTAGACTGAAAAATTAGCTGTCTTGTTTTATGATGTCACACACAATCATCGTCAGATGTCAAAATCAGAAACCTCAGAACCTCTGATCTCGATCGAACTCATACAAAACCAAGAACCATGAAAACATGGAACACGTAAAACATCCCACCTTCAGATAGATGACTGCATGAGTTCCTAACCCCTCTATAGGATAGAGGCATAGGTCTCCCTGGAAGTACCGTGCATACAGTCTGGAGATCGGCAACCCGTAGCCAAAACCAGCCTGCATTAGGAAAAAGTCGACATAAAATTGCCTTTTTATTACACATTCTCACAAACAGCAATACACTGCATGGAAGGTGGTGTTACCAGCGGCGCAGCATTTTGCGACTTGGTCAGCACGGGTGTCGGCGCCGTGGAGTACATATAGTTGAAAAGGCGATCAATCATCCTCAAAGGTACGCCTCCTCCGAAATCACTAATCTGAGGAAAATTAAAAAGGTATAGACAAAATATGAGAACCACTCTAAAGGCATTTTCACACAGATATCATGTTATAAAGAAGAAACACCCTCAAAATGGTGCATTTTCTAGCGTTTGGTAATTTCTGTACATATTCTGAAACATATACAGTACATATTCAACTGTACACATTCACAGCCGCCTCAGTGTGTGCTTTTTTGCAGCGTACTGGCATTCTGGAGTCGTGACATTTAACAACGACGACCCATACGTACTGTAATTCTGCCTCCTAGCCAGGACACCAAGGCACAACGACAGAAAACACCAGGCTGTGTGAAAGACGCATTAAAGACCACAAACCTGTCCACTCTATAGAGCTGCACAACTGAATGCCTTTATAAATGAATATTAAAGTAGCAAACAATACTATAAATACTCTACACTGGTGCTGTTGTGACAGTGGCCTTTCTTATGTAACATACTTTTATGGAGAGATCTTCATTTCCCAGAGTCACCAGAGCGGTGATGGGGGGAAGTCCTTCTTTGTCGCTCTCATGAAGCTCCACTGTAGCTCGCATGGAATTCTACAAATAAAGGTGGTATTTATATAGAAACACAATGGAGCGCTACACCATGTACTGTATGCTGAACACACTTACCTTGAAGAGCTCGAACAGCATGTGGAACAAATGGGATGGAACGTAGACCACCTGGATGGGTTTGTCGGGGTTCTTGCCTAGAATGTTTCATCACAGTGAAACACATGGATAAGTATTAGACTGAACTGTGTAGCATTTTCAACATTTTCTTGAGTTTTCATTAGGTGTAAGCCATAATCAGCAAATAAATAAATGCTGGAAACATATCAGTCTGTGTAATGAATCTATTCACTTTTTTATTTGAATTACTGAAATAAATGAACTTTTTGATAATATTCTTATTTATTGAGATACATCCGTGCGTGCGTATATATATGTGTGCGTGCGTGCATGTGTGTGTGTGTGTGTGTGTGTGCATATGTATATATATATATATATATATATATATATATATATATACACACACACACACACACAAAGTTTATATATACCGTGTGTGTATATGTGTATACATATGTGTACATACACATATACACACACACACAATATACTGTGTATGTATGTATATACACCCACATATACACACACATTCACGTTTTTTGTGTAGTAGATCATTCAATACAAGTTATTTTACACTTTTTACATCTTCAGTATTATGTATTCCTCAATGATATATGGGCCAAAGAGAAGGAGCAAAAGAAGCAGACCAGAGCCTGGCTTATTATAGCTACTTATTTCCTATCAGACAGATAAAACATTAATAAACTAAAATAACACACCAAAAATAATTGTGTATACTGCAATGTTTTACAAGCTCACAGTTGAATTCCTGGACTTCTAGATCAGGTGCCGTCATGTAATATTGTTCGCAAAGCATCTTTGCTGTCTCGTATGCATCTGAAAAAGGAACAAACAGTTTTGCATGAGAACTGAAATAGTACAGGGGATTCATGTGCGTGTTCACGTGGTTTTAGTTTTATGCACGTTCATACCTCTCACGACCTCTACCACATTGCAGGAGGGGTCAATGCTTCCGATGTGTTTGGGATGGGCGTGGTTAATGCCGTCACTGAAAAGGAGCGCTGCAATAGAATGCAGTTCAAGCTAATCACCATGTGCTATCAAACCCTCACTCAGTAGTGTAACTGCATGATGAGTCAAATACAGTATATGTACACGCATAGGCGACTTTCTAAGGAACACCTGAACACCCGTTCGTTCAAAGACCAGGTCATGTTTTTCTCATCATTATACTGTACAGTATATAAGCTGAGCAGGGGAACGGGTATACCTATTAAAGTGGTCGATAAGTGAAAATTTGAAAACAATGCTTCAATACATACATTAACACTAGATTTACTTATCGTATATTATTTTGGTTACTGAATGCCCATGGAGTTCTCAGTTTCTGCGTATGAAAGCACGCACTATGCTGGTTGATGAGCATGCGGAAGGAGATGCGACTGGTGTAGAACCGATCCAGGAAGTACTGCACGTTGCTGCTGATGTAAGGGTCGAAACCAAACTGCTCCTTGTACTCGATCACTCCCTGGGCCATGGTGGGAACCACATCGTTGTGTCTGTCCCGGATCTGGATGAGAGCTCCTAAAAAACTGACAGTTTGGACGTGTAGGGAAAGAAAACCTATTTAATCCAATCAGGATTAAGAAAATACTTTAAACTGTGTGATTAGACAATCAAGGCGATTGTTAAAACTAGACAATCCCGACGAAGTACAAAGTTCTAGGGCGTTCTAGGGCGTTTCAAAGACAGCAAAAACCTCGAAATCTTCAAATGTGATGTTTAATTTAGTACCACTAATGAAGTAGGAAAACATTTAAACACAAATTCAAATGCTAAAAACAAATGAAAACATTTGAATGGGGTCTTGTGAACTTACAAAGGATTTAGCAGATCAATATGTTGGTTACCAAAATCTTTCACTTATATACGCATGAATATATAAAGCTCCTCGTTGTCTGAGATCTGATTGTGATCTAAGGCATTTTGGGCTTTGGTGGACCTCAGGGATCTATCACCAAGAGGTACTGTAATTGCTCCCTGTGTGGCAGGTCTGAGGTGAGACCAAGTGCAACCATAAAGACCCAGATTAAGGATGCAAAAAAAAAAAAAAAAAGTGCACCACCCGGATTAGGGTTAATGGGGACCAGGCTTTGGGGTAATGTTTGGAGGAATGCGCCTGGTGACCAGGCTTTCATGTAATCTGGTCAGTGAGCTGGTTGGGGATCAATCAGGTAGTGACAGATTGAATGTTGCAGTGGAACGGGCTGTCAAGGAAAAAGCCACAATTAATCTATGAGAAGGAAAATAAAATTATGGTCACAGGGAAAACGGAGCTCCTGGCAGATCTTCTCACCCAGCTGCCACTGTCAGCATCGCCAGGAAAACATCACAAGCCTTATATTGAAGATATCTGTTCGTGTGCAATGATATACTCGCAATACTCACTCATTAAGGGTGCGAGGATCCTCTGGGATTCGGTCCTCATAATCTAACAGCTCTTCAAAGCTCTGACTGTACCTGAGGGATCAGGCAAATGATTTTCTTTTACCTGAGAGCTTTAAGGACATAATAAATGTACAAATAAAAATATCACTCGGTTATATACTGCATATGCGATGGGGATCACTTAAATGATCTTCGTCACACAATGCGATGAGAGCTCACAGGATTGGGACTAGACAGCTTGTTAGAAAAAAAAAGCTTCAGTTTGGTAGGGAGTATAAAGATTGGACTTTTCCCCACTGGTGCAATGGTAAAAGGTCACATGGTCTGATGAGTCCAAATTGACTCCGTTCCAAAGCAATGGGTGCATCAGGGGAAGAGCGAAGTGATGTACAGTACCAATCATGCCCTGGCACAAGCCTCTGGAGTTGCTTCAGCTGGTCAGGTCTAGGCTCGGCAATGTTATGTGGCAATAAAATGAAGTCAGCTGATGAACTGAATGTACTGAATGATCAGATTATCACATCTATGGAGTTTTTCTTCCCTGATGGCACGGGTCTATTCCAGCACACGGATTGTAAGCAAATGGTTCTTGGAGCATGAGACTCTGGAGGATTCATTTTCACACACGAACTGGCCATCACTCTGTGTTGTATAATCAACGCTAACAGTGGGTGAAGAAAATTTTATAGTGCGTCACCTTTCATTTGGACCAGGGAGTGAACTATTCTTACAAATAAGCATGTTTTTTTTAATTAATCTCTGAATCTTTACTTCATCTGGAATGAGGACAGGAGGGGGCAGTAGAATTACAGTATAGAATTATAGAATTACAGTATATAATATAATTAATGTAAGATAAAAGTGATACCCAAGACAAGTGCTGCCACTGAAATAGTCCCCACCTCTAGGTGGCACCCAAGGAATTCTCATGTTGTCTATTTCAAGCAGACATGCAGTATAAACCCTATGCAGTATGATTGAATCCGATTTTAAGAATATTGTTAAAAATAAATAAAATAAATAAATAATCAATCGCTGATATTCCATCTTACCATCTCCGGACAAGAAATCAAAAGCTTTTCTATTGCACTACTCAAGTGTGAATTACTTCACACTTAAGTCACTCTGAATCATTGTGAGGTTGTTACAAATCGTGTACAAGTGGACAGTAGGGGACACTCATTAACATCCCGCTTTTATTAAGCCCCGCCTCTCACCAGCTCTGGACCAGCTGGACAGACGGCTGATTTAGCAGCTTTTCAGGCAACAGAGTGACTTCCCTCATGGTATTGGCCAAGCGAACAGGCAGTTCTTTCCTCAGGAACATATATGAGGTCTTTTCGCAAGCATTCTCTCTACCTGAACAAAGAGACAGAGTGAGAGAGTGCATATACTGTAGTTATAGGCATTTTCTCAAATTACATTTCATGGTATGTGCATCTGCCCAAGCGCTGCCCCTCTGTTACCCCTCAAAGGTCAGAGTCTAGTCATCTTGCCAGGAAAGTGTTCCACATTAAACACTGGTATCAGCATACACTTTTACTATCTTTAGGTGTGTCATCTGCCAAGACCACATGCAGAGAAAAGATTTAGATTAAAAAACAATATCACTTTCATCTAAACCCGAACATCAGTAGGATGGTAAAAGTCTCGAAAGCGAATTGCATACTCCTTTAATATACAGTAAGATTTCATTTTTTTTATCATAAACAGTGAATATGACCTTTAATTTTTATAGTCATATAAGACTTGACGTTTGCTGAACTCGCAAATTATGTTTTCTTTACTACAGTAGTTTTCAGTAAAATAGGCCTGTATCATGGTGTGTTAGAACTAAAAGGAAATCCGAAACCATGCAGGGCAGCAACTCTGCAGGAACGGACTTGTTAACTCCTTCATGTGCTAACTTGTGTGTTATGTAAATTAAACTCCATTACCTAGCAATAGCTTGAAGGTGCAATGGCTGCATGAACTGTACACTTGAGCACCATTATATTAATTTGCCATGTCATTGTCATGTATGTGAGGTAGATACAGTTAATTATCTAAAAAAAAAAAAGAAAGAAAAAAAGGTGTTTATCACTTACTGTAAATTATTTTTCAATGCAATAACAGCTTTTAACATGTACATTAAAATGTACCTGTATTTAGTTGCAGTATACACTGATTAGCCACAACATTTAAAACGTTAAAACATTAAGCCCTATATTGGGCTTGGTCCTGTTGTGCCACCGAAACAGTTCTGACCCGTCAAAGCACAACTCCACAAGACCTCTGGAGGTGTGATGCGGTATCTAGCACCAGGACATTAGCAGCAGATCTTTTAAGTGCTGTATGTTACAGAGTGGAAACCTCCATAGAACCGACTTGTTTGTCCAGCACATCAACTTACAGTAGAGATCTGGGAACTTTAGAACTTATTCAGGGAATTTAATCTTGAACTCCCTATCTGCTGAGCCCAATACACCGCAAGCTGTGATGCACTGGGTGTTCTGATACCGTTCTATCATAGCCAGTTTTAATTCTTTTTTAAAACCTTTTTTTCACCAATCTATGGTTTTGAACCAGACAAGATAGCCTTGATGAGCAATCTTAACATTATGTCTCATTAATCTTATGTCTGAATGTAGCATTATGCATACTGTAGGAGTACACACACACGTGCTCGATTAATTACATGTCTAAAACTGTTGCAGTCCAAGTTCGTAATAAAGCACAACCAAATGCGTTTTGACTTTCATTAAATGTAACCTAATAACAATGCATTTAAATACAGTGGGCACTGACAGGACTGCAGGGTGTCCCATTAGGAATGTCTTCAGGACCCATTAAAGCTCTTACCATGTTAACATCTCCAAAACTAATTATCTAAGATTAAGTAATCATTTGAAAGCAACCTCTTAAGAAGTCTTGAGTTTGAAAAACCTTCTATTGGCCTAAGGGCAAAACTGTATGACCACTGGGAATACACACAGGCTTACATATTGGCCCAGTACTGTACAGTAGATGTAGTGTGTACTTTTAGTAGGTTTTTGATTATTAAAATAGGATGTTTGTCACTTTTCATATTATACTTTTCAAAAGTAGACTTAAATATACTTTTTCACCAGCATAACCATCAAATTGACACAGATATATATATATTTCTATATATAGAAAATTATACTGTATATATATATATATCATCAGTGCATGGTTTGCACCACAAAAGAGGATCATGTAGAAATGATTTTCTAACTTATTCTGCTCTATGCCATGGTATAGTGTGAGGGTTGCATCAGGAAGGACATCTGGAATGAAATCTGTGCCATGCTATTGGATGGGATGTTTTGTTGATGTCTTGTTTTCTGAACCAATAGACAGGTAGGGACCTATCACTGATCATCTATACCACTTATTCCAGGGTCGCAGGGGACATGAAGCCTATCCCAGGAGACTTGAGGCACACCATGGACGTTGTGCCAATCCATCACACATACATACACTCACACGGGCAATTTGGAAGCAGCCTAACCTACATGACTGTGTGTGGAAACCGGAGTACTTGGAGGAAACCCACCAAGCACGATGAAGAACATGCAAACTTCATGCACACAGACCCTGAAGTTGGGGGAATCGAACCCAGAACCTGGCGATGCAAGGCGACAGCCACCATGCAACATTAATTAGGTTTAAAATAACCAAAATATCATGGTGTTTTACCATCTTATGATAAAATCTTATTTGTCCCCTATTTTATTAGGCTAAATTTGCACACAGTACCCATTAGAACAAAAAACAAACAAACAAAAAAATTATATTAAGTTTTAAGTGTTAAATTCAAAACTGCATATCCTAACCCTGTCCTCGTTGCAAAGTCTAATTACAGTGTGCGTAAAGACAGTTTTACGTATGACTCTCCACCACTGTCTATGCAAGGTCACGTATACGGTATACACCCCTCTGAACAGCTGCGCGTCTTCGGCTGAACCCGGGACAATCCTGCGCATCATGGGCTACTCACCGAAATCCAAAAACTGCTTGATGGACATCGGAGAGGGCGAGAATCGGGAATAATACACTATTTTGTGCGCAATATCTTTCAGTAAGACATTAAACAGCTTCATTGTGACGAAATAAACCGCGTACAGTGTGTGTGTGTGTGTGTGACCGCTCCGTACGTTCAGTCATTAAACACAGACACACATGCCACTTTCTGTTTCCATCGCGCCTGCTCACCTTATTCTTTTTTTCCAGCCTTATTTTACTCAGGCGAGCTCGAGTTCAACCTTTACACGTGATATGGCGGCGTGACGCAGCTGGCCAGAGGGGGCGCTCTCACCTGAACAGCGAAACCCACTCGAAGAAAGCGTTCAGGCTACAGCGGGCGCCAAACGTTTTGAGAATGACACAACTATATATTTTTACACAAAGTCTGCTCTTTCAGTGCTTTTCGATCTTTTTGGCAGATTTCCTGAGGTATACTGAAGTATAGTGACAAGTATTTCACGAGTTCGGAGGCTTTTACGGAGATTGACATTACGTCGATATTTGTGGTGTTCACCCTTCCTTTTCAACACCTCTCTCTCCAAGTCAGCCTGGCATGCTGTTAGTCAACCTGTCAGTCCTGACTGATGGCAGCCCATTTTTTAGCATGATCAGTGCTTGGAGTTTGTCAGAATGTGTGGGTTTTTGTGTGTCCACCTAGACAGCACTGTGGCTTAGTGGGTCGCACTGTTGCCTTGCACCTCCTGGGTCCGGGTTCATTTCCCATCTCGGGTCTGTGTGCATGGTGTCTTGCATGTTTTCTCCCCGTGCTTGGTGGGTTTCCTCCGGGTACTCCAGTTTCCACCTACAGTCCAAAGACATGGAGGCTAATTGGTGTTCCCAAATTGCCTGTAGTGTGTGTATGTGTGCCCTGCATTGGATTGGCACCCGATCCAGGGTGTACCCCATCTCATACCTTAGTCTCCTGGGATAGTCTCCTTCCCCTCACGACCCTGCATACAGGATAAAGCGGTATAGACGAAGATGAGTGAGTGAAAGTGTTTGTTTGTCGCCTCTTGATGATTGACCATCAGTCTGGGGAGTTTCCTGGTAATTGACCCAAAATTTTAATGTTTTTGTTCCACAAGCCACAAAAAGTGATAACCAATATTTGTGTCATTCTCAAAACTTTTGGCCACGGCTGTACGGCTGTCAGTGTGCATTCGACAATCAATTTGACACAATTCTGTACACACAGTCAAAAAGGGTTCTGGAGCTCTCCTGGTCACTGGGGTGCAGGACTCCAGTCCCCAGGACATTTTAAGACATCTGGACTTGTACTGGTCACTGTTTTTGCCAGAGGTCATGCTAAAAATCCCCTCGGCTTGCTCTGATCATTTTGGTTCACACGCGTTTTCTTACACATTTCATACTGATTTCCGTAATTTACTTTTGGTTCTTTAAAGCTGCTTTGTGACAATTACCATTAAAAGTGCTATATAAATAAAACTGAACTTAAGTGGGCGGCACGGTGGTGTAGTGGTTGGCACAGATTTAAATTGTTTTTCTAAAAATATTACAGCCTAATTATTAGTTTAATGCATAACTCAAGTGCAAGGTTTTCAGATGATGTGAACTTTTCCATGCCTTTATGCTCATAAAACTGCCCCCTCATTTTGTTTCCTGATGCTTTTTATGATAATACTTCGTATAGCCGGTGTCCAGATAAATATACATACAAATAGCTTGTGTCCTCTGAAATTGTTTGTCTAACCAGAAGACGCTAAAGTGATTAGTACTAATTAGCTTTGCTCCTCCAGGACTGGGTGTTTAAATCTCACCTCAACTATGTGTACATAGATGTTACATGCTCTACCTGTGATTAGTGAGGGTTTACTAATTTCCCCCTACAGCTCAAGGATATGCTTTGTAGGCAAACTGAGGTTTCCAAATTGCCCATCCTGTAGAGTGGGTGCACAATTGTGGCCATACAGGGTGTCCTCTGAGATCCCTGAGGTAGGCTCAGGCCTCCTATGACCCCACCCAGGATAGACAATATTGGGGGAAAAATAGATATCTTCTTCATCTTTAATCTTGACTCAATCTTGTCTTTTCCTAGCCTTGGACTTGGCTTTGACATGACAGTGGCAGTTTGGAATACAGCCTTACTCACGGATGGATCTTTTGTACCTGTAATGTTTATCTACTAAATAATAATGTGAATAGAGATTATAACTGGTGCTACTCTTGTACCTTTACTTAGCTCTTTAAAAAAATGTTAAAGATAATTTATTATCCATGAAATATCACACAATATTGATTCCACCTTTGTCATGTGATTTTTTCCCCCAGTAATTTACGATTTTACAAAAAAATTATAATTATTAGTCAATAATTTACTGTTTTTCAACCATAGCTTACTACCAAGGCGGCACGGTGGTGTAGCGGTTAGCACTGTCGCCTTACACCTCCAGGGTCCGGGTTCGATTCCCGTCTCTGTGTGCATGGGGTTTGCATGTTCTCCCCGTGCTTGGTGGGTTTCCTCCGGGTACTCCGGTTTCCTCCCCCAGTCCAAAGGCATGTAAGTTAGGTTAACTGACATTCCCAAATTGGCCGGAGTGTGTGTATGTGTGTGTGTGCCCTGCGATGGATTGGCACCCTGTCCAGGGTGTACCCCACCTTGTGCTCCTGGGATAGGCTCCAGACCCCCTGTGACCCTGAATACAGGTGGTATAGATGATGAGTGAGTGAGTGAGTTTACTACCATGAAGGTAAATGTTTAGCAGAATGCAAATGCACACATAAAGAGATTTGAGGTTCTATAATTTCTTATTACAGTCATATCATTAACTTCAAGATATTATGTTTTATTTTAGCAATAATAAATGGACAGTTGACAGAAAATATATTGTGAAAGGTTTTACTTATATTGCTTCCTTTAGAAAAAAAGTATACAAAAAGTCATATCAAAATTTTAGAATAACTTTCGTTGCATCAACTCAATTCGTTCTACAAAGATAATGAAAACGTAAAGTAATGTCTTTATAAGAGAGACTTGATGGGTCATGAACTAGAGAAAAAAGAAACGTTTTATCTAGATCAGAATGCTAATAGTACAAGAACTTATAAAATTGTGTTTCTGTTTAGTGCACAGATAAAGAACTGTGTTAATATCAATATCTAAGAGATGCATTTCTTAGAAATCTGTTTGAATTCTTTATGAGGCTTATGTATGACCACTGAATTAGCAAAAAAAAAAAAAAAAAAAGATGCCAAATTGCACTAGTATGATACTTGCTGGTTAATGTATAGGGCTAGAAACTGCTTTTGACCTTTTGGCCATGTTTTGAACTATGAACCAGGTCCTTAGCTCTCAGTGGTCTGGGATGGGATTTTTGTGATGCGTCATAATAAATGTGGGGGAAAAGATGGATTTGATATATTTGTGTAGTAACGACTAGTTCCAGTATTTTTGCTGGTCTGTAGTTGCATAATTTATGGAGTCGAAAATATTTCATTTTACAAAATGATCAAATAAAGTTGTCTCAGAAGTAAAAAAAAAAATATGGAAAGTTGTTCTTAAAAAGTTGATGTGAGTAGCAGAGACTTCTCCATGCTCTGTTTTTCTTTTTTTTTTTAAATACACTATACTATACTATATATACCAAACATCAAGTGCTATCTAAAATAGCAAAATTCAAAAATACTACTATATAAGGCACTGAATTATAAATATATTTTTTCACGTCAGACAACATGCTCCTCATCCAAGTTGTGTTTTAAGCTGAGCTTAACATTGATGTTATTTTCACTCTCATAGGACTCCAGCTTGACAGTGTCATACGAACGTCTGTACAGCGTCCACGTGAACACCGTGATGACGAACATCTCCACGATCATTAGCTGCTGACTAATCACTGTAGAGAAAAAGAGGTCATGACATTATACCCATTCAACACAGGGTATGTTCAATCACTTTAGTGAGTCGTCAATAATCTGCTATACTACAAAAAAAAAAAAGAAAAAAAAAACATTAACACTAGATTTTATTGTAGGGGGACGGGGGAGATATCATATAAGAAAAATAAAGCATATTTGGGTGGAAACTGAGATCTGGCCCATGTAATTGATTATTTTCTTATAACAGCACACCTTGCTTTCATTACTTACATAGGATATAATAATTCTAATTTAAGAAATCTTATGGATTTAATATATTATACAGTATAATTGATATCATTAATAAAGTAAATTCCTAATTTCTTTAATATATGGAGCTTTAAAGTTATAATACTTATTTCTTTTAGTTAAAAATAATTAGAGTTAACTAGATACTAGATACTCACTGGATCCTCGGGCTGCAGACGAGAAGGGCGGCGAACAGGCGATTGTTCCATTAAGGGACAGGATATTAATAATCGCTGACTGTAACTGACTCAGGACCAAGACCAGCTATATACATACGGACAATATGCACAAGTTAATACTAGTATTAAAGATTCACTGTACCATGAATAAATAAACAAATAAACCATAATCACATGTTTTGGTATGTTGCATACAAGGGGCGTTCAAGTCAAACCGGGACTTGTGATGTAATTTCTCATGATTGAATGCATAAAACCTACTGATAGTTACAGGAGACTTGAACAATGCACAGAACAATGATGAGACTCTAGTCGCAGTAAAACATTTGAATGGTGTAAACGTTTTTTAAAGCACATGGCAGTCGTTCCCATGAACATTCACAGAGTGGAATATGTGATCCTTAAAAATCAAGCTTGTGAAATCTCTGTGAAAACTGTACACACAATCATTCACCACCATGTCTGGGTCGTTAACGAGTTCCTGGGAGGCCAGCGTTTCAGACATGAAGAAGGCAGTTTGATCATGCCTCTGGTGAACTGAGAAAGTTTTCTACTTTAATGGTATCCAAGCACTAGTGAAACACTGGGATTAGTGAATTAGCGTAGCAGGGGATTATATAGAGAAATAAAGGGAGTTTTAACTTTCAGAACTATTCTGTTATTCTGCGCAATCAAAAGTCCCGGTTTGACACGAACACCCCTCGTATATCTGTGCTGCAACTCTGCAGAGAGGAGTATTGCAAATTGCGCACCGCTACAGTAGCAGTGACCGTTTTTAAATGATCTGGTTAAAACTGAAAAC
This sequence comes from Clarias fuscus, assembly GCA_030347435.1. Taxonomy (NCBI): domain Eukaryota; kingdom Metazoa; phylum Chordata; class Actinopteri; order Siluriformes; family Clariidae; genus Clarias; species Clarias fuscus. The sequence goes on along the minus strand of CM059230.1, from coordinate 4,432,449 downwards.
GTTAATTTCTTATTATGGTACTGGGCCACACCCCGAGTTAAGACCCCATATTTATGATAAGGATACCACAACATTTACAGTATGTATTGAACGTCCCTGCAGATAACCTTTAATGAAGCCAATAATCAGACTGTCTGTGTGAGTCCCTGTCACGAAGATATCAATCCACACACTCACCTGATACATGGCATACTTGGGGATGAACTTGACGGTGCGTAGTGAGTTTTTTATGTACATGAACATGATGCCTACTGGCCACAAGGAAGTAAGGGTCAGAACTCCTATGAATGGGTTAATCCAGATAGCAGCTCCTGTTATCTCCAGCTGTGTGCAAGCAGAGAAGATAAAAGTAAAGATGCAACACTCACACTCACAATGGTGAAGTAAATGTGATCTCAGTCACTTTGACTTCGTGGCATAGATGTTGGCAATTAACGATCCAGTACTGTATATATATTTCAGAAACTGCTGAATTCCAGATATTCTATACACAAGAGTCTCTAGAGCTCGGAATCCAGTAAGTGGCAGGAAATACAGATGAGAAATATGTTACTGGAAGGCTAGGTTAACTACAACAGCTACTCAGTGAGCCTTATGGGATGCTTTTCTGCATCCCCATGGTTGTAAAGAGGAATGACTGAAATTTCATAATCTGAAAAGTTACCACCCATGTTCCCCATGTAAAAGGGAACGAGCATGCATTAGGCTGACATTGGATGCTGAATGCAACACGCTCCTGATACTGTATGTCATTCAATTTGTTATATAAATCAGTTGGAAACAGAATGCTTTATTATAAATGACAGGTAGTTGCTGATCATCAGGAACAATATACTAACTAACTTTCTTCCGGCTGCTCTCGTCAATGGGTCGCCACAGCGGACCAACCCATCCGCACACAGCTTGGCGCAGGTTTTTACGCCAGATGCTCTTCCTGATGCAACCCTCCTATTTATTCATTTTTTAAAATCCAGGCTTGGGACAGCACTGAATGCAGTGGCTAGGTAGCATGGGGTGTAGCAATCCACCAATGACGGGGTTTGAACCCGGATCCTCAGATCCCCAAATCAACAACCTACACTAGATCCTTGGCCGCCTGAGCCACCACTCCCCTAGAACAACATACTAACTATTATTTTCCCTGATTTAGGGTCATCTAGAGGCATGGTCTAGCTAGACCCGGTTGTTGTTTTGTGCTGGTAATTGCATGGTAAGAAGGAGATCAAACACTATGAGTCTGGTTGTATTCATAAATGTAAAACATAAATGTATATGTGCATTAGGCAATGATTATACATACATCAGAAAGGTCGAAGATTCCATTGGTCCACAAAACAACAGACAGAACAGAAAGAACTGTCTTCATAATGGCGTACTGCAGCGCTCCCAGCTTTAGCAGGAACAGCATGCGCCTAAACCAGATTAGGGCTGTTAAAGTCTCATAGAAATACATACAAGCTCGTAACTCTTGCATAGCATCCTCTTGGTGAGTTGACTGTATCTTTATGAGTTTACCGTGTGATGGGAACTCGGGGGAGGCAAAGGCAGCAACAGCAACACGGTCCCGTGCTGATCTTGACCGTCTTGTTGGCCGAGAACTTCAGAAAGGCCTCGTCACCCCCGCACTCTTCCAGCATGAGGATCAGACACTTGTAGATCACAACTGCAAAGTATCTACACCCAGAACACGTCATTATAGCTACTGTAATATTTAACAACGAACCACTCGTCTACGCAACAATAAATCACAACGACCTATTGTAACTGAAGTTAGATATTAAATTTTACAGGTCGGTGACCTACAAGTGATGTTGAGAGTCACTGTGAGTGTCTTACGAGTTAGAGGTCATGTCTGTGATCATAGTGCTTCTTGGGATCCACATTCCAAGACATGACATAGTAGCAATGGCCTGCAAGGGAAAGGAGGTTGTAATACTGTATGTCTCGCCATACTGTACTGTATTCTAGTACACCTTACACGTAATTATGTATTAGAATATTGCGCAAACAATCCAAACAAACAAACAAAACTTGTTCTTACCGGTGCAGCACCGCTGACCCATATAATGGTGGTGTTCTTCGGATGGGATACATTTTTGTAGACATACACACACTGCTCCAAATACAGCAACAGTGATACACTAGCCATGCACGTCAGGATGCTGTATAGAGCAATCCCAAACATATCCAGCTCTGTGAGAAATGTACGTAAAGAAAATGAATGTGTCAGCCAAGAACTTTAACATTAACCTGGAACATTAGGGTTTATGCGCAATGCTATTGTGGCATAACAAAATGGGGCTGAAAGGCTCTAAAATTGACAACTTGCAACTTGTGACTTGCAAAAAAACGATTATAATTAATAGCAAGGATGATGGACAAGTTGTAGAAGAATAAACTTTAACCAATTACCTGGAATTTAAATTCATTTTGTGTTACGTCAAGTTTTGTCCAGTCTCATTAGAGAATAAAAAGTACATTTCTGCCATATACAGTACAGTAGTATGACTTATTGCCATTTTTTCATGTAATAAAATTAATATTCAAAAACTACATATGGTATACATTTTGGTTTGGTAATACACATCTTTAAATTGTTCTTCAGCATCATTTGAAATATTAAATGATAAAATCATATTAAATACTCTTACTGTACATATACAGTAGCTATAACCCATAGAAATGGTGAATAAACTTATTTAAACATATAATAATAATAAAAAAAAAACTAGAGGTTATCTCAAATCATTACAATTAAATAGGGGGGAAAAAAACACTTACGGTGAAAAACATCCATAGCCAGGGGTGGATCGGCTAGGCATGTGGGATCGATAGTTCCATTCAGATCATCCATTATAGATAATGAAATTCATATAATGCTCAGAAGAAGAAGAAGAAACAAATCAGCTCCCAGTAATGGTTTTCCCGGAATCCCGAAACCCAAGCAAGGTGTTCAAGCTGAAATCGTCCTCAGCTAAGATGCACAAACTCTTGTGTTATCTGACCAAATAAAATCTCGAGAAGCTCCTCCTCATGAGGTTTCCAGTACAGTACCTCTGGGTGGCCCAATAAAACCCCCAGCGCCAAGCTACGTTTGATGGGGAACGACAAGGACTCATCTAAATGTAATCTAAATATCTGAAAATCGCCACTACCGAAGATCATCACTCTTGAGGTTCTGCTTGTTTAGTTATAAGCTATATTCTTATTACCGGCCGGCTTCCTTAAGTCTCTGGGTTAATATGTCAGGCGGGTGAGTCATCACATACTGTAGTTAAAGCAATGAACTTTGAAAAGGAAACTGATTTGCTGAGAAGCCAGTGGCAGTAAAAGTCTTGTATCATAAAGCCCCGGTGTAGATGGTGGATTTTACTCGATGCGTCTATTATACACCTTTAACAGATGGTGAAATTGTGCTTTTCCTTGATGCTTCTGATAAACCCAAGGCTACGTTTCAAAAGAAAACATCAGCCTCTGTTAGCTTTTCATCATTCTCCTTGACCGCTATAGACAACCTGTGCTTTTCTTAGCTATACAAACATGAACTGACCATATACTGTACTGTACAGTGGGTCGCTTTGATTTCTATAAACACTACATTAAGCCCAAATGTAAAACGAACAAACAAATAATTTTTTTTTTTTTAAGGTTAAAAAAAAAAAAATCTTTTTACATCTTTAGACTTTTTACATTTTTAGATCTTTGAGATCTTGAGATTCGGATTGAAGAACCTGAATGGAAGAATGAATGCACACCCACTCTAGGATAAATGGAGATCTATAAACACATTAGGTTTGCCAACCAACATGGAAGTTTGCTCCGCCCTCACATTAAGTTTTAGTACAGTACATTGCTTTAAGGTCATTCGCCTCTGGCACACTTTTGTATTAGCTTATTACGTTTCTACTACACTGCTGTGCACCAGGAGGAAAATGATACCCTTACTATGCATAGACTTTAAGTGGAGAATGAAACTCAATAAAAAGAAGATTGATTTCAAAAGTAGACAAAGGGTCATATCCATTACTCCATCTCTCATTCTGTTATTTTACTTTCAAGTACGTTGACGATCTCATTGATAGTCCCGAAAGAATATCTAAAAAAAAAAAAACCCTAGTACTGTTGGGTTTCATCAAAAAGAGCATTGATTCCTTTTAGGTTCCTGGTTCCTGTCTGGGTTTCTATCTCATGTCAGATGGGGTTTTCCTTCCCAATTCAGCCTTTGGCTTGCTCGTCAATAATCTAATTATAAATTTCAAAGCTGTGACTATTGTTAAAAGTATTCAACACCCATCCATGCATCCATTCACCCATTCATCCCACCATCATTTATACCACTATTCCTGTGCAGGGTTGCAAGGAGGCTGAGAACTTAGGGCGAAAGACTTGGCGTACCAACTCATTGCGATGTACAAGCACATAAACTCAAACACTCAGTCACACACCATGGGCAATCAAGCTACTGTTCGTGTCTTTGGACTATAGGAGGATACCCAGAAAGAACATGGGAAGAACAGATGTGAGAGTCGAACCCCCATCCCTGGAGGTGTGAAGCAACAGCGCTAAACAGTAAGCCATCGTGCTCATTGCATGGGGCATTGAATGGGATGAAACAACCCTAAAACCTTGACACAACCCTGGTTAAACTGTTAGTGCAACTGGTAGAGCTGGAGAGCTTCCTGACTTTAATCACATTTTCTATTGTACCATCATGTCTGAGTTCACCAGTTCATCAGATGAGTCAGCTCAGGTTTGATTAATGCAACACAAAAATGAAGCAGCTGGGCTGAGATGAGCTGAAATTGCTGACTTTAGTTTAAGGAATTAGGTGCAAGTCTGTTAAAAAAAAAATATATATATATATATATATATATATATATATATTTTTTTTTTTTTGCATGAAGGATGAGGTATGAATTTTTTCAGGGTGATGTGAATCTGCAATGCCAAGTTGATTATCTGTCGTTTCATGATATTAGATAACCATTAATGTTTGCTTCAGAGAATACTGCATGAATATGCTGATGTAGCTTTGGTAGTTATGCCAGAAGGAATCTAGCATTCAGACAGGATCTGACCTTGGGAAAATAAAAATTCTGCATATAATAGCAGTCATCAACATTAAGGTCCCTGACCCCAAGAATGAATCACGGTACATTGTACTCTACCTTTGCCAGCCTTTTATTATGACTTCTTCAGTGGGTGTTAATGGTTGTAGTCTTTATCATTGCATCAGTTTTTATTGGCTCATAGTTGTGAATGTACATAAAAGGCTTCTTCCTCTTCCTTTCCTGGACTTACTAAAAAAAATTTTTTTTGAATCTATTAGCTGCTAAACAGTTTTTTGCTTGCTTGGTTTAGTTAGTTCTATCTCTCTCTCTCTAGACATTTTAAAAAGCACTTTGTTAGTCTCTGATCAAATAGTTCATGATCCATTAATATCAATTACTTTAAATATATATATTTTTCCTTTAATTGTTCTCTAAAGGAAGGCGGCATGGTGGTGTAGTGGTTAGCACTGTCGCCTTGCACCTCCAGGGTCCGGGTTCGATTCCCAGCTTGCATGTTCTCCTCCGGGTACTCCGGTTTCCTCCCATAGTCCAAAGACTATGGGACACTATGTAGGTTGGGCTAATTGGCGTTCCCAAATTGGCCGTAGTGTGTGTATGTGTGTGTGCCCTGCGATGGATTGGCACCCTGTCCAGGGTGTAACCCGCCTTGTGCCCTAAGTCTCCTGGGATAGGTTCCAGGCCCTCCGTCACCCTGAATACAGGATTAAGCGGTATAGATGATGAGTGAGTGAGTGAGTGAGTGAGTGAATGGTCTGTAAAGGAGGAGGTTAAAGTTAACATAAACATAAGATCCGAGTTGCCAGCTAGCTTGTCCACTGTTTTTACTGTACTGTAAGATGCGGCATGAATGTTTGAAGGATAGCACCAAAGTACACTTAACGTAACTTATGCTTTGACAAAGAAAACAAAAGACAATATTTCATGGAGGCGTTCGTGTTCTTGCATGTTGAACGTATTGAAACTGGAAATGCATATCATCCGGAGATCGCTAGTTCCCGGGTGGTGCTGTAACCTCTCGCAGCCGGAGGTCTAGAGAGAGCTGATTGGCCGAGCTCTCTCAGAGGGGAGGGATGAGAGGTACTTAGTGCTCCCACATTAATCACGGCTCTACAGCCAGTCAGGGGCGTCTGTGAGCTCGCGCAATGGAGGGAGCGGATAGCGCTGTCCTCCGAGTGTGTTACGCCGCCCCCAACGGTGCGCGAGCGAGCAGTTCGAAAAGATGCGGTCGGCTGGCGTCACGTGGTTCGGAGGAAACACGTGATAGTCTTCGGCCCTCCCGGCTGAGTGGTAGTAGTAGCCTTAATGTGGGAGCCCCCTAGTGACTACTCCGGTTTCCTCCAACAGTCCAAAGACATGCAGATCAGGCTAATTGGCGTTCCCAAATTGCCTGTAGTGCATGAATGAGTGTGTGTATGCCCTGTGATGGATTCTCAACCCATACATGGTGTACCCCGCCTCGGGCCCTACGTCTCCTGGGATAGGCTCCAAGCCCCTTTGTGACCCTGTACACAGGATAAAGTGGTATGGATGAGGAGTGAGAATGAGTGGGTGGCATGGTTGTGTAGTGGTTAACACTGTCGCCTTGCACCTCCAGGGTTCGATTTCTGACCAGGTTCGATTCCCGTCCCTGTGTGCATGGAGTTTGCATGGTCTCCCTGCGCTTGGTTTCCTCCCACCGTCCAAAGACATTTAGGTTAGGTTAATTGACATTCCCAAATTGGGTGTGCCCTGCGATGTCTCCTGGGGTAGGCCCTAGCCCCCCCCCGTGACCCTGAATACAGGATTAAGCTGTATAGATGGTGAATGAGTGAGTGTTTTGTCGCCGTCTTGTGGTCGAAAGCGGAACAGCACGCAGTGAAAGTAAGGAGTAAATCAGTGCCTGGTTGCTGAGATCACAGGCGTTCCTGCGATAGAGCAATATAGCAATAGAGAGGAGACATTCTTGTTTTGTTTTGTTTTGTTGGCAGTGAGAGAAAGGTGTCGAATAGTGTGGTTATAAAGTGTGTGTGGATTGTACTAGAGGGAAGGAGGAGGAGTAGGAGGAGGAGGTAAAAGCAAGCAAGCGAGAGAGAGAGAGAGAGAGAAAAAAAAAAAAAACAGCCGCCATCTTTTGGAAGTGACTGGGAGGGAGTGGGGAGTTAGCGTTAACACTAGGGCTAGCATTACTGCATCCCCTGGCTGTCCCGAGGTCCTGATCATCCCATGCAGCACGACATTAAAGCCTGAACGACGTGAGGAACAGGAGAGTGGGGTCAGAGCCGTGCTGCCCTCCTGCCCCTCCTCCTCCTCCTCCTGTGGGGCAGTTTGTTTGCTCCTCTCTTCCTTCCCAGGATCTCACTGCGTTGGAGGTTAGCCGAGCTAGCACAGATTAGCTAAGCTAAGATTTCCCTCCCTCAATCCTGTTTCTGTCAAAACTGGCCTGTTGGACGGGTAAGCTTCACTTCCACAACACACACACACTCTTTACACTGCAACGTTTTGTGTGTGTGTGTGTGTGTATATATATATATATATATATATATATATATATATATATATATATATGTGTGTGTGTGTGTGTGTGTGTGTTTGTGTGTGTGAGAGAGAGATAGTGTGTCCTTGTTTTTTTTTTTTTGTTAGTTATTGTTGTTGACATATTTCAAAATCCAAAATAGTTAGCTAATACTAATAATGCTAATGCTAGCATGTAGTCACCTTAGAAACCTTAACCATTTTAACTAGTCTTGACAGGATTATTAACCTGACCAGGTCAATTTAAGGGCTTTTTTGTTGCTTTGACATGACATGACATGACATGACGTACCATGACATGATATTATAGGATATGACATGAGTGTTTTTATAGCTGCTTAGTTGGTTAGCTGACGTTAAGCTAGTTAACTAGTTCTTTTCAACGAGGTGATTTCCTTGCTTAAGGATAAAACCTGAATGAGTCAAGCGTTTGGATTGTGTTTTCCTGGGAGGGAGATGTGTGTGTCAGTGTGTTTCAGTGTGTGTGTGAGAGAGAAGCCAGCAGTCACCACACCTGTCTAGAAAAAGACAACAAGAAACAGCAGAAATGAAAGTAATACAGTGATACTGTGTGTGTAATACTGGTTTAATCTGACGTCATGAGTTAACTCGCGTGCACGAGACTGGTGTACATGGTCGCTACAGTGCCGAGACTCGCACGGGCGCGCGCTCTCACACTCTATTTCATTCTTCACACACATTCTCTCACTCCACTCCCCCCCCCCTTTCTCCCTGTTTGTCTCTCCCTCCTGTCTCTCTCCCCGTCTCTCTCTCTCTAGTCTCTCTCTCTCCCTCTTTCTCTCCTGCTTTCTGTCTATCTCTCTCTCTCTCTCTCCTGTCTCTCTCTCTCCTGCTTTCTGTCTATCTCTCTCTCTCCTGTCTCTCTCTCTCCTGTCTCTCTCTCTAGTCTCTCTCTCTCCCTCTTTCTCTCCTGCTTTCTGTCTATCTCTCTCTCTCTCCTGTCTCTCCTGCTCTGTGTCTAGCTCTCTCTCTCTCTCTCTTTCTCTCTCTCCCTCCCTCCTTGCTTGTTTCTCTGGCACTTGGACATGCCTTCTGTCGCATTTAAGTCAAGCCTGTCACGTGCACTGCATGTCCAAAAGAAAAGCCAAGAATCGAAGCGTGAAATTCCGTGGCTATGAAGCTGAATAATGCGTTATGACGATGTAATAACCCGCACTGGTTCTGACGTCAGCACCAGTGTTTAACGCTGAGCACGCGCTGCATTCCTCATCGGTCTGCACTGAAGTGAGCGCCAGCTTTTCAGCATCACTATTATTATCAATATTATTCACAAACACAGTGAAGGTGCACTATTTATCACACAGAGCAGACAGTCAGTGGTCCTGTTTATAGTCCTAGATCAGCCTAAGTGCATTATTTGATTCCCATGCCTGTTATTCTGGACAGAGTTGAACCTTTTAAAGGTGAAATAGGTGATTCTTGTTTGCTTGTTTGTTTGCTTTGTTGTTGTTTTTTTCATACTTGCACAAGTGTCTGACTTCTGGTCCAGAATGCTTTTTATATTTTTCTTTCTTTATTTATTTCAGTCCCACAACATGATATGCCTGGGACATCATGGAGCTGGAGCTTTGTGAACATACTTTAGGAATAATGGAAAAAATCAATTAAATCACGCCTCATGATTCTTTTTATGTTGCAATTTATGTGTCGCCTTACTGACACTAAAATCTTTTTTTTTTCTTTCTTTTTTTTCCAGTTTAATTTTAAATTTGAGAGAGAAAATTATCTGACATCAGTTTTGCACAATATAAGTTGGTTACCCTTTGCAATTCCAATCCAGTATTTATATGTGTGCGCATTTGAGGTGGTAATATGCTGCAGTTCCTCTATAATCCTCCAGGGTTGAATCCTGTGTAGCTGGAGCAAATTATTTGTTACCTTTCATTAGGAATTTAACTAAATCTAAAAGAGATGTATTTCGGATCAGGATGGATATAAAATCGCAATACTTAAAGAATCACAATAGGAATCGAATTAGCATATAGGTAACGTGATAGCATATCAGGAGATCCCTACTGGGGATGAAGGGGAAGGGCTTAGGAATTGTATTTATTTATTTATTTATAAATAAATAAACAAACAAATACATTAATTTTATTCTTAAATCATACAGAATCTAATCCTGATTATAACTGATAATAATTTGCATTTAAAGTTACAGTAACCATTGTTGTTAGTTTGCTTGTTTTGCTTTAGTAAATTAAATATGTAAACATGATTTTAAAGAATGGTTTAAGCCAGCGTCTCAGCACCACTAGTTTAAAAACTGACTTCCTTGTTTGAATTCTCGTTTGTGATTGGATGGATTGCTGGTTAGTTGTTTTAAAGACGCACTACTTGACACAAACCTTACCAAATTCAGCTTTAAATGTATAATAGGCACTTTTAATTACTCATGTGTACTGAAAGTTTGAAAAATATCATCCTTAGATTTAAGATGTATTCAGGCTGTCTTATAATTTTTTAAAACATATTTATTGTGTTAAAACTATTCATATAATATGACAACCCCCCCCCCCCCCCCCCCAAAAACAATAAAAAACAATGTATTTTTAACAAATATTATTTGATAATGTTTCTGAAAGGTGTACTTGGTCATGTGACTAAATCTCATTACAATATGTGAGGAAGAAACAGGGCTGAAAAGAGAGACGCAAACAAACAGTAACAGATTCTTGCAAAGAGGAGACGTCAAACGGCACCGAGCGCTTTTTAATCACAGTAGAGTTTGCATAAGAGAACAGTTTGAAAGATGATAATCACCTGATTTTACTTCACTGCACTTCACATACATTTGCATTAATTAATCCTCAGCAGTACTTCCTGGTTCATATAAATGCACAAAGCTTGAAAAAAGTTTGAAACAAAGCGTTTCAGTTTTAATCGTCTGTATTGTTTTTTTATTTGGCTCATTTACAGTCTCAAAAAGTGTTTAATGTACACGCGAAAATCGAACATGACCAAAAAGAAATGTATAGTTTATCACAGGGACATCAGTAATATGTTTTTGAATCTGGGCAGCAATAAAATGACCATATTAGGAACAAGTATGTAGCAGGTTGTAATTTCCTGGGATTGTGATTATGTAAGGGGTGTTCAAGTCAAACTGGGACTTGTGCTGAAATTTCTGGTGAATGAAGGCAGAAGACTTCAAGCACAGTACGGTGATGAGACTCTTAGCCGCGGTAAAACGTTTGAACGGTGCAAACGTTTTTAAAGATGGCCGTAAGATCGCTATAGGCTCGAGGATCCAGATACCCACTGCAGATGTTCCTGTGAACATTTAGCGAATGAAACGCCTGAACCTTGAAAATCACCTGATAACTTTTCATCAACTCACACTGTCTGTGAATGATTGTGTGAACAGTTCCCACAAACACCACTTGCACGGTACATTATTACATCCCTGTACAGTCCAGACCTCGAATTTCCACATATTTGGGCTGTTAAAGATGTTCCTGGTGGGCCAGCGTTTCAGACTTTGACTCTGGTGTACTGAGTGAACTTTATACCTTGGTGGCCAAGCACTAGTGAAACACTGGGATAAGCAGGGGATTAGATAGAGAAATAAAGGGAGTTTTCACTCTCAGAACTGTGTTCTGTTATAGTGCAAAAAGATGTATGAACATGCTTCATTCACAGCATAGCGTCCAAGCAGTCAAAGTAGTCACTCGAGTAGAGAAGAGACGCTGGGTCTTGTTTCTGGTTGAACCAAAATTGCAGCCGTGATACAACAATATATTCAATGCCTGAATACTTTGTCTAAATATTTTTTTTTCCTTAAAATGAGAGAATATCTGCATTAAAAATGTACAGAAATATCAAGAAAAGAGTTAAATGATCAGACAAGACTCCAAATTTAAACCTGAAAACCTAGTCACCATGGTTGTGTCCACTGTATCTTAAAGGTCCCGTATTCAGGTCTTTCTTTAACAAGTTAACACAGGTTTCAACGCTACAATGTACAGTGTATGTGCTACAAATACCTCAAACCTTTTCTGTTTCAGTCCTCCTTCTCCTCCAAACATGCCGTTTCAGTGTCTATGTAAATGAGCACCTGCTGAGCCACGCCCACCTAGAGAACAACAGAGCTGAGCACCAAGCCGATGGGGGTGGTTTCCCCTCGTGTGAGATCACATTAGACAGGAAATCTGATTGACTGGTTTAAACCTCAGCCAAAAAAAAAAAAAAACAGTTGGTTTCTTTTTCTTCATGAAAATTAATTTTGCATAATCAGTTACCTTTAACTGCTGTAAATGCTTCTTTATGTTGCGGAGTCTCTTCCTGATTTAACTACATTCTGATTATTTGCCTTAAATCAAAGTTTTTTTGTTAGTTTTTTTAGTTCAATTTTGAGTAAAACAAAAAAAAAAAAAAACATGACCCTGGTTAACCTGATCCAGCAAATTTCACAAAACATGACGGTTATCCTGTAAATAGCTTTCTAGACCCGTGTTCGTCTTGCTCTAGACCGAAACCTCTTTAGCCGCAGCCGTGGCTTGTTAGCAGGAAGCGTGGGTCCGCGGTGTAGTCTTGGCCTAGTTGAGGAAAGATATTGAGTTTTGAAGACTAGACTGAGGAATTTGTCTGAGATGGTTGGAGGTGTTTCACCAACTTGCAGATCTTCAGAGATGAGACGTGTCGCTTCCTCCTACTGAGCTACTTTAGCTAGCTCACTTAGTTATTTTTATTTTTTTGGTTTGGTGCTGTATCTCGAACGCTATCTCTGAAGGACACAGAGACATGGAATCAAATCAGAACTAAGAACGAATACGCTAATCATCTTTCTTTTGCCTGAGCGGCTCCTGAGTGCCTGTCACTTCTTTAGCGCCTGGCGTTGGATTGTGATGACGTTTGTATGACGCCTGCACACATTTCTGACTGAATATCTCTTACAGGATTGTTGGCATTTTCCGGGTAATTATCTCACTATATAGTTTAAAAGTTTGTTCCTGTGTTCCTGCTGAAATATCTCCAAAACAAACCGGGTGGCAAAAAATTATTTCTCATCAGATTTCTGTGAAGAACGCTAGTCAAATTCTCGCTTAAGGTTTTCATTCGCCTCAAGTCGGTCGTCTTTAGAAGGATGATGTGTGACAAAAAAAACAAACAAACAAAATTTACCTGGAAGGGATCGGTAAGGGTTTGATCGCTTCCAGTAGCAAGGCAGAAATTTAGAAGAAACTGTAAGTGTATGATGTAAAGACATACCAGAGATTGCTGAGATGCCTCCTCGGATTGTTAAAGCATTCTGTGCGATCGACCCGAGCACTACGCAGCACCTCGTGCCTTTTGTGTTCCCGTAATGTGTGTTTTTACTGCCAGGTTTTGTGTATTCGTGTATTTTTAAAGCTGTAACTGTGAGTTCAAGGTTCTAGTACTGTACACACAGGGACTTCTTTGTACTTCGACGGCCGTCACTTAGGCAATCCGCAGATCTCGGTAGATAAGGCGGTGATATATATATTTTTTTATTTGTTCAGAATTGTGTTAAAATATTCTAAACATTTCAGTTAGTCTTTAAATACAGTACATGCCCTGTAAGTGCTGATTGATTAAAAATACAACTGTTTAAAAAACAATTACTGAATAATTAGGTTATCTTCGATACATATTAAATAAGAAAGGTATACCCTAGACTTGTAGTGCACTTTTTTTTCCTTTTTTTGTGTGTGGATTAGGAAAGGTTAATGAGTTAATGAGTTTTTGAAACTTGAGACTTCATCTGTTACATACCGCTCATGTTTAGGTGCTCAAGGTGACGAGGTTATATATTTTAAGTTTATATTTCATGCCGCGATTTGACGCCAAGTCAGTATACAGTAACAGTCAAAAGTCTGGAGAAGCACTTCTGATTTCAATGTTGTTGTTGTTTTGTGGTGTATTTTCTACATTCTAGAATGATGCTAGACATTTCAAGACTATAAACTAACGTATATGGCATAAGGTCATTAAGTAACAACAACATCAACAGTCAGATGTTATTGTATGCAATGAAGGTTAGCTGACCTGGAACAGTTCACATGTCTAGACAGACCGAATTAGACTTGTAAGCTAGTTGTATCTGAGAATGGAAACTTTAGGGTTCCTGAGTAGGGTACAATTCATTCATCGTGCCTAATGTGGAATCACACTAATGTAGCAGACAAACCTCAATATCAACATATTCTGGATGCCTTCAGCGTTGTTTTTACAATGTAGAAAGAAATAAAAATCAGGAAACACCAAGGAATTAGAAGGGGTGTCCAAACTTTAGACCAGTACTGTAAATATCCACAAAACATTATTTGGTTGGAGGTGAATCATTTCAAAGCGTTGAGACTGGCTCTTACTTTTCACTGCAGAATCAGTGAATCAGTGACTGTTTTAGGGATTGACGTCAAAATAGATGGAAGTTTGCTGTCGTTATAGACAGTCATAAAAAAAAAAAAAAAAAAAAAAACACAGCCGTAAATAAGAGTTCCCTTTCAAAAGCTACACTCGATGCTGCGTGAAAACGCTATGGGAACATCTCTTTGTTGCCCGGTTGTGAAGCTTGTGCATGTCAAACCCGCCGAATACCTTCGGCTTATAACCTGTGCAGGCATGACGTCACCGAACAAGGTGCACCTGCAGGTTATAAATAGGAGTGAACCGGAAACATCCTCAGATCTTTTTGTCTTCAGGACCGCTTTGTGTTTGCGCGTGCATGCAAGCCGTAACAAAAGCAAAATAAAAAATAACAGCATTAACTCACCGATATGGCGGAGTTGCTTAAGAGATGCGTGCCTCCGTGTGATAGATCTCTTTCGGAGGGCGATCTTCACGAGTTTTGTCTCGAGTGCTTGGGGGAAGAACACGCTCGCCTCGGGCTTCAGGGAGAATGTGAGTACTGTGATCTTCTCCCTATTAAGGTGCTTCGCGCGCGGCTCGCTTCCTTTAAAGAGAAACCGCGAACCGCGGCGCATTCCTGGGGCTCGCGTGCCGATCTGGCAGACGCGCACGAGACGGAATTCCCCCTTTCTCTCGCGCTCTCTCCGGATCAGGAAGTTTTAGCTTCCACTTCGCAAGCGCGCTCCGGCGCTTCTTGTGAAGGAGCGGAAGAATCTTCCTCTCTCGCTTCCATGGAAGTAGCCTCCTCACAACGCTCCTCCAGTGCTCACAGAGCTTATGAGGATTTATTAGAGGTTATAACGCGTGCGGTCGAGCGATTGCATATCGACTGGCCGCAGCAGCGAGATTCCCCTAAGCGTTCGAGATTAGACGACAGGTTTCTGTCGGGTGGCCGGGGGGAGGAGCCTCAACGTCTCTCTCTCCCCTTCTTTGGTGACCTCCATGATGAATTAACCCTTTCATGGAGCAAGCCGTATTCATCGCGTGTTTTTGTGCCATCGACTTCGACTTATTCGAATATCGTTGATGCGAAAGCACGCGGTTATATGATGATGCCCCAGATAGAAGAGACGCTTGCGGGCTATCTCTCTCCTGGGACATCATCCTCCCTGAAAAAGCCTACCCTCCCCTCCAAGCCGTGCAGAGTGACATCTGCTTTGGTGGGCAAAGCTTTTCAGGCAGCAGGACAGGCTGGCGCTTCACTGCACACCATGGCGGTTTTGCAGGCTTACCAGGCTGACCTGCTGAAGGACCTGAGCACCGGCGGGGTTATTGATGACAAGGCGTTCGCAGAGCTGCGCCGAGCCACAGACCTGTCTCTCCGTGCAACCAAGCAGACGGCCCGTGCTGTGGGCCGTTCTATGGCTGCCATGGTATCCACGGAGAGGCATCTGTGGCTGAACCTCTCGGGCATCAAGGATAAGGATCGTGCTGTCCTCCTTGATGCCCCCGTCTCGCCTTCCGGCCTTTTCGGCGACGCTGTTAATTCCGTCGCCACTAGGTTTCGGGAGGCGAAGCTATATGAACAGGCTTTTGGGAGGTTCCTTCCCCGCCGTGCTCAAGAACCGGGACCGTCGGCCACCCGGCCCCGGCCAGGTCTGGCCCCTATAAGGCGTGAGGTCCAGAAGGAGAGCGTGACCAGCCGCACACCCCCTCGTAAAGACTGGGGTGGGGCTCGCCGCCCTTCCCAGAAATCTGCCTCAAAAAGACCAGATCTGAGGAGCTTCCTCTCTTCGAAGAAGAGGCCCTGAGGTTCGTGCGCCTGGGGCTGTGGGGGTGCCCCCCCCCAGGGAGGGGCGCCTGGATCTTCATCACAAAGCAGGGCCTCCTCCCTGGCACTCCCTGGAGGCCGGTGTTCAATCCCCGCCACCACTGGTGTTTCGGGGAGCGCCGGTCTCCAACGAAGAGTTGGGTGTTTGGGTATCTCCTGCCATACTTCAGGATACCCAACACCTAACACCCCCCCCATCCAGCCGAAGTGTCAAAGCTCGTGCCCCTTTCGGAGAAGCTGGCAGCGTGGAAACTACTGCCAGGCATATCTCCTTGGGTAGAAAAGACTGTAGGCACAGGCTACAGGATTCAGTTTGCACATCGTCCTCCGCGTTTCAACGGCGTGGTCTCCACTTCCGTGAAACCGGACCGAGCACATCTGCTGGCCCAGGAGTTAAAGACTCTGCTGGGCAAAGGGGCCATAGAACATGTTCCCCTTCCAGACAGAGAGTCAGGCTACTACAGTCGGTACTTTTTGGTGCCCAAGAGAGGGGGGGGGTTGCGTCCGATCTTGGATCTTCGCGGCTTGAACCGCTATCTCAGGAAATCCAGATTCAAAATGTTGACTATCAAAATGATTGTTTCTCAAATTCAACTAGAGGATTGGTTTGTGACAATCGATCTCAAGGACGCATATTTCCATATAGAAATATTGCCACAGCACAGGAAGTTCCTGAGGTTCGCCTTTGGGGGCGAGGCTTACCAGTTTCGGGTCCTTCCATTTGGCCTAGCTCTGTCACCCCGCACATATACAAAATGCATGGATGCGGCTCTGGCTCCTTTACGACTCCAGGGCATCCGTATTTTGAATTACATAGACGACTGGCTGATTCTGGCCCGGTCTCAGGAGCTAGCGCTTCGACATCGGGATGTCGTCCTAGCCCATCTTCATTCTTTAGGATTGAGACTCAACGCCACGAAAAGCGTTCTCCTTCCTGTTCAGAGGACAACATATTTGGGTGTCACATGGGATTCGGTCACGATGCGGGCACAGTTGTCTCCTGCTCGTGTCGAATCCATTCTCAACACCCTGAAGGAAATCAAGCTAGGCCAGAAGGTCACTGTTCATCACTTTCAGAAATCTTTAGGCCTCATGGCGGCTGCGTCCACGGTGATACCTTTGGGCCTTCTGCACATGAGAGCGTTTCAGCTGTGGCTAAGAGCCAGGGGGTTTCATTCAAGGGCCAACCCCCAGAGGCTAATAAGGGTTACGCGCCTGGGGCTTCGTACCCTTTCTATGTGGTTCAGACCCCGGTTTCTGACTTTGGGTCCCACTCTAGGTCCGTCTTGTCGTCGCAAGATGCTAACGACAGACGCTTCCCTCACGGGCTGGGGTGCGGTCTTGGATGGCCGTCCAGCACAAGGGAGCTGGAGAGGTCATCTTCTCGCGTGGCACATCAATTGCCTCGAAATGATGGCTCTGTTTCTGGCCCTGAAACACTTCCTCCAGCAGTTGAGAGGCTACCATGTCCTAGTGCGGGTGGACAGCACTGCGGTAGTCTCGTACATAAATCACCAGGGTGGACTGCGCTCGCGCCGCTTGAACAAGCTAGCGCACCAGGTTCTGCTTTGGGCACAGGACAAGTTCCTGTCCCTCAGGGCGATTTACATTCCAGGGCACAGCAATGTAGGAGCAGACTTGCTATCCAGACAAGCTGTAGAACAGGGGGAATGGAAGCTCCACCCCGAAATAGTCAGTCAAATCTGGGAAAGATTTTACGTAGCAGAGGTGGACCTCTTTGCCTCACAAGAGACAGCACAATGCCCCCTTTACTACTCTCTGACTCCTCCAGCTCCCCTGGGTCTGGACGCAATGGCCCACACGTGGCCCAGGTTACGCCTTTATGCGTTTCCGCCTATAGTTCTGCTCCCGGGAGTCCTGGCGAGGGTCCGTCAACAAGGGTTGCGCCTCTTATTGATAGCGCCCCATTGGCCGACCAGAGTGTGGTTCTCGGATCTAATATCTCTCCTCGACGGCTCACCCTGGGTGATTCCAGTGAGGAGGGATCTTCTGTCTCAGGCGCAGGGGACAATACTTCATCCCCGGCCCGAGCTCTGGAACCTTCACGTTTGGCCCCTGAACGGGACCAACTGAGACAGGCTGGGCTTTCAGCCAGCGTAATTGAAACCATTTTAAGTGCCAGGGCTCCCTCCACTAGGAGAACTTATGCCCTCAAATGGAGTGTGTTTGAAAATTGGTGCATGACAAGACACATAGACCCAGTTCACTGCCAGATTGTTTCAGTGCTGGAGTTTCTGCAAGAAAAGTTGTCCTCGGGCTTATGCCCTAGTACGCTCAGAACGTATGTAGCCGCTATTTCGGCCTGTCACGCTCTGAACGACGGGGTTTTTGTGGGCAAGCACCATTTAGTTGCCCGTTTTATTCGTGGAGCTAAACGGTTGAAGCCGCCCACTAGAGCTACGGTCCCTTCGTGGGACTTAACTATCGTACTCGAAGGCCTGGCTGACACCCCGTTCGAACCACTAGAGTCAGCGCCTGTCAAGCTTCTGTCTCTTAAGATGGTTTTTCTGATGGCTATTACTTCTTTGAAGAGGATTGGGGATCTGCAGGCTCTGTCAGTCTCCCCATCCTGCCTAGACTTTGCCCCTGGGCAAGTCAAAGCTATTCTGCATCCTCACCCGAACTATCTTCCCAAGGTTCCATTCTCAACCATGCACCCAGTTGTTCTCGAAGCCTTCTGTCCTCCGCCTTTCACAGCTCCGGAGCAGGAAAGACTTCACTTACTGTGTCCAGTACGTGCTCTTCGGATCTACGTCCACCGCACTAGCCAGTGGCGTAAATCAGAGCAACTCTTTATTTGCCATGGGGGTCGCAACCGGGGGGCGGCTGCCACTAGACAGACTCTGTCACACTGGGTGAGAGATGCCATTGTCCTAGCCTATGAGGCGCGTGGTCACACTTCGCCTCTGGGAATCAGGGCTCATTCAACCAGGGGGATTGCCTCATCGATTGCCTTGGCAAGAGGCGTACCCCTGCAGCAGGTGTG
This sequence comes from Clarias fuscus, assembly GCA_030347435.1. Taxonomy (NCBI): domain Eukaryota; kingdom Metazoa; phylum Chordata; class Actinopteri; order Siluriformes; family Clariidae; genus Clarias; species Clarias fuscus. The sequence continues at coordinate 4,413,695 of CM059230.1, read as the reverse complement.
TGATGCGGCGGGCTGGTCCTCTCCACACACGTTTGTTAGATTTTATAGCCTGGATGTCAATGCTACTCCAGGTTCGCGGATCCTTGAGTCAGCATCCCAGAGCTAGGTCTGAGACCTCCTCGGCTTGTGCGCACACGCTACACAACCTGGGGGTCCAGACACTTGCAGTGCGGCGGCGTTGGTATTCTCGTTCCCATAGCGTTTTCACGCAGCATCGAGTGTAGCTTTTGAAAGGGAACGTCTCGGGTTACTTGGCTGTAACCCTGTTCCCTGATAAAGCGGGAACGAGATGCTGCGCTCCGATGCCGCACTGCTGGCGTGCCTGGACGTCCTTCAGACAAAATTGACCTGAGGATGTTTCCGGTTCACTCCTATTTATAACCTGCAGGTGCACCTTGTTCGGTGACGTCATGCCTGCACAGGTTATAAGCCGAAGGTATTCGGCGGGTTTGACATGCACAAGCTTCACAACCGGGCAACAAAGAGATGTTCCCATAGCGTTTTCACGCAGCATCTCGTTCCCGCTTTATCAGGGAACAGGGTTACAGCCAAGTAACCCGAGACGTTTAACATATTAGCTGATCATGGGTTTCTGTAAGAAAGCCTGTGTATGCAGAAGCAGGCGGATAGCACTTTCTTGTGAGTTAAATAGTATTCAAAATTTCTATTTGTGAACTACACTGACCTAAAGGATTATTAGGAACACCATACTAATACGGTGTTTGATCCCCCTTCACCTTCAGAACCGCCTTAATTCTACGTGGCATTGATTCAACAAGGTGCTGAAAGCATTCTTTAGAAACGTTGGCCCATATTGATAGGATAGCATCTTGCAGTTGATGGAGATTTGTGGGATGCATATCCAGGGGACGAAGCTCCCGTTCCACCACATCCCAAAGATGCTCTATTGGGTTGAGATCTGGTGACTGTGGGGGCCATTTTAGTACAGCGAACTCATTGTCATGTTCAAGAAACCAATTTGAAATGATTTGAGCTTTGTGGCATGGTGCATTATCCTGCTGGAAGAAGCCATCAGAGGATGGGTACATGGTGGTCATAAAGGGATGGACATGGTTAGAAACAATGCTCAGGTAGGCCGTGGCATTTAAACGATGCCCAATTGGCACTAAGGAGCCTAAAGTGTGCCAAGAAAAGATCCCCCACACCATTACACCACCACCACCAGCCTGCACAGTGGTAACAAGGCATGATGGATACATGTTCTCATTCTGTTTACGCCAAATTCTGACTCTACCATTTGAATGTCTCAACAGAAATCGAGACTCATCAGACCAGGCAACATTTTTCCAGTCTTCAACTGTCCAATTTTGGTGAGCTCGTGCAAATTGTAGCCTCTTTTTCCTATTTGTAGTGGAGATGAGTGGTACCCGGTGGGGTCTTCTGCTGTTGTAGCCCATCCGCCTCAAGGTTGTGCGTGTTGTGGCTTCACAAATGCTTTCCTGCATACCTCGGTTGTAACGAGTGGTTATTTCAGTCAAAGTTGCTCTTCTATCAGCTTGAATCAGTCGGCCCATTCTCCTCTGACCTCTAGCATCAACAAGGCATTTTCGCCCACAGGACCGCCGCATACTGGATGTTTTTCCCTTTTCTCACCATTCTTTGTAAACCCCAGAAATGGTTGTGCGTGAAAATCCTAGTAACTGAGCAGATTGTGAAATACTCAGACCGGCCCGTCTGGCACCAACAACCATGCTTAAATCACCTTTCTTTCCCATTCTGACATTCAGTTTGGAGTTCAGGAGATTGTCTTGACCAGGACCACACCCCTAAATGCATTGAAGCAACTACCATGTGATTAATGCAATTATCTAATCAACCAATGATAAATTGAACAGGTGTTCCTAATAATCCTTTAGGTGAGTGTATATCTTAAGCAAACAAACAAATAAATAAGTCCTTTTTACAAAAATGTATCGACTAAACATAGTCTCTGACTGTGTCGTCTCCAAATTCAGCTACAATGCCCGATCCAGAGCTGTTGCAGATGACTCCCGCCTGGTGCAGGCTCTCCATGAAAGCATGACCTCATGTGACGTGTATGCTCTCGATGTACACACGTGGACAAAATTGTTGGTACCCTTCGGTCAATGAAAGAAAAACCCAAGCACACCATTGTTTTTCTTGTGAAATTCCCAATAAGTTTGATGTGTCACATGACCCTCTTCCTATTGAAAAAACTAAAATTGGATCCAAGATGGCCGACTTCTAAATGGCCACCATGGTCACCACCCATCTTGAAAAGTTTGCCCCATCACGTATACTAATGTGCCACAAACAGGACGTTAATATCACCAACCATTCCCATTTTATTAAGGTGTATCCATATAAATGGCCCACCCTGTATAACTTGATTCATTACAAGACAGAGATCTCAATAAAGGAGCTCATTTCTAGGGTCACTTCACTAACCTCAGGTTACGCTCTGTTGACAAGTTAACATGCCGTGATCGAGTTTTAAAACTCCGCTTAGTTTCCAGTCTGTATGTTTTAGCAAGAGACATTTATTCAGTTCAGAACTTTTTTCTTTTTTTTTGACCAAGCTAGTCATAACTAGCTTAGTAATTTCAACCAACCAGAAAACACACACACACACACACACACCATGTAATATGAATGTTGTCAGTAGTCACCTGACTAACCCAGACCTGCCTACTTGTGTGATTCTTACTTTCTAGAGCTGTTTGATTTAATAGAATATTAAATGTAATCTTTTATTGGGTGATTCTATTAATGGAATCATTAAATCAGTTTTCAATTCAGAATCGATTCATACTTTTAAAATGGTTTCAAACAGACAATAAAGTCTAAAGTTAACAAATTCTTTAAAATACAGTGCGGCTTGCGCAGAAAAAACAAGCCTCTTCCATCTTGCACAAAATACTTGCATTGTCATTGCTTCTTCTTCTTTTGATTTTTATGTGTAGTTGGTGCAGTGCAGCCACCTACTGGACTGGAGTGTAGCGCACAAGTTTGGCCAAGGAAAAAAAAAGATTACAGCTTTGTACAAGACATTACCTTTAAACAATCCAGAAGAAAGATTACATTGCGTTTCAATACTTAGTAGCTACTTTTAAGCGTTTTTAGCATTTCAAAATGAAATTTGAATCGAATTGAGAACCGCAATGTGGGAAAAAATTTAATTAGATCAATGTGACAGTCTACCTGTGATTCACATCTGTTTAAATATTAATGTACAAAATAAACAGCGTTGTCGTTAGCTTACGTTTCCTCTTTAACTGTTGCTTTTGAAAATCCCTTTTCCTAATACCCCACCACAAGGACGAGCCATAAGAACGTAACAAAGTCTTCATTTTCCATTCAGAAGCAGACGCTAGGTTTACAAACGTTGCCGAGTAAATGGCCGAAGGTTCTAAAGTTTTATAGTCGACCCCCGAAATTTGCGGGGTTACATTCCTTGAGCACCCATGAATTGTGAAAAAATGCAAATTTTGGAGGTGGTCAAAAAAATGCCTATTTTTAATAGTTTAAACCCCAAATGTGCTCCCGAAACCCTTTAATTTCATTTCATGCCGAGCTTAATACATTGCTCTTAAAAAGAAAAACAGAAGGTAAAGGTAAAAACCCTTATACTGTACAGTACTGTACTGCTGTGGTTTTAGAATGTAAAATGTCGGTTACCCCTACTGTATATGTACTGTAATTCATGCAAGCGCATGTTCTTTGGTATGTGCTGTAGTTTTCTTTGGTATTAGTACTGTAGGGTGAATGCGGTAATAATTCACCGCCCCAAGCTGCGTTGTTTTCCTCTATGGTTGCTTTGTGTTCTCTCTACAGTACTAAAAAAATTTATACAGTATTATATTTTATATGGAAATGTAGCAATTTTTTTATATATATTTATGGTACAAAATTAGTAGATCATGTTGTTCTTAATAGTTCAGCGTTAAAACTTTATATATCACCATGAAAAAATGCATTAAAAAAATCCGGAGGATATTTGTTGTTTCTGCGAAATTGCCGGCTGTGAACTCTGAACCGCGACTTTGCGGAGGGGGTCGACTGTAGTACTAGAGATGGGGGAAGTAGATTCAGTTAAATATCCTGATTCTTTTGTGTCCAATTCAATGTTTTCCTTTATTTGTAACAAACTTAAATTTTCAATATCAAATATTGATATAATCGTAATACTAACAGAATCGCCATACAAATAAATCCATCGGTGGTCCCTGGGGATTCCCATCCCTAATTGCTAGAGTAGCAGTTTAAAGTGGAATCAAACAGTGTAGACATGATTTAGAGTCCAAATTATACGTGTTACTGTACAGTAAACATTTTAAAAATTAATAGTACTCAGTGTGGACAGATCTGGGTATTAAGTCTAAGGGGGTTACTGATTGGTTCAAGCCCGAGCGCCGCCAGGCTGCCACTGTTGAGTTTTTGAGCAAGTCCCTTAACCCTATCTGCTCCAGGGGGCACAGTATCCTGGCTCTGACCCCAGCTCTGACCCCAGCTTCTGAACTGGGATATTCAAATGCAGATAATTGAACCTTAATCTTCGGTTCGGTGTTTGTGATCCAAAACTGGCTTTGCTCTTTGGATTTCAGGTTTGCTAAAGTTTTTAACTATGGCATTTTAAAAATTTTTTATTTGTTTAATTTTTTTTGTGTTCATTATGTAAAAAGATAGATAGAAAGAAAGCAGTGTCTTGTTTTGTTGTTGGGTAAACGAGTCGTCGAGTCGTCAGCCATAAAAATCCACTTCAGTAAATTTCCCTAATCGACGCAGCGAATCTTTTGCAGCAATTCTGACTTTCCTCCCGAGTCCAATAGAGCACATGAAGGTTGCGGACTGTTTGTGTTTTGTATTTTTTTTTTGGTAGTCACCCTCTCGGTCTTGTGACTTTAGCTGCTCACATGTCTCACTGAAAATGCTTTTAGTGCCCAACACACACAGACAGATATTCATTATTAATTCTAGAGCTCCTCTTTACTCCATTTGCACATGGTGTGTACAGTACAATGGCTCGAGTGTTACATGAACAGAGTGAGATGACAGAGCTGACTTGTAGGTATGTTGTAAGCTATTACATTTGTCCCGCCCTGCGCAGAGGCGACCGTCGTCTCAGCATTAGACATGCACTTAAAGCCGCATAATGAACAGGGACAGACGGCAGGTCTGCGTCACACGGATGCTGCCGTAATAAGCTGGCTGAGTCGGACAGACTGCTAACTCACTACCGGCGTTCATCACGTTTTAGCAGATCATTCTGTTTAGCCAGAAAAAAATCCTCATCCGAGGATTCATGCAATTATTTTTTTTAAAGGCAATCTGCTATACCAGACTCCACACACACACACACACACACACACACACCTGGACTAACCTGTGGTCATTATGTGAGGTTTAGAGGATTAGAGGGCTCATGGTATGTCCATTCTTCCACAAACTGCAACCCTCTTAAAGATTATCTTACACAGCTTATACTTCTGACACTTTACGTAAAGGCTGCAGGAGCTGTCAGTCCTGTTAATACATATTATCATCCATTAATTTTCACTTTCAAAAAAGCCCCAAGGAAACTATTTTATCAGTAGAGTACATACTTTTTCTTCTTACTCTGTAAATGGTTCCTTGCTGCAGAACCAAAGGTCCAGGCGGTGTATCTGTGTCTGAGCTAACGCCTCCTATACCTCTGACCCCATCCAATTAAACAACACAATGTTGTACTGCACATTAAACACACTTGTGCCGTATGATCTGACTCCACCCCCTAGGATCAAATCCCGTCAGATAGAAATTGCTGTATTAGATTTGACTCCGCCTCTTACATTTTAGGATCAAATCCAATCCAAGATCTGACTGCGCCTCCTGGACTTTAGGCTCGAATCTGCTCAGGTTGAAATTGCTGGACGAGATCTGACTCCACTCACCTGCGGTTTAGGATGGAATTTACTCTGTGAGAAAAAGTTGATGAAAAAAGTTAACCGTGTGATTTGCAGTCAGGTGTAAGTTTTGTTGGTTTAAGACCAGATATTGGATGTTTCAAACTAATTCACAAATCTTTGTGGATATAGTGGAACTTTATCCATTTATCTAAATGCACTTTTTATATGGTCAAAAGAGAGTTAATTACTATTAGACTAGTAAACAAAGCTAATTTTACTGATGAATGTCTGTGTTCATCTTAGACGACTCACTCTTACACTTCTTAAAGACTTATAATCTTAGCTCTGAGACTGCTTAGCTTAGCAATGAGACTGTTGTGCTAGGATGATGATGATAAAATTTGATTTGATGGACACACTTATAATTTTTTGGGGGAAATGACATGAAAGAAAAGAAAGACACAAAGTAACGAAAACAATATCAGAAATTAGTGAAAACATTGGGTACAATCCAGAGTGAGTAGACCAGATTAAAAAGATATGTTTTAAGAGCAATTTAAAATTTTGTAAATGATCCAAGAAAGCAAATATGTTAGGAGAAGTGACTTCCAAAGTTTTGGTTCTGCAAAAGAGGAGCCCCTGGTACCTCTGGTGCTGAGGTTGACGTTGAGAACAGTTTGATTAAAACACTTGATTAAGGCACATGTTGATTGATGTTGTTGATTGCGTCTTTCTGTTTTAATAAGTGTGTGTGTGTGCTCGCCACAGGTCCCTATGCGCACGCTGCCACTCTCTGGCAGATGAGTCATCATCGGGGTCTTGCGCGTCGCAGTCGCACGGCCAGATAGTCCCCTGCGAGCGCAGCATGCCCTCCAACAGCAGGGCAGGGAACCTCAAGGACCCCGAGATCGCAGAGCTGTTCTTTAAGGAAGACCCTGAAAAGCTCTTTACTGACCTGCGCGAGATTGGACATGGCAGCTTCGGAGCCGTGTATTTTGTAAGTGGTGCAGAAACCTTGCTTTATCACCTAACCATGTTTGTTTTAGTTTTAATTCATATGAACGTAAAACATTCGAGTTACGAATGGACCGCGGTTTTACGAACATTCGTAGATGCGAACAAATCGCAGAAGTAGCTCACTTTTATTTGTATTGTACAAAAAAAAAGACCATGCAGTGCACCAGATACCAATATTGACAATTATATACAATATTTTGAATATACAAGTGAATGTATAAAATATCTAAAGTGTCAAGAATCAAGAATATTTGATTTGCTACGACAAAAACATATTTATGGCGTAAAATAAATGGGAAACATCACTGTGCATTACTGTTGTTGAGTCGTTTAAGATGATACATGCATGAGTATTTATTACATTTAGAAGTACTGTATGCACAATGTCTATTTAGACACGATTGGTTAAATCAAGGATGTCATTTTTTTTTTTCTTTTTTGCGCACAAGTGCATCTTAATAGCTACGTGAGCTGTGGAGAAATATAATGCAAAACAACCATAAATCGCATAACGGCTTGGAATTGAGCAACAACTAATCATTATTATCAAACCTAAATTAAGTGCTTCCATAAATTTCTGCTGAGTCATGGTGGATTTTGATCAGGATCTATGGGTGGGAGGCAAAAGAGAGAAGCTGGTTGTGCTCTTCTCTTTGGGTGAGATGGATTGTTGTTGCTCTTTCTCAGCTCTCCATTACCGCGATCCTAGCCAATCGCGCGTGTGTGCACTCATGTTTGTATAAGAGGGTAGACAGCACTTTCCGCTGAATGTTTTATGAAAGCAAAAGACCTTAAAACATACACTGGACCTCATACTTCACAATCATATGGTTATTATTATACTCAGCTGAAGACTACCAGTTTTCAGATTACTTACTTACTTATTTATTTGTTTGTTTAACCTGTGTCTGGCTGCAGGCACGTGATGTGCGGACCGCAGAGGTGGTGGCCATTAAGAAGATGTCCTACAGTGGAAAACAATCCAATGAGGTGAGTAAGTTTTGTTAGAAGAACTTTTTTACATTCAATCTAAATTTACAGTCCTAAAGAATGACCGTTTTCATCTTTTAGAAACTACAAGCAGTTCTTTCTGTCTCCGTTTTATCTTTTATTTTAAAAACATTAAAGCAAACTAATTAGTGAGCTCCGGCACGTCGACTCAGGACCTTGTGCGGTCAGGTGTATGGTGTTCAAGTAACAATTCATTTCTACATTATGGTGCAGAAAGAAGTCACACACACATTAGGTTTTGGTTTGGTTCCTAGATGTGACAACCTGGTCATTCAGTACATTCAGGTCGTCAGCTGACTTTATTTTTATTGCCACGTAACGTTGCTGAGCCTATGAGACCTGAGCGACTGAATCAACACTGCCTCCAGACGCTTGCACTATGCATGACAGGTGAATAGGCTCAATCTGCACTTGTCAGATCACATGACCCTTTTCCAAGCTTTATGCTTCCTAGCAAACTGAAGCCTTTTTAAGTGATTTTCTTTTGGACACACGGCTGTTTAGTGAGTTCTCTTCACTATTAAACAAGGCTGTGATTTCGTTCATGCCGAAACTTAAACGACAAGCGTGTAAGTGTCCTCCATTCATGACTTATTTTCCTGACAACATTTAACAGTACATGTAACAGTATGTGTTAGACAGTTTATAACCCAATTCCAGTCATTCCAATCCATTCTCCTCAGCTGTTTTCTTTGCTTGATGCAGGCCAATAGTTTGACCCTTCTTCAGACAGTGTGTGTCAACAGGTTCAGTGTAAAAATGGGAAAGTTGCTGATAAGTAAAACAGAATGAATTGCATTTCTCATCATTGCTTTTTTTTTTGTTGTTGTTCATGTTATTTCCGGACCAGAGGCAGGCTGGTACAGGTGTTTTTTTTTTTTTTTTTTTTGTCTGTAAAGTGCTGAGGTCATGTCCAGCTTATCAGTAGCAGCCTTTTTCACTTTTCCTTCTTTTGCAAGCAGTGCATTAATATCAACTGGAAATGTTTAAGTGTGGTGATTTTACCGTGTCTGTTCCCTGTCAGAAATGGCAGGATATCATTAAAGAAGTGAAATTCCTCCAGCGAATACAACACCCGAACAGCATAGAGTATAAAGGATGCTACCTACGGGAACACACCGCATGGGTAAACACTCCTTCATCTTCGTCCATCTCAGACATCCTCATTCTTCCACATTAAGCTCTAAGTACTGTATCTTTATCCTCAGCTCGTGATGGAGTACTGTTTGGGTTCAGCTTCCGACCTCCTTGAAGGTAAGCTGCTTAAAAAATGTGAAACATGGATTTCTAACAATTCCTCCACCATCATGAACATACAGTATTTCAGAAGTTGTACTTGCTAGTTCTGTCACATAGTAGTTCTTGGATTCACGTTTCCTTTTCCGTTTGTATTTTCCAGTCCACAAAAAGCCCCTTCAGGAAATCGAGATTGCAGCTATTACCCATGGTGCTTTGCAGGGGCTTGCCTACCTTCACTCTCATAACATGATCCACAGGTGGGTGAGCATTGGGGATGCAACCGAACAAGAATGCATTATTAGGATTGGACATAGAATGTCTTCTAAATAAATTCTGATACAGATACAAGTAGTACTGTAGATGCCATATTTGTTTCTTTTTTCTTCTTCTTGTTATTCTTTTTTTTTTTAAATCCTGCCGAGAAGGTTCACAGTGCGTCATTTTGAGATTAGAGCAGCAAAAAAATTAAAAGTTTTATTCTTATTGCCTTGTTCTTAAATTAACATTCATTATTAAAAAGAGACTTTTTGGGGAAAAAACATCCAGGTATAGGAATTAAATGTCCCGTGTTGTACTCCCTTTTTTAAATTTTATTCAAAGTTTATTGGGGATAATATTTCCACAGTATTTCACACAATTTTGAATACAATGAACCCCTCCCCTTTTTTCCTTTACAGTTCACTCTTCAGGTACAATATCTATGTATGTATATACACACACTGTGTAAATATATGTGTATATATACACATGGTATACTGTGTGTATGTATGTATGTACACACACACACACATTTTCTTCTCTTTTTTAATAGACAAGCACCTATATTACACAAAAGAACATACCAGGGTGCATAAATTTTTATAAAATTAAATTGAATAAAAAAAAAATCTAACAAAAAAAAAATATATATATATAAATAACATTTTATATATTTTATTTATAAATAAAAAACCTATAACTTAAAAATATGGCCGTTTCAGCGCAATATATCGCTTCCATTTTCCCCAGATTTCTTTAAATTTATCTTCCTGTAGCCTGATGGAGAAAGTAATTTTTTCCAATACATAAATATCGTAAATAATATCGTACCAATCTTTAGTAGTTGGACTGTCTGGTTTACACCATCTCCTTGTTATAGCCTTTCTTGCAGCTAGATTTAAATTTCCAATTTAAAAATGTTGTTTGTGGAATCCCAAAGAAGAGCTCATCCTAACTAAAAGTAATGCTTCTCCCAAATATTGTGACTAATTCTGTGTAGATTTTAGACCAAAAAGTATTCACCTTTGGGCAGGACCAGAACAGGTGATACGTACTGCTTTTTAAAGAAGTTGCCATAAGTCTTATAACGCTCTCCAACTCGGATCCTGCATTCTGGTTGCTTGATGTTTGTTCTCCTCCACTCATTTTACAGTCATGCTGTTTCAGTGTCTGTAGCTTTAAATTAACTTTGAGGAAATGCAGTTTTCTAAGCAATTAGATTGCTGTGTCTGGAAATATCCAATGTTCTGAACCTTATAAAGCATCTCCCACCCATTTTCAGGTTTTCCCACCCACATTTCTGATCACAATAGAAGGGAAGAATAAAAATTAAAACACAAATAAAAAAATGAAGAAGTTTGGCAGAGAACGTGTTAAGCCGTCAGCAGTTAGCTGGGCGGAGTAGAGTAGAGCTGGGTGGAGCTGAGCCTTGAGTTGGGAAAGAGTCTCTTAGCATATGAGGTCACAAAAAGGTAAAAATCTGATTTGCTTGTTTAAGCCCCGGCCAGTACCAAAATGGAAAAAAAGGACAAACATCATTTTTTGTTATGCGTGTTCACGGAGACTCGTCTAAATGTCTAGAAATTTATTAAAAAGTGAATTTTGTATAATAGGTCTCCTTTAAATGTTGAGTTTGATTAGAAACAAGTTCTGAACCGGTGCGATCGTAGAAAATACTTGATCATGAGGTCTGATCTGAGGTTTTGAAAAATGTTACTTTTTAACTTCAGACCTTCCAGAACGGTCTTGATTAATCAAAAAATTGCTGCAGCTGGTTGAGATCAGTTTCGAAACATGAAGAAGTTGAAGAGTTGAGTAAAGTTATGGTCTGCGGAATGCTCTTTGTTTTTTAGAATTTGCTTTATTTTTAGCGTTTCCCGGGGCAAATCGTTCCTTCCAATCCAGATCACGACCGCTTCCTGTTTAAACCCAAATTTAGTTAAATATAGAAATATTTTGAACACTAACCTCATACAGACGGATATAATGGAGAAATCTCTGCCTGCTTTCATGTTGTTGTATAACCGCTCACTTAAAAAAAAAAAAAAAACTATCCCTGACAGTCTTATCTTTTACTTCTCAGGGATATCAAAGCTGGGAACATCCTGCTGACTGAACCTGGCCAGGTCAAACTGGCAGACTTCGGTTCCGCCTCCATCGCTTCTCCGGCCAATTCCTTTGTAGGGACGCCATATTGGTGAGCACAGATCAGATCGTGTCTGTCTGATTAAACCATCACTATCTGAACGCACCGTTTCTGAAGTCTCGTCTCGCTCCTCCTTTCTCCCTCCAGGATGGCTCCAGAGGTGATTCTGGCTATGGATGAGGGGCAGTATGATGGAAAGGTAGATGTCTGGTCGCTTGGGATCACCTGTATAGAACTAGGTAAGGTGGCTCCTAGCTTTAGGTTTCACATACAGTACTGTGAGTTACGGAGTTTCGAGTAAATTCGTCGATCTCATTTTCTTCTCTTGCAGCTGAGAGGAAGCCTCCTCTGTTCAATATGAACGCAATGAGTGCCTTATATCATATAGCGCAGAATGAGAGCCCGACTCTCCAGTCTAGTGAATGGTGAGTCTCTGCATAATGTACATAAACCACTAATAGTCTGTGATGCACCAGCAGTCCAGGGATGTCCGAACAAAGCTGAACGTGAAAAACAGCAACGGCATGTAATGCCTTGTTTTCTGTTTCCCAGGACGGATTACTTTAGAAATTTCGTGGACTCTTGTCTTCAGAAAATCCCCCAAGACAGACCGCAATCAGATGACCTGCTACAGGTGAGCACGGCTCGTAGTATTTGAAGCAAATTGGCTGTAATCCATGTAATGAATGATTTAGTCACTAGTGCCGTTTGCACTGATTATCTAAGACTTGTGATGCACCAATTAATTAATGAATTAATTATTTTTTACATTTCACATGTCAGTATTTCAGATCCCTTTCCCCCCCCCCCCAATAACAAGACTTTCTAGACTTTCTATTAGTTCAGCACATCATTAGTTGGCTTTCCCAAGTTCCTGAATTTGTCACACAAACTCAACACTATTTATCTACACTATTTGTCCCCACTGCACCTCATACCTACCATATGCATTATATCAACTAAAAGTAGTCTAGTACTATTTAGTAGTTTAGTGCTTAGAGTTAGATCTAGCCATTTTACCAGTTTTGCTCCACCCTGTTTTTTAATTTTTTATTTTAAACATGCGCTCCAGGAGTGACAGCTCAAGGCTGTCCATGTTAACACTAAACAGGGAATTTGGCATATTTTGGAACTCTATGATCAAGTATGCAGAGGGATAAACCACGTGCAAGCTTCTACTGTATGATCGATCGACCTGGATATAACTCGTTTCTTCTGGACTGCAACAAGCCTCGAGACAAGACTCCTTCCTGTCGATCTCCCTCTGATTTAGGATTGAATTTGGGAATGTGGAAAAGGGGCCCTTAGTTTATGTCTGGTTTATTCCAAGTGATGACGAGTTAAATTATTAAAATATTATATAACTTGTGACCAGTGTTTGGTGTAACGCGTTACTTTGTACTTAGTTTAGAGTACTCGGATAACTTTTTTGATGTAACGAGTCATCTAACGCGTTAGGTCCGCCATGCAAGTACTGAGTTACTTAGTTACTTTTTCAAAAATGTAATCCGTTATTCAGACAATTTATGTAATCCACGAGGCAGACAGCAATCATTCCCAATCTATTAGTGTTTGTGTGTGTTGTGTGTTGTGTGTGTGTGTGTGTGTGAGTTATTCTACAAGCCCCGCCCCCTCTGTTATTCCTGCTATTCCTGCTGCGCGGAAACCTAATCACAGCGCCAAAACTCGCGGTGAATCATAATGAACCGTACTTACGGCCACCGCACGAAACCGCGTACAGTAGGAGAGATAGGGGTATTAGTAGTTAACAGATTATGGGCCAAACTTCGCAGAGTGATGATGGTAGAATAATTATAAAGGTCTTGACTAAAACAACATGCATGAGGAAGCACAAAGGAGTTTTCATTTTCTGCAATGGAAAAGTACTTCTATCAGAAAGTAACGCAGTAATGTAACAGATTACTTTTTGAAGGCAGTAATTTTGTAATGTAATTAGTTACTTTCAAAAGCAACGTCCCCCAACACTGCTCGAGACTAATTTAAGGCCAAAACAATACATTACAGAATTGATTTTTGCAATTGTAACATTTAGGAAAACGATTTAACTGGCAGTTTTTTATTCACACATTCGTACTGTGCAAATGTTTCTGTAGTTCTTAGTTTGCACTTATTGCATTGTTCTGCTTGCTGCTTGTCCTTGCTATGCTTTGTTCAGTGAGCACCAGTGCTGCTGTTATTAAACACAAACCAACACATTTTTTCCAGATAATCTGTCTTCTTAATTAACCACATCAGCTCTGTTGGATCTGGAGTAGGGTTGGTCAGGATGATCTGCATTCTTGGCTTTAGAGGGAACAACATTAATAAAAATTTTTTTTTAAAAAGTCTATTTGACTTGAGCTTACTTTTTCTGCACACAGCATGCATTCGTTCAGCGTGAGAGACCAGAGACTGTCCTGATTGACCTGATCATGCGGACCAAGGACGCGGTCCGTGAGCTGGACAACCTGCAGTACCGGAAGATGAAGAAGATCCTCTTTCAGGAGGCCCACAACGGGCCAGCTACTGAGACTCCAGAGGGAGATGAGGTCAGGATCGTGCACATACTGTAGTTAGACATGTCCAAATTGTTTCTTCTTGAAAAGCTGCTTAGACTTTAGGGTCTCATGATAATGTGTGTGTGTGTGTGTGTGTGCGTGTGTGTGTGTGTGTGTGTGTGTGTCTATGTAGGAGCCTGACCACGGGGCCGGGCGTACGGGCACGGTGAACAGCGTAGGGAGTAACCAGTCCATTCCTAGCATGTCCATCAGCGCCAGCTCTCAGAGCAGCTCCGTTAACAGCCTTCCTGATGCCGCGGACGATAAGAGTGAACTGGACCTGATGGAAGGAGACCACACCGTCATGTCCAACAGCTCTGTCATACACCTCAAGCCTGTATGTTCACGTGCAGCTTTTCGGTTCTATGTCAATGAATCATTTCCCATCTCAAATAATTACTCATGTAGTTCTAGATGCATGCTAGTAAGTCTCGTTATTACTTCACTTTGTTGTCGACAGGAAGAGGAAGAGGTTTACCGAGATGACCCGGAGGCACGCAGTCATCCCCCCGAGCCCCAGGCAGCCTCGGCACAGCCGCCCCCGCGCAAATACCACCGCAACCGCGAGCACTTCGCCACCATCCGCACAGCCTCACTGGTGAGTCACTGCTCAGCTCACCTCGTACACTCATTCTGGGAGCGGATTATTTCATAATTAAATAATGAGGAGCTTGAATGTTCTACAGTGTTCTTGATTTTATATATATATATATATAAAAAAATTTGTCGTATCTGAGTATGTCTCTGCTCTCTTAAGGTGACACGGCAGATGCAGGAACACGAGCAGGACTCCGAGCTACGAGAGCAGATGTCCGGCTATAAGCGGATGAGACGACAGCACCAGAAGCACCTGATGGCCCTGGAGAACAAGCTGAAGGCCGAGATGGATGAGCACAGGCTGAAGCTGGACAAGGAGCTGGAGACTCAGCGGAACAGTTTCGCAGCCGAGATCGAGAAACTGGTCAAGAAGCACCAAGCAGCCATGGAGAAAGATGTAAAGCATGCAGATTCCTACAAAACAAATAACTCCGGCCACGGACGTGCTACATGAGATCAGTACTCATTTATATGTTTTTGTGTGTGTTTGGGTTTTAAAGGCCAAGTCCTTCGCCAACGACGAGAAGAAGTTCCAACAGCACATCCAGGTCCAGCAAAAGAAAGAGCTGAGCAGCTTTCTCGAATCCCAGAAACGAGAGTATAAACTACGCAAGGAGCAACTGAAAGAGGTTTGACTGAACACTTTTACGTTTCACAGCACGTGGGTTCTGTTGCGCTGCAGATGGTCTAACACCGGGGTCGGCAACCTTAAACACTCAAAGAGCCATCCTGAGCCATTTTCCAAAGAAAAAAAAAAACACCGGGAGCTACATATGAAGGAACTATAGTGTGTTGCATTCATGAACTCAGTGAACTGCTACAGAGAAAGCTACATTTTTATTTCTGCATGCAACAAAAAACATTTTAGCCAAAAATGACACCAGGTTGAAGGTTACTTTCAAATAAAATACTCAATGTTTATTTGAGTCCTCCTCGTGTTTATGAAATAAAAAACCGAACTTAAATCATCCACCTGCAGCAAACTAAAATGCCATCTTCCTGTGTGTGCGGTCATTTTTTTATTGCGTGTACCGGAGCATCAACTCGATAAAAAAGGACTACAGTAGAACCTTGGATTATGAGCATAATTCGTTCCGTAGGGGGGCTCGTATTCCAAAACACCCATAAACCAAATCGAATTTCCCCATTAGAAATAAGGGAAACTTAATTTATTTGTTCTACAGCCCCCAAAAATAAATACATAAAAATAATTAATACAATATATAAAGTAGAAATGAAACAAATTAACCTGCACTTTAAATCCTGACAGATAAGTGTTTCCATTTATGCACGCAGGCGCTGTGTGTGTAATGAGCGTGCACACACAAACATTAACGGACAACATTTATCGTACAAATTAGCAAGGAACATCGTTAATGACACTCGAGTGAGTGCATACTAACGGAATTACTGCTGTAAAGTTAAAAAAAAACAAAAAAACAATGCAAATGAACCAGCACTTTACCTTTGAAAAGAATCGCGACAGAGCAGAGTTTCTGTGTAGAGCAGAGAATGTGTGTCTGCATGTGTGTGAAGCCGAGGGGGAGGGGTGTAAAGGAGAGAGAGAGTGTGTGTGTGTGTGTGTGTGTGGACGCTGAAACAGAGAGGGAGATGTTGATTATACCAGTAAGAGACGAGCACTAAGACCCAGCAGGGGATTCCGCAGTGCAAGAGAGAGAAAAACCGATCATGTGACGTTCAATGTCAAAATAAGAAGCGCATGCGTGATAGATGATACTCGGTACTCGTAAACCAAGACTTTAGCTCGGTTTCCAAGTAAAAATATATTAAAAACCCTTGCTCGTCTTGTGGAACACTTGCAAACCACGTTACTCGCAATCCGAGGTTCCACTGTTTTTATATAAATCGCGTGCTGGTGGTTGTGACGCATATTTTGAGCGACAATTTTTTTTTTTAATGAATATTTTATTTTAATGTTTGTTAATTTTTAAAAAAGTTTTATTAACTGCTCTTTACTTATTTTCAATACAGAGCCGCGGGTTGCCTGACCCATTTTGCAAAATAGGAACAAACACTATATTCTGTCCAGGCTTAGTGTGGAATTAATGCCCTTTTCTACTTGTTCTTATAGTTACATGATATGCACATACACATGCACCTACGTACCTTATGTACATGCATTAAAAAAAGCATATCCACTAAATTGTGCATGAGGGACGCAAAAAAACCCTGTCCTTTAGGTTTCTATGATGATCTATAAAAACATTACGTGCCATTTTTCTCTGGAGGAGTATAGAGATGTTAAAGACAGACAAGATCTGTTAGGGTGTCTTGGCCAGGATGAAATTTTCCATTGTTACATGTAAAATAATAGTAATAATAATAATAATAATTATAATGATAGATTAAAAAAGAACTGGAGATAGCAGAGACCATGAAGATTTTGAGGTTCTCTTTGGGAGTGACAAGGATGAATAGGATCAAGATTGAGTCCATCAGAGGGACAACCCATGTTATATATGTGATAAAATCAGAGAGGCCTGACTGAGGTGGTTTGGACATGTTCAGAGGAGATATTGTGAATGTGAATATATCGGTAGGATGAGGTTGGAACTGCCAGGCAGGAGGTCTAGAGGAAGACCAAAGTGGAGATTTATGGATGCAGTGAGAGAGAGGACATGTGTGAGAGAAGAGGATGCAGAGGAAAGGGTTTGATGGACGCAGATGATTCGCTGTGGCGAAAGACGGAGAGGAAAAAGAAGGAGAATAAAAAAAAAACTATGCCCTTAAAACAGGACTGTATAAATGCAAGCAAGTTGGTACGTAAATTATTATTTAAGCTAGGCTTAAAGGGTGAAGGAAACTGATTTTTTAAATGAAACACTATCCATAATAATATAATAGAAATTGTTGCTGTGAAATGCTAAAAAACTGATTTTTGTGCCGTCTAATGTGAGACATCGTACCGTCTCCTTCACACTTGTGCGCAGGAGTTAAACGAGAACCAGTCCACCCCCAAGAAAGAGAAGCAAGAATGGCTGTCCAAGCAGAAGGAGAACATCCAGCACTTCCAGGCCGAGGAAGAAGCCAACCTACTCCGCCGGCAGCGGCAGTACCTGGAGCTCGAGTGCCGCCGCTTCAAACGCCGCATCCTCATCGCCAAACACAACGTAGAGCAGGACCTCGTGCGAGAAGTGCGTCAGGCATCTAGCCTCGACAGTATTGATATAACAGTACAGAAATAATTACACCCTTTTGTCGTGAGGTGTCTTTTTAAAAAATAAATAAATAAATATTTTCGCCAACACAGGAGCTGAACAAGCGTCAGACGCAGAAGGACCTGGAGCACGCCATGCTGCTGCGTCACCACGAGTCTATGCAGGAGCTGGAGGTGAGACAACTGGGCACCATCCACAAAATGAGGACCGAGCTCATCCGCCTGCAGCACCAGACCGAGCTCACCAACCAGCTGGAGTACAACAAGCGCAGAGAGAGAGAACTGCGCCGGAAGCACGTCATGGAGGTCCGGCAGCAGCCCAAGAGCCTAAAGGTTAGTGAGAAGTTTTAATGTGTTTATGAATAACTTCTGTACGGTTTCTCTGAACCTGGCAGTTCATCATTAACGCTAAAAATGGCTTCGTTCTACATTTCATATTTTGTCCCGCTGTTGTTTTTGCGCTGTCTTGTTCTTTTTCTCTCTCTCTCTCTGTCTATCTTGCTCTTTCCCCCTTTTTTCCTGCCTTCGCATCTCAGTCCAAAGAGCTACAGATCAAGAAGCAGTTCCAGGACACGTGTAAGATCCAGACACGGCAGTACAAGGCCCTGAGGAACCACCTGCTCGAGACCACGCCCAAGTCAGACCACAAGGCTGTGCTGAAGAGACTGAAGGAGGAGCAGACGAGAAAACTGGCCATCCTGGCTGAGCAATATGATCACTCCATCAACGACATGCTCTCCACGCAGGCTGTAAGTAAAGAGGCACGGGCAGCGTCCGCAGCGTCAATGTCTCAGAAGGACATTCATGTATTACATTATTTTTGAGAGAGTGGAAATAATGTTCGAAGCAACTATGGGAATTTTATATACAGCAAGCACATTGAATTGTACAAAAATCCAGTTCCGACATGATGAAGATATGCAGAAAAATATTTGCTGTAATGCACACGTGACAAACCATTGAATCTTTTACATTTAAATTTTTTAATCTTAAGTTAGTAATGACTTGGTATACAAAATACTGCAGCGTCATTCCATCCTCTGTCCTGTTTCTTCAGTTGCGACTGGACGAAGCCCAGGAGGCAGAGTGTCAGGTGCTGAAGATGCAGCTTCAGCAGGAGCTGGAGCTGCTGAACGCCTATCAGAGCAAAATCAAGATGCAGACCGACGCGCAGCACGACCGCGAGAGGAAAGAGCTGGAACAGAGAGTCTCGCTGCGCAGGGCGCTCCTGGAACAGAAGGTATGCAGCGGATATTCCGCGTATAACGTCACAAGACAACCGTTTGATCTTAACGACCGATGCTATTTCAGATCGAGGAGGAGATGGTGACGCTGCAGAACGAGCGCTCGGAGCGAATCCGCAGCCTGCTGGAGAGGCAGGCGCGGGAGATCGAAGCCTTCGACTCGGAGAGCATGCGCCTCGGCTTTAACAACATGGTGCTTTCCAACCTGGCCCCGTCCGATAGCCACAGCCACAGTTTTCCTGGCGCGCCGGGGGCATGGGGTTCGCCTCACAGTGCCGGCTCGCAGGGGCAGGGGCACTGGGGCAGCCAGCACGGCCATCATCACCATCATCACCACCCGCACCACCAACACCATGCCAGCCAGAGCGGCTCCATCCAGCAGCCCTGGGGACACAGCGGGCATTCTCCCTGGGGCCACCATGGCGCAGGTGGCAGCCAGAGGTCCAGCGGCGGCGGCGCACGGAACAGCCCTCAAGCTTCGCGCCGAACCTCCGCGGGAGCCCGCAGCGAGCAGGGGATGAGCAGGAGCGCCAGCATCGCCTCTCAGATCTCCAACGGCTCGCACCTGTCATACACATAAGCCGGCCCACTGTAACACTCCCTTTTCCCCCCCTCCCCTCACTCAAGACGCGCACACACACACACACACACGTTCTCCGAGAGGGGCATGAGGTACACCCAGGTCAGAGAGAGGCCACACAGAGTCCAGAGGGGTATTTGCTTTCTCGCGTTCCCTCTTCCACACCTTATTTTTTTGTAATCGTGAAAAGAAAGAAGAAAAAAGCACCTTATATTTTAATGTTCACAGGTTCAGAAGTATGAGTTCTGCGAATCTGATTGAACTATACAGTAGGATGCCCTATATATGTATATGTATATGTAAAGTCAGGATAGCAGTGCATTAACATGATGAATGTGTTTAAGAGAGGATGAGTTTAAGTGTTTATGTAGGCAGTTTATGTACACCATGTTTTTCAGGCATTATAAAACATTACTCAGCTCAGTGCACAGAAAGCTCTTCTGCACCGCGATGAAAGAATCCAACCATGAGGACAAGGCAAGGCGCACGAACGACGGAATGACAGAGACGTACCGAGGTAGGGTTCAGCGCCGTCATGGTTTTAGGGCGCGTAATCTGTTATACAAATTGATTTTAAAATGTAGATACATTTTAATTCCCTCTTTGTTGTAATGTAAAGCTCTTAACCCTATCTACTTCAGGGTAAGACGGCCTCGTTTACGGAAAGCTAATTTTCCCGTTTTGAGACTTTCAAGAATTCCAGCCTGGATTTTTATCACGGACTCCGTTTTTTTCCCCCTCAGGATGTTTAACAGTTCGGATTGTTAGAGAATGTTCTAGTCTGTGTATCTTCTCAATGAGAACCATTGCGGTTAAGCGATTACGGTTTGGTGATTTGAGACGATCGGTTTTAACACTAAGGTTTTTTTAGCAGTGGAACAAGAAAGCTGAGAGGATGTGGAAGGAAGCCAGTGAGTATTTCTCTAAGTGGTTAAATGATGAAATCATTAACAGCATTGGGTAGTAAGTTCTGAAAGATTGTGTTTTAACCATCAGGGACGGTGAGAGTCTCCCAGGTACCTTCAGGGAAAGAAGAGAACTGTTAAGGTTTTTAAGAAAAAGTGCAACAGGAAGCTGATAGGATTCAGAAGGAAGTGGTAGGGGTTTTGTTTTTTGTTTTGTTTTGAAAACGGTGAGTATTTCTTTAACTAATTCTCTAACTAGTTACTGTAAACACTTCATCATGCACACTGCGTGTTTTTGACGTAAAATGTGTCCAAGCGTTCATAGAACCTCGGTTACATTTATTGTCACCAAGATTTCCATTCATGTTAGAATAGAGAAGTGCAGCAGTGATCGTTTTATATGTACAGTACGTAATGTCCACACTTATTTTTCTCAATACAAGCACACTACATGCACTGGGTTGCATGTATTGACACAGAACCTTGTTGCATTAAAAAGAAAAAAAAACATTTATTTTGCCCTGTTGTCGTAGGCCGTTGAATGGGTTTCGAAGAGCTGAATAAGGAAGTGGACGTGGGAACTACCATGAGAAAGAGTTCAGCGTGAAGATGATTATACTGATGGATGATTTGGGTTATGAAAGATTTAAGTGTGTCAGTGTGTGTAGGATGGAAGATATTTGATTCTTTATCTAAAATGCCAAAGTTAACTTTAATCCCAGCTATGCAAAGAGAAGCTTTTTAGCATCTTCAAAGAAAAAAAAACAAAACAAATGTTATGATGTGCTGCTCTGTGTCCTCTCTTGGTCTCGGACCTACGGCGTGTTCCCTTCTGCCCCTCTCCGGGCTCGGAGTCAGGGCAGAATATGTGGGTTTCGGGGGTGGGACGGTCTCTTTCAGGCAGGTTTGTGACCAGTGAATGTTTTTTGCTGGGTGAGTGAGAGCCCTGCTGTCACGCCTGCGATGCCTTTGTCACTGTCACGCTCGTCCCAGAGCTCCCTTCAACCACCGTTTAAAATTACATGTACAAACTAATGATTAAGAAAAAAGAAAAAAAAGAATGCCAGAACGTGTATATGCATACATAGAGTACTGTGCAAATGTTTTGAACAACCCTCATTTCTTCATAGTAAATGAAATGTAATGATGTAGATTAAGATTGCCGAAATCGGAGCAAATGCTTTACTGTGACAAGGCTGCAAAAAAACCCAAAGATACAGTTTAAATGTAAAAACTGGTTGTTTATGTAACAACCTCAGCAACAACCTCATTTCCCCTCTCGTCTGTTCCAACCACTCCGCTGCATGCCATCACCAGTATACTTATTTACCGGCCTGATCATCTGTCATTATCTGCACCTGTTTCTCACTGGTTCATGCCTTAAGTTTTTTTTTTTTTTTAAGGCCTGTAAGATTATTCATAGGTCACTTTGTGGCTTAACGAGCAAAAAAAAAAAACATCATTCCTCTGGAACTGCTCAGGTACAGGGACTGGACTGAAAATAAGAGACAAAAAAGTCCAAAACACAAGAAAGTCTGAAAGGCTTTGGAAGCAAATTATGAAGAAACAAGAGGGGGTCAAGACTTTTGCAGAGTACTGTGATGTGATAATATATATATAAACCATGTTTATGGAAAAATAGTGAGGTGACAATTTTAAAGTTCGATGTATAGAGAAAGTCTGTGTATATTGTAAAAATAGAAAATGTTTTAAAAGAAAAAAAAAAAAAAAGAAGATATATCTATGAACCCAAGAAAAACCCAAATTTAAAGCTAAATATAAGATTAGCTGCTAGAACGTGAGGGGGAAGAAAACGAAACCCCAGATATTTAAAGCAAGATATCAGGAGATAACGCAATTATATATATAAAAAAAAAAATTAAGCACCTTGCATCCTCCATGATGTTAACAGCATCCCCACCCCCCCACATTGTTGCTCCTCAGGCTTGTGCTCTTATTTCACCAAAAGACATTTTGAAGCTTACTTCATCCCACGATCCAAGGATGTTCGCCTCATGTTCCATTAACTGACATAAAACAATTTATTTGGACTTCTTCATCTGCTTGTCTTCGTGGTCATTTAATGAAAGTGTTGTACGTGTTCCCAGGTGTGCGCATGGCATCACTTGTTTCATAGAGATGTCAATAAACCCGACTTTATTTTAGCATATGCGTATATTACGAGCGACTGAGCCATTGCACTTTCAGGCCTCAAAGGATCGGGGCCAAATTATAAAAACAAAAAACAAACAAAAAAAAATAACAGAGTGAGTGAGAGAGAGAGAGAGTGAGAGAAGCTAACATGCCAAAATCACTTCACAACCTCATAAATACTGATACTGGACAGGATCAGGAGAGCACCAACAAGACCCCAAATTCAAGAGATTATTACACCTGGACACTGGTTACGGTCAGTCGCTCTCCTGTAAGGTTCAGCAGCATGGAAAGGACAGCAGTGCGCCCCCTTGTGGAAGTGTAATCTTGTGCGTCACATCGTCACAGCCCTCATCTTTCCCATGTTTTAATGATCCTTTCTAAAAGTGTGAGAACACTGGGAAACGAGCGGTAACGAGGCGAGGGGTGTGTCTGTACAGTTACAGTGTGTTCACCAGTATTCCTTCAAATTATTGATTCTTTTTCCTTTTTAAAATTTTTTTTTATTTCTGCTTCAACATTACCATAACGATCCATATATAACCTGTATTAAAATGTATAGATTGTGAAAAGCTGAATGTCATAAAGATTATAACAACAAAATGTATGGCTATTCACAACAAGAACAAAAAAAATCTAAACAATAATTCTGAAAACTGTACGGGGACAAATGTAATGTTTTGTTTGTAATTACTCCTTTTGTTGGCAGAGGGCTACTGGATAAAAAAAATCATCTGTAATAAAGTAATTTTAATATATGATGGTTTCTATGTGTTTCTTTGCTGGTATGTGAGAAAATGAGGGCGATTTTTACAAAAAAAAAAAATTTTTAATGAAAAAATGTGGTTCAGGGACAAACTGATAATTTAGAGTTAAAGACGTATTTCCTCACTTTTTTTCAAAAAATTTTAGATTCTGTAAAGCTAATGTTTTGCAACAACGACCATTTGTTTTATATATAAATGCAAATATATTGCAGTAAATATATGTAAATTTTAAATCAAGTTTTCTCACCAGTTTTCATTTCAAGATTTAAATCGATCATTTAAAATAAATTATAGTTTGGAAATACATATGTAACATTATGCCAATAAAACATGACTATTTCAAGTTTAAAATAGCTATAAATATGATTATCATATATTTAATTTCCAAATATTAAAATCCTAGATGCTGTACATTTGACTATATTTAGGATATTTTCTCTTACTACGAGACAAATATTTTGTGTTTGATGTGAGAAGTGCATAAAAAAAGAGAACAAATCCAATAAGAAAACATTAGAGCAGAGGTTTTTCATCATGCATGGTGTAAGTATTACTACTGTAGCTCTTCCATATAAAATGCATACTTTGTGAGTTTGATCCCCCATTCAGGAAATTCAATTCACATTTCCTGATTTCTGTCTTAAACTTCACTTCCTCCTAGCCTTAGTGACCTGGAGTCAGTTCCAGGTATTCAAAATGGTTTATTTTACTGAGCAGAAACAATAATTTCATGTTCCTGTTCCAGCAGTCCGCTCTGTCTGTTTAGTTGGAAACGAGTTAGAAAGCACTAAAAGGAACGGTTAATATCACGTGTTTAACATCATGTAACGATCTACTCTGCATATAGGAAGCCTAGAAGAGAGATGAAACCAAACACTGCATTTAGCCAGATGGATTTATTTTGAGGCATGTACAAAAAATCTTTCTGTAGGCACATGTGTAGGGAGTGATGAATAGATCTGTTAGGGAAATGTCTAGATTTAAGGCTATACCTTCTTGAAATCACACTTGAACTTGAAAAAAAAAATGTAATTAACCAGCAAAAAAAAAGGTTTCTAGAACGCAGAAATATTTAGCTACATCAGTTTCCTTGGCGTTTCCTCTTAATTTTTAACATCTCTCAGTTCTCTTCTTATCGAGTGTATGACCTAGTCCACGTGAACGTCTCTTGCCCTTCAAAGGTGTCCAACCTTGAATGAGACGACAATCGTCTCTGTAAACCCAGGACAGACCTCTCTCTCCGCAGCATTGTTGATCTACTCCTTCTATATGCCATGGCGCCTGTTTTATGCCTAAGCCCTTGGACAGTTGCATCCCATCCATCAAACCCTCCCACGAAGCATTGGCGTTCCTCAATTTTAAAGAACTCTGTGACGACCCGAAAATATTCCAGCACCGCCCCATGGCTCCAGGAATCGGCGCTCTGAGGGCCCTCTTGCAAGAAGCCACAATGGCTTCCCTGGGATGTCAGGGCCAGAAAGAAATATGGGCTTTTCTGGAAGATGGACATGGGTAAGGTGGAAGCTGGGGGCAGTAAAGGGTCATCACTGCTGCACATGCAAAGCACAGGAACAGCGACATCATCAGCATCTCTCAAGGGTTCGTTACGTTCCCAGTATGCAGCCCAGTTAGTCTGGACAGATCCGAGCTTCATATGCTGCTCCAGTGTGTCGCTTTGACTGGCGTCTAATAATCTGACTGAGCAGAACATCAACTTTTCCATGTCTTGAAGAGAACGACAGCTGAAGATTTTCGCAGTATCCATAACAGAACTTAGAGCTGTTGCATACCTGGGTATAGGGACAAAGTGGTTGAGCTAGGTTTACCTTCAAAAGTTTAAACAATAGTCGGTTAAAGACCAATATATAACAAACATATTAAATACCCCCAACTTCGATCCTACCACACAGTGCGTGACACCAATGGGGGTTATCGATGGGGTCGGAAGCCACTTGAGTTGCTATTTCGATTGAGTTATTACTTTCACCAACTAAAATGCTTTGCACAAATAATGTAAAACTGACCTTGATATCCACTACCAAACCGCTGCCTCTTTAAGGTTCCTGTCATTTAAAAGCAGATCTGAAAACATAATTTACCTGCTGAGTTGCTGCTTGCGGAAAAGCAGCGCTGCTTCATGATACAGTTTTGGACAAGGTGCCTCAAAGAACAGTTGTCCGTGGAATACGGGTGATATACAAGCAGCTGCTACCAGGTAGGACGATGAGCCACGTTCCCCAAGATAAGACAGCAGCAGACCAGAGCCAGAACCTTCGCTCACGGCAAACAGACCTGAAGACGGATGGCGGCTCTGAATGTATACCACCGCTTGTACCATATCGGAAGGATCCCCAAACTCCTGGAAGCGTGGGGTAGCGAGCGGGCACCCCCCATGACCACGCCGATGGAAGACCACAGGGTAGAAACCTTGCTGCAGAGCCAAGCGACACAAGCTCAGCAAATTTTGCGTGATCTTCCCCAAAGCATTAGGAATCAGAATGATAATGGGTGGAGTGCTGGGAACTCTTTCTCCTGGATGATGTATCATCTTAGTCTGGTCTTTCAGCCTGACAGCCCAATCCAGGGCTATGATACCACCATCTGGTAAAAGTAAATGATCCCGGGAGAAGGTTATTCCACAGTGTTCTAGCGCGTCTCCTTCAATGGGGTATATGAAATTAAAGAGGATTTGGAGATGAGGGTCTGCTTTTGGCCACCTAGCCATTGGCACACATGATAAAGCTTTACAGTTCTGTATGATGTAGTTCGCCAGAGCTGTTGGTTTGTAGATCAACTCGATGTTTGACTCCTCGGAGTACAAAGCGTTGGGATGTTGAAGCTTCAGTATCGAGCAGAATGTGATCCATATATACCAAGTTAGTTGCTCTGCTCCTTTCTCCACAAGACGAAAAATCCACATTGATTGAAAAAGCATAGCGATCAACAGCAGAAACATGGAAGGCCACAGGCAGAAGAAGAAGTCCCACATGACTAAATTCCTTCCACCGAGCTTCAGCCCTAAAAACAGAAGCGATCACTGTTCTCTCACTGTTCTGCAGATCCATGCAGACAGAGAGAAAGTGGGAAGAAACCAAATGCTCACGTGGGATCAGTTCTTCCAAACAAATTGGTCTGCGGCTTGTCCACTGAGCAAACAGTATACGAAGGAAATGAAGCTAGGTGGAAATCAGATGAGGTCTTCCTTAATTAA
Organism: Clarias fuscus; assembly: GCA_030347435.1. Taxonomy (NCBI): domain Eukaryota; kingdom Metazoa; phylum Chordata; class Actinopteri; order Siluriformes; family Clariidae; genus Clarias; species Clarias fuscus. The sequence goes on along the minus strand of CM059230.1, from coordinate 4,386,963 downwards.
AGGACTTCATTTAGTTGTTTTTCTTTACAGAGGTAAAAGATGTGAAAAGTACAAATCAACTACAGAGGCTGAGGGCAAGGACCTGGAGGGCACCTCTACAACCTTTGGTCCCAGACTGTTTGTTTATGTAACCAAAAGATTTTGTGAACTCAAGCAAGCTGATGACAAATACATTTTTTATTTAGTATGGTTGTAGGGGTATCAGTAGGCTGGAGAGAGAAATATCTAAAGGAAGGAAAGAAAAAAAGAAACAAGAAGGGGAGGAATATAAAAATGAAAAGCAAGAAGGAAGGATGTTAAGAAGGAAAGAAATAAGGAAGGATTGGAAGAAAGAGAAAAAAGAAGGAAGTTATAAAAGAAGGAAAGAAAAATAAATAAATAAATACGGAAGAAAGGAACAAAAGAAATAAGAGGAGAAGGATGGACATTATGAATGAAAGAGAAAGAAAGGAGGAAAGAAGGAAATTATGAAGGAAGGAGCAAAGAAATAAGGAAGGAGGGACGAAGGGAAATAGAGAAAAAGTAAGAAGTAAGGACGGAAAATGTAGAATGGAAGGAAAGAAGGAATGAACAAAAAAAGTCAGAGGGAAAGAAAAAGAAAGTAAGAAAAAAGTCAGGGAAGTCAGAAGGAATGAATTAATGAAAGAAGGGAGACTGGAAAAAAAAGAAGCTTCTGTAAGGTAGTAATTACAAAAGAAAGAAAATTGGCTCAAACTGAGATTCATGTTTCACTGTTTGAATAATGACATCATATTAATTTCAGGTAGTCCTGTTTCCTGAATCAATTTACTCATTTACTTTTGATGAAGCATTGTGTGTGTGTGTGTGTGTGTGTGTGTGTGTGTGTGTGTGTGTGTGTGTGTGTGTGCAAGAATGACAAGACAGACTTTTTTTTTTTTTTTTTACAAAAAGATGTTTTTATTGATACCATCATTTTTCACAAATCCTTTATAGAACACACAAAACTCAACTTTTTTATATTCTTTGGTTTTAAGATCTTGCAAATTTTATTTTCTAAAAGAATATTTACATTTTGAGAGCCACATGAGATCGGTCATGTTGGTCAAACATAAATAATGGGTGTGGGTGTTGAATAAATGGACGGGGCAGTTTTCTAGCACAACACTGTAGGGGGCGGAGTGAGAAGACATCACGGAGGACCAGGGAGGGACAAAAAAGTCTGGGTTTGTGAACATTACTCTTATTTATCATGATCTTATTTGCTAATTTGTGCACCAAATTTGTGGTGGTGGTGATCAGTCTAGAACAATCTACGTAAATGGTAAAGGAGGAAATCGTCTTTTTGTGCAACAACATCAGTTCTGACGTTACAAAAAAATGTCTGCCGTTACTAACTGGTCTGGGATCAGGTCTAACATGCTTTGGTGTTTTTTTTCCCACAGAGAATGTGCCAGGCTGAATTTAACTATTGCCTGATTAGAGCCTGCATAATTACAGACTCACCAGCCACCTTAAGAGGAACACGTACACCTGGTCATTCGTGAAGTTACCCAACTAGCCAATCACGTAGCAGCAGTGCAGTTTATCAGCTTGGCATTTGATCATGGTGTGTTTGTTGGTACCGATTTGAGTATTGGAACAATTTTACACAGAATGATACATGGGTTAAAAAATAAAAAACGATTATATAAGCGGCAATTCTGTTTGTGGAAAACATCTTCAGTGTGGAGTCGTCTGGTGACCTTTATGTGGCAAGAAATCTACAGTAACTCATACAGTAGAACCACGTTTTACATACTGTACATGGTGAGCTGAAAAGCATCTCAAAGGACAAGGTCAATCCATGAGCAGATCAGCACTCCTGCCAAGAACAGGAGTCTGATGCTTGGGACAGGCTCACCCAAAATAAACAGGTGATATTGCTCCAATCTGGATGTGTATGCAGGATTTTGGGAAATGATTGGCTGACTGGATAATGACAAGAATATTGAGGTACACAGGGGTTCAGATTAACGTGGCTGGTGAGCGTATATCATTTTAAGTCATACGTGAGCTAATCGTCCCTTTGTGTGTTCTATATTCGGGAAAGACGTACGTGTTAAAATTTAGCTTATAGCCTGATTAACAGCAGTTGTTAAGTGGTGAATGCACTTGTGTGAATGCTGTGGTAATGCGGAATATATATGTGCATATATGAAGGGGTCGGGGGTGCTTGTGCTTTACTGTATCCGTATCACACAGTGCCGTTGCTGTACTTGGAGAGCTTATTCTCTAAGTCACAAATTCGCTTTTCTTGAGACAGAACTGCAGCCTTCAGACTCTGAATCTCCTCTATAAGCTTTTCCAACAATTGAGGCTAACAGGGAGAGTACAGGAAGAAGAGCAGAGGAAATAAAAAAAATATAAAAAAAAAGGATGGAGTGACAGTCGATGGAAGAAAAAAAGAGGAGAAAAAGAAGAAGGGACAAGAACAGAACGGATAAAAACCTTTTAGAGGACAAGAAACAAGAAATGGAAAAGCAGGATAACAAAGCGTCGGATGGAGTAACAGGGTGAAGAGGTGACGAGTGGAATGGAATAAGGGTGAGAGACGGACGGACGGTGTACTTACCGGCAAGCTGCCTCCGTCGACGGACGACATGCTCCTGCGCGGTGCAGGCCTGGTGTCCAGGACGTTCTTCTTGGCCACCTTCAGCTCTCTACTCTTTGGGGGAATGTAGCCATCTTTCATGGAGACTAGGATGGGGTCTTCATCTCGCCCCTCCAGCCACTCTTCAGGCTCCAGCGCAGGGTCCGGACCTGCTGTGTCGGGATAGAGGTCATCCTGGAAGAGATCTGACTGAAGAGGAAGTAGGAAAAATGATAAGAAATAGACCCAGAAAACGTAAGCAGCACAGCATAAGTCAATGACAATTAAAGAAAGAAAAAAAAAAATCACTAACAGAATATGGGAATGATGTCGCAACTCTCAAAAAGAGCTTTTTTTTTTTTTTTTTGGTCATAGACATAGAAACAACTAAACATGTGATTATCTGTGCTATTTCTTTGCCTATGTAACCCATTTTTTAATTTTTCGCTCAGTTGTGTTTATATAGTTGGTCAAAATGAAATACAATTCTGTCCATCTTATTGCCTATGCTGTACTGGAAAAAAGGATGTGTCACTCTATACTGCACAATCCTGTTTTATATATATATAAAAAATAATAATAATAAAATAAATAATACTTACTTTTCTAGGGACTGTCATCATGATAGGCTCACATTTCCTCTCATGAAGCTTGTATAATCTATAACACACAGAATCAAAGCCTGAGTGCTGAAGCCTTAAAGCAAAATTATCTTAATTATCAGTTGCAGATATTTCCTTCTGTTTCTCATAAAGAGTATAGTAACAAGAAATACGGTGAAAATAGATTAAGTAACATTGAAATTCCAGTCTTTTTATACTATTATTATTATCATCATTATTATTAATTTTAAATACTTGTTTGCATTTGAGGTGGTAATATGTTGCAGTTCCTCTATGGTCCTGAAGGTGGTGCACTATAAACTATTCACACATTGGCAGGCAGCACGAGCAAATTGTGTGCCAAGTTTGTTTCGAATCGTAAAATCATCATACTTACTGAATCGCAATAGAAATTGAATCGGCACCTGGGTATCGTGATAATATTGTATCAGGAGCTCCCTGGTGCTTCCCAAATCGAACAGTTACAGTACATTTGCTCGTTCATGTACCAACCAATCACTAAGCAGCAGTGCAAGACAAAGAAACTTTGCAAGGATACAGGTCAAGAGCTTCGGTTAAGGTTCACATCAACATACCAGAATAAGTACAAATGTGGAGCGGCTCTGTGGGTGGCGCTGTGATCAAGTGCTCACCCTATCATCCGAGTTCGATTCCCGAGTGGTGCTTTAACCTCTGTAGCCGGAGGTCTAGAGAGAGCTGATTGGCCGAGCTCTCCCAGAGGGGAGGGATGAGAGGTACTTAGTGCTCCCACATTAATCACGGCTCTACAGCCAATCGGGGGCGTCTGTGAGCTCACACAAGCGGAAGGAGCGGATAGCGCTGTCCTCCGAGTGTGTTACTCCGCCCCTAACCGTGCGTGAGCGAGAAGTTCAAAAAGATCCGGTCGGCTGGCGTCACGTGGTTCAGAGGAAACATGTGATAGTCTTCGGCCCTCCCGACTGAGTGGTAGTAGTAGCTTTAATGTGGGAGCCCCCTAGTGACGGGGAGGAATTAGACACCACTAAATTAGGGAGAAAAATCTAATCTAAAAAACACTCTTTCCTGAGCAGAACAGCATCTACACGTTCAACACTGAGATGATGACGGCTGCGACAGCAGGCAATGAAATCGTGAGGCACATGCAAACTGGACCCGAAAAACATCACTTGCTCCTGCCCTGCTCTTACATGATTGGCTGATTAGATTTATGAATAACTTTATGAATGAACAGGTGTACATGATGTCATGTGTACATACACAGCACACACCAATTCGATATGTACAGCTCAAGCTCACCTGGCAATCTCACACTTGCTAACATCAACTCCTCTCTTGGGCATGAAGCCCATGCCTCGCTGTGGCTCCTTGCTGCTATATGTGCTGAGGTAGTGCACATAGGGAGGCTCGTCCGTGATCTCAAAATAGCGGATGCTGCTGTCCCCCTGGAGGCAGAGACGAGGAAGTGAGACTCAAACCTGTGATAAGAGTGCTGAGCACTGGGATTTAACTGATGCTGCGTAATTGCTGCACGTACCTTACCACACAGATACACCAGGCTGGTGTCTGGGTCATAAAATGGCAATAAGACGCCATTACTCGTGTCCAACTCCAAAAGTGCAATGGGTTCCTCGAAATTTGTCTGCAATGAAGAACAACTGTTTGCATCTATATGTGCACTTCTCCTTTGTTTTCTATGCTTTTAAATGCATGCATGCGATACTTGGAGGCAGACGGAAGTAGGGAGTGTCCTCGTACCGGGTCCCAGAGGCCAACCTCTCTCTGGCTCATCCTGGTAAAGCCTGTAGTGAAGATGTTACCCTCTCTGGTGAAGATGGCTCTCATGGGCCTGATGCCCTCGTGTGGCGCCATTCTCTCCTGCAAGGACAAAAACATAAAAGTGAAAGACCTGCATTCTACGCATGTCTCAGGGTGAGCCACGTTCTCTGGATTTCTGTTGCACCACCAGAGACCAATCTAGTGGTCTTTTTTTTTCCCCCAATGATATTTCCTTATTAAACTTTTTGATAATCGTAATCTGCAAAAATCTGTTACTCCAAAAGTTCTTATCATGAGTTCTGCCTTGATTGTGCTCGCCAGCTTTCCTGCTCAACCATATCTGGATTACTGATTGCTTTCGTTCTCTATACTGTACTCACAGCCACCACTTCTCTCTTGCGAGGGTCGCAAACGCGAAGACGGCGGTCTTTGCAAGTCGTGCAGAACAGGCTTCCGTTGTGGTTCCAGCTGACGTTGTAGATGAGGTCTGGGTGATCTTCCATTGTGATCAACGGCTCTCCGATGCCCACGTTCCAGATTATGATCAGATTATCACTGCCTGTGATAGAGAGGGATGCGTTTAACAGGCAAAACAGAGACGAGAAGGATGCGCGTTGGGCGTAGAGCTGCGCGTACAGTACACACCTGCAGTGAGAAGGACGTTGCGGGCAGTGGGGTGCCAGCTGACGATGCCCACGCGTTTGGAGTGGCCCTCCAGAACCACAATGGGCTCGCTGATGGGCCGGGTTGGAGTGTGGTCTGGGATTTGCCATACCTGCAGACAGAAAAGTAGAACAAACACCAGCAAGCACCTTTTGTGCTTATTTCCATTTGCAGAAAGCTTTATGAATGTTATATCAAACATGACATGCTTTAACACCAAAAACCAACAATCTAGCCATTACATCATGATCCCGACCTCTTCACCTATGAGCTCAAGAGGCGAACGCACCATGAAATAACCAAGGTCAGGCCAATTATGAGATCAATCTATGATCTACGCTTAACTTATGAGAGCTATTATAAAGCCAGCACAGTTATTCTACTTTTAAGTACTGCGCAAAAAGCCTTAGAACAGATAGTGTATAAAGTAATGCTGAGAAACAATCATGGCTTTAAACCTTTTAAAAAAAACAGCAATAAACTGATTTATGAGACTATTGGCTCCTATTTTATTCTATGCATCTGACACAGTCCTTCTAGAAATGTTGACTGTGCATTATCTTCTGCTTTTGTAGGAAATGTGCAGTGGTGGCTCAATCGGTTAAAACTCTGGGAAGTTTGGGGGTTCGAGCCGCAGCACAGCCGAGTTGCCACTGTTGAGCCCTTGACCAAGGTGTTTAACCCTACCTGCTTCAGGGGCGCTGTATCCTGGCGGACCCCAGCTTCCTAACTGGGATATGTTAAAAAATCATTTCACCATGCTGTTAAGGTACGTGTGATATGACAAATAATTGAATCAAGCATTTTCTGCATGAATATGTGGTCTTTTGTGGAGTCTTTTGACTGATACAATAATGCATTAAGTAACACAGAAAAACTGGGTGTGTAAGATTACTGTACAACCTATTGTATGTTGTTAACGTCATCTCTAATATCTTCGAAGCGCTATGTCCGTGTTGTTCAAGTATGAGCACACCCTCAGTGACGGCGTGTGTAGACAGCTGCAGTGTGTTGTCTGTAGCAGACGCGCATGCCGGTCATTTTTTTCGTCTTTAACACTACAGAGTGTAATGCGCCGAGTTCTACAACAAGGTCCAGGCATGGTGTTCAAGTCAAACTGGGACTTTTGGTTGTGTAGAACAACAGAACACAGTTATGGGAGCAAAAACTTTCTTTATTTCTCTATATAATCCCCTGCTACACTAATGCACTTATCCCAGTGTTTCACTAGTGCTTGGATACCATCACGGTAGGTTTCCTCAGTACGCTGGAGCCGTGATCAGACGTCTGTAATGGAAAGATGTCTCCCAGGAACGTCTTTAAATGGCCCAAATATGTGAAAACGGCTTGGAGTGAGGTCAGGACTGTACGGGGGACGTGGCAACAACTTCCAACCGAGTTCTGTAATGTGCAAGTGGTGTTGGTGTGTACAGTTCACACAGACACAGATTTGGTGACAAGTTATCATTGTCAAGCGTTATCTGTCGATTTTCACTCGCTGAATGTTCACGGGAACAGATACAGTGGGCGCCGAGCCATCATTCCTGGATGTGCAGCCGTCTTTAAAAACTTTTACACCGTTCTCCTGTTTTACTGTGTCTAAGAGTCGCATCACTGTACTGCGCTTGAAGTCTTCAGCAAATATCAATCAGTTTTACACCTTCATTCACCAGGAATTTCAGAAAAGTCCCGGTTTCACTTAAACTCCCCTTCATAATATGAGAAAGTCGTAGATACAAAACTTTAAACAGTAAATTATCTTCAGTGTACGATGCAGCTGTAGAAAGAAAATCTATAAAGCTTTTGCCATCAGTTAGTGGATAGAGAGATTGTGAGCATCACTGCAGACACATAGATCGAGGCAGGATATAGTCTTACCATGGCAGTGGTGTCTTCAGAGCCGCTTGCCACGATGTTGTCATTGTGAGGACACCAGTCAATGTCTAGGACAGGCCCAGAGTGTCCCACCACCAGAGGATAGTTCTTATCCACACGTCCCGCCTGTAATGTGGAACAACAACCAGAAAAAAGAAACTGAGCAAAATAAGCAGTCTAATCATTTAAAAACTTGCTTTTGCAGATTTAGATTTGTTTTAGCCATCTAGAGGTTCCATTATCATCATCATCATCAACATCATCACGCTTCTGATAGTATTTGGATATTTTTGTGTCTTTGTAAACCTCGGGCCTCCGGATCTGACGTCAGTACACTCCTGTGGCTGAATGAACACAAATCCCCACAGCCACACTCCAAAGTCTAGTGGAACGCCTTCCCAGAAAAGTGGAGCTCAATACATACGTATAAGGGCAAAACATCTGGAAGAGGATGTTCAACATGTACACATGTCCAACCAGTCAGGTGTCCACATACCTTTGATTATAGCATTTATATAAACCTGCAAACATTCTCCTTCTTCCTTTTTTAGAATAATAATGAAGACAATAAAATAATATACATTATATAGACAAAAGTTTTTGGCCAAACCTGCAATGACATTTTATCCAAATACATATTGAGCTTCCACTCTTCTTCGAAAGGCTGTCCATAAGATTTTCGAGCGTTTCTGTGTAAATTCTTTCCCATTAATTCGGTGGAACGTTTCTGAGGTCAGGCACTGATGTTGGACGAGAAGGCCTGGCTCACAATCTCCGTTCCAGTTTACCCTCAAAGATGGGGTTGAGCTCTGTGTGTGGTCAGTCAAGTTCTTTCTCACTGAACTCTTCAAACCATGTGTTTATAGTCCTTGCTTTGTGCACCGGGGCGGAGTCGCGTTGGAATAGAAAAGGCTGTTGGAAGCATGGCTTTGTCCAACATGTCTTTGTATGCTGAAGCATTAAGATTGTCCTTCACTGGGGATAAGGGGCCTGATTTAAACACCTGAATTCAATAATTAACAGGTTTGGACGATTAATTTTGTCCATACAAGGTATGTGGAATTATGCAGTAAGCAGGAATCTTCATCAATCAAACACTTTTCAACAACTTTTTGTTGTTGTTTAAATTTCAATTTAAAAAATTTCTTAATTTACTCCGGTGTTTCACAAGAAAACAATTTAAAGTGAACTACTACTACAAAAAAAAAAAATCAATAATATATCATAATATATTTATACTTAGGCTTTAACTTACATTTGTCTTTGAAGCAAACCTGATCCATAAGCCTCCATGAATATCATTAAGAATATACAGTACAGACCAAAAGTTTGGACACACCTTCTCATTCAAAGAGGTTGAATTTGTATAATGGCAAGAAAAAAGCAGCTAAGTGAAGAAAAACGGGCGGCCATCATTACTAAGAAATGAACGTCAGTCAGTCCGAAAAATTGGGAAAACTTTGAAAGTGTCCCCAAGTGCAGTCTCAAAAACCATCAAGCGCTACAAAGAAACCAGCTGACATGCGGACCGGCCCAGGAAAGGAAGACCAAGAGTCACCTCTGCTGCGGAGGATAAGTTCATCCGAGTCACCAGCCTCAGAAATCGCAGGTTAACAGCAGCTCAGATCAGAGAGCAGGTCAATGTCACACAGAGTTCTAGCAGCAGACACATCTCTAGAACAACTGTTAAGAGGAGACTGTGTGAATCAGGCCTTCATGCTAGAATATCTGCTAGGAAACCACTGCTAAGGACAGGCAACAAGCAGAAGAGACGCGTTTGGGCTAAAGAACACAATAAAGAACACAATAAAGAAAACTCTTTGAATGAGAAGGTGTGTCCAAACTTTTGCTCTGTACTGTATGTTCATCTTGTACTTGTTTATACATGTACACTGATATCATTCTTGTTAATGAAGAAAAATACTAACAGTAATTCAAACTTGTACTTATAATTCAATTACATATGCTAAACTATAAATTGTTAACTCTGTATCTCGGTATCTATTTTCAGTTCTGTCCATAAGTGCATACTCCTGTTTCCAGAGGTGGGTAGTAACGAGTTACATTTACTCCGTTACATTTACTTGAGTAACTTTTTGGAGAAAAAAAAATTACTTCTATGAGTAGTTTTACTGCACCATACTTTTTACTTTTACTTGAGTAGATGTGTGAAGAAGAAACGCTACTCTTACTCTGCTACATTCAGCTACACTCGACTCTAACCGTTTATTCTACACATGCAGCCGGTAGATCTACCGCATGACCGTTTCACCATCAGACGCAGCAACAATAATCACACGAATCAATTTGACCAAACAGCCGCAATAACAATAACCACATGTTCAGCCGGTGTTCTGTAAATTCATCCTACTGTACCCTGTGAATCCGTCCTACAGACGCTCACTGCGCATGTGCAAACACAAGTTTCCTCAACAAGTATCTTGCGGTGAGTATAGAATGATTTTTTTCACGCTTGTGTGATTATATGTTAACTTTAATTGTACATATAATGTTACTTTAACGGTCTATAAATATATAAATATATTTCAGTACAGAATTAATCACGAACACACATGTTGTACATTTTTATGCATCCCAAAAAGTATGATGCATCCCTGGCGTCATGTAAAAAGCATGTTTCACTTGCAAAAGAACAATTTTATACTGCGGTGTCTTCTATATTGTCTAATACTTTTTTTTTACTCTTTTTTTTGATTATTTGTTAAATGATTATGCATCACCCTGTAATAAACTCTCCATGTTCTCTTATAAATTCACGCTGGCACGAATTTATAATACACATCTCACTAAGTTTACACTTGAATCCTGCCTTATATCACATGATACAAGAATCTAGATCTGGTTTAATTACACTCCTTAAAACAAACTGCCCTAATTCCATCGATTCCTGATTTGTGTGTGTGTGTGTGTGTGTGTGTGTGTGAGTGTGTTCCTGTCCTGGGCTGCTCCTGCTGCTGTGGCTCCTTGCTCCCTCGGTGTGTATTTATAATCCTGTGACGAGGCGATGAAAAGGCAGTTTTTATTCTGACCTTTCTGGAACTGGGCCGGGTGAGAAAGCAGGCAGGGTATTTATAGGGTGTCTGTTAATCCATGCTTCTACATGCTCATGTGTCCCTGTAATGAGTCTGCATACTGCATTCCCGAAAACAAGGAGAACTGTATTTATATTCCAATAATACCCAGTCATCGGCCTTACTTAATGATGGTCTGATATGGACGCAAGGTTGTGATCGCAAAATAGCAAACGCTCATATAAGGGATTGCAGAACAGTTTCCTTAAAGCACACTCTCTCTTATTGATCTCACGCTGATCAGTGACATTCTCATAAATGATATACAGTTACAGATTCCACATTCAAATAATCAGCTGGTTTTCCAGGTGGGAAGTGTGTGTGTGTGTGTGTGGGGGGGGGGGGGGGGGGGGGGGAGACAGGACAGAAATAGATCAGACCTGAAGTGCTGGGAGATGAGCATGAGTTTCGGCAACCATCTACTCCTTTATATCCAGCTAATGTTATGGGATCCTGGCACAAGGTGCTTCCAGCTGACAACAAAACTAGTTTCAGTTTTTTCTCATATTAGCTCGCATGCAGTGTTACAAAGTAACTTGGATTACTTTTTTGATTACTGAGTAATCTAACGCGTTAGCTCCGCCATTCAAGTATTCAGTTACTTTTTCAAAAATGTAATCCGTTATTCAGACAATTTGTGTAATCCGTGTGCCAGACAGCAGTCATTCGCAATCCATTAGTGTGTATGTGTGTGTGTGTGTGTGTGTGTCTGAGAAAGTCGTCCTACAAGCCCCGCCCCGATAACCCCTCCCCCTCCCCTCTGTTATTCCTACTGTTACACCCCTATCTCACCTATGCGGTTCGACTATCCGAGGACCGGCGCGCGGAAAGATGGAAACCTAATCACAGCGCCAAAACTCTCAGTGAATCATGATGTACTCACGGCCACCGCGCGAAACCGCGTAGGTGAAATAGGGGGATTAGTAGTTAACAGATTATGGGCCAGACTTCATTGAGTGATGATGGTAGAATAATTATAAAGGTCTTGACTAAAACAACATGCATGAGGAAGCACAAAGGAGTTTTCATTTTCTGCAATGGGAAAGTACTCGAACTAGTTACTTTTATCAGAAAGTAACACTGTAATGTAACGGATGACTTTTTGAAGACAGTAATTTTCTAATGTAATTAGTTACTTTAAAAAGCAACGTCCCCCAACACTGCTCGTACATGAGCATTGTGTGATTTAATTGGTCTTTTGTTGGTCGATTCAATTATCTGAATCATTCGGTCAGTCCCCTACATACAAAAATTTGAGTTACGAACTTTCAAAGATAAGAACATGCATTCACGTATGTTTAATTACGGAAGTTAGATCACATGTCTGGCGTACAGTGTCACGTGTGTACAGCATGATTCCCAGGATGTCCGGTAGCAAGTATAAAAAAGCAGTGACGATGATGGTGGTACTGCTAAGAAGCGCCAATCAATAACAATGGAGACAAAAGTGAAGATAATTGAGACAATGGAGCGAGGGGAAAAGATGGCAGACATTGCTCGTTCTTTTAACATGGATCGTTCAACCATCGGCGCAATTCTAAAGAACAATGACACGATCATGGAACATGTTCATTATACTGTGTATAGCCAATTGTGTTAGTGGCAATTGTGTTAGTCCTAGTACCTAGACAATGTTTGTTGGACTTACGAACAAACTGGACTTATGAACGAACTCTTGGAATGGAACTCATTCGTATTTTCTGGACTTATTGTACTCATGTTTTGCAATAGTATCGCTCCTTCTTCCTTTGTTTTTATGATAGGTTGATGCATTACTACCACCTTCTGGACTGGAATGTGTGATCACGTAGTATAAGTTCTTTAGATACGTTTAGTGATTTCTAATTCTTCAAAATCTATAAGAAATATAGCAGTACTACTGATTGTAAGGTCACAGGTTCAAACCCCAGCACCACCAAGCTGCAACTGCTGCAACAGTACATTCTTCTATACAGTACACCTCAACTGAATCATGTCCACCAGTCCAAGCAGTCATCTGACCACAGTTTCTTGCAGCTACCTGTATCAACAAACTTGCCCGTGTTTCCATTCAGAATCACTTTTGGTAAAAGTTCTCTTTCTCTCAGTTTTTTCCAGATGATCCTTACCAATCCATCCAGAGTTGACCAGATAAATATAATGTTCCTGGCCTGTTTGACTGGACTTACTGTCCCTTGAGGTACACTATGTATGTGGACATTTTGGCATAACACTGATATGTGCTTATGGAACATCCCAGGTTTAATCCCCTTTGCTGTTATAATAAGCTGCATATTTCTGGGAAGGCTTACCAAGATTTTGGAGTGTGCTGTTCATTAACAGCTACAAGAGCATTAGCGAGGTACTGAGGCACTGATGTTGGTATGTTGAGGAGGCTCCAGTTCCAGTTCACCAAAAAGGTGTTCAGTTGGGTTGAGATCAGGGGACACTTCAAACTTTACACACCATGCTTTCACAGAGCTTTGTGCACAGACTCACTGTCTTAGGCCCCTTAGTTCCACTGATGGGGAAACTGAAATGCTACAGTGTACAAAGACATTCTAGTTCTGTGCTTTCAGTTCGGGGAACAACCACATGTGATATGTCCAAAAACCTTTGGCTATATAGTGTGCAAGGAAGACATGTGTCTGTGCATCAGACAATAGGCCATTTGATCATGATAAGGTCTCAATCCGTAAAGGGAACATTTTTAGTTTAAAGTCTTTATCAGTGAGTAATCACTTTCAGGACAAGCCTCTAGTGCACCTCAGACAGCTACTGAGCTAATTTATCATCAGCTGGAAGGTTGGTTCAGAGACATTAATCTCCGCCTGACCTGTAACCCTCTGGATATCTGAAAAACACCTGGCGTTCATGGTGAATTTGACAAAATAAATGTTTAATGAGTTCAACTTTTTTAGGTTATTTAATAAATTTGCTTTGGTCAATGACATTTTTAGATTTCGGATCTGATGCTGCACTCATTACCAGAATGCTCAAGGAATTTCGAGGCAAAATTTTTTTACAAGCTTCTCATTCTTCTTACCTTTGAAAGGGGCAAAACCAAAAAGGCTCCTCCTCCGCTGGACTCCACAATGACTGCCAGGAACTTCGGGTTGACTGCGCAGAACGAGCTGTCCCACGTCACCTTGGAAACCCGAATGTCATCGTAACTCTGCTCCGCCTTCGCAGCTTGACCAAAAACATGCCGGAACTTACTCTGGCGCACAATACTGCGACTCATCACTAGGAGAAAACGAATGGACAAAAAGAAACTTTTAGTTTACTCAGTATTTGTGATGTATGCTGCATATATTTATAACCTGTTGTTACTGTGAACATATATGAATTAATAATACAGAATATTGAACTCATAACTCAGCTGCATAGCAATGGACGACTCCAGGTTAAAGGAAAGATTAGAATTTGCACCTTGAGTCCATGGAGCCATTACTATGTCAGAGCTGAACGGTACAATCCAGAACATTGTGATGGTGCAGTGAATGCTTTCCTGCTACACATTAGAGCCCCTGATACCCCTTAGGAACATCTGAAGAGCATGGTGAATCTGGTGATACCCCTTAGCGGTGGTATTTTATCCAGGCTCAGACTCAGACAGATACTTCTAGCATGATAATGCACAATACCAAGCAAAGTATTACCACATGCTCAAAAATGTAATCTTTCAATAGGATCTCGGAAAGTTAATCAATGCTTCTCTCCAACAGATTGGAATTATTGCAATGAATACAGCGCTCTTGGAGCAGATAGGGTTAAGGGCCTTGCTCAAGGGCTCAACAGTTACAGTTTGGTGGTGCTGGGGCTTGATCCCTCAACCTTCCAGTTAGTAACCCAGAGCTTTAATCGTCTGAGCCGCCACTGCCCCAATTCAGGTTTCATTTGTGGTTGAGAAGAAGGGTGTAGTATTTAGGGTGGCATGGTGGCTTAGAGTGTTATTGCTGTCGCCTTACACCTTCAGGGTTGAGGGTTCAAATCTGAGCTCTGGTCTGTTTGCATGTTCCACTGGGTTTTCTCCAAGAAGTATTTTTTTTTTCCACAGACCAAAGGCATGCACTGTAGGAAACATTGGCTGTTTCCAAATTGTTCAACAGAGGTCAACTAACAGGCAGCCAGTGGCATTAAGTATTAACTACAGGACATGGGGAGTAATGTTGAAAACCACACCCTAGAATCAGACACTTCTGAAAAAAAAAATCAGAAAGCGAAAAAGAAAGTGGGCATTACAATAAAGTCCTGCTAGTCAAGGAAGCGTGTCGAGGACTGTAACTGGTTAGGGACACGCAAAATAAGTACTGTTTAATAAAATAACAATTTTCTTCAAATCTAACACCATTTGAAAAACTAAAACAATTTTGAAAATCTTAATAGTTATATAGTAAGCAAAAGAACTGATAGCTAGCACAAGAAACGAGTCATGCTAAGTCTGACGTTCTGTTAAAGCTCATTAAGCCTCTGCACATGAGATAATTCCTTGACATGATTTTGACTTCATTATCTCGGGAAAAACAAAGTGAGCTCCCAAGACAGTCTGTAACCGTAGGCATGCAATTTGTTGGCAACGTTTGGCTTTATTTGGCTGTGATGAGATTCTTTGCTTCTAACTTTTAAATAACTTGCAAACTTCGAGTGGACATTTCTGCACAATCTCTTATTCAGCAAAAATAAATAAATAAATCAATGAATAAATTTTTTTTATGAAATGTTAAAATGAAAAGAGCAGAGATTTCGCTCTGCAGTGATGGTTTCTGCTGTGAATTTTCTATTTACGTTCAACAAAATCTAACAAAAACATCTGTTTGATCATTTTGAAAACAGTTCTAGTTGTTGTTTTTGTTCTCTGCAAAAGTGAGAATCACACTGTTTAACACATGAATGCTTTAATATGTTTAAACTATACAAATGCACAATTTTGTTTAAGTGTTGTGATGAGATGCATCATGATTGCAGTGTTAGCTGATATGGGAGGCAAAACTAAGATTGCCACATTATACCTAAAAAAATAATAATAATAACTTGACACAACCAACTGACCAACAGACAAAACGACTGACCAGAGACAATGGAGATAATTGATGGCTTTGTTGTATTTCCTGTTACTGGCCACCAGTTCTGGGTAGCTTGTGTGATATTTATGCAACATAGATGTATAAAAATACCTTTATATTGTATAAAATCAGCCATATAAAAAAAACAGGAAAGGTGACGACTCCTAGATAAAACTATAACAGGTTTAAATTAACATCAAATGCTGTTCCATAAAACAAAAACACCACAAGGGGATTTTTCTTGCTCTCCGAGGACAATGAGAAAAAAAGAAAAAAAAGCCAGAAGGGTCGGTCCATGAACAGCGTAAGCTGCTTGTACTTTAGATTCTTTTCCCTCTTACTCTCACCATGTGCTTGTTTCGACTCTTACCCCTTTTTCCTGTTCTGAATTTATGTTCGTTCTCTCCTCACCTTCAAAGCCTTATTCTCTCTCTCTCTGTCTCTCACGCTCTCTCAGTTCTTAATCAATGATAAATGCAATACATTTCAAAATAATACAACATACATGTAAATCCACCTCACTTGCAGTTCAGACTGTTGCCAAAGTTCTTCTGACTTGCTGTGTGTATCAAAGGTCTTCAGAAACTCAAATTTATGTGGCTGCTACATATTCTTTTGATTTCTCATAAATCACTGATAAGTCACGCCTTGGCAACACCCGGTCGCTCCACAAAAAAAAAAGAACGATGGCCTGGTCCTGGGTTCGAATCCTGGCCTGAGGTCTGTGAGCATGGAGTTTGCATGTTCTCCTTGTGTATGGTGAGTTTCCTCCGGGTTCACCGGTTTTCTCTCACAGTCCAACAACATTCATTTTAGGTTAATTTTTTTTTATGCGTTATAGTGTGTAAATGTCTGTGTGAATGTTAGCATGGTCATACAAATGGAAATAAATACAATGGTCATTATTGGCATCTACGGTCCCTCGTTGGACTACAGAAGTTCCTAGATGGACGGATGGAAGGAAAATACATTAACACAATTTTAAACATCTATTTATTTTGTATTGAAGATCTTACCAAAAGTACCTTGTTAGAGTGTTAAGTCTGACTGTGTTAAAGTAAATGTGATGGATAGACAGACAGACAGACTATAGTGATCCCGAAAGAGATTTTAAAAAGACCACTATCAATTATTACGACATGTAATTCCCTTTTTCATGAAAAAATGAAACACCAAGTCATGCTGGATCCTCATGCCAAATCTGCTTAAAGTGATCAAATCAACAAGTGGTTGTGCAATTATTGATCAGCAATTCCCATATGTTTGTATTCATATATTAGACTCATTAAATACTGCTTCAGGTTTTGAAATTCCATTTCTTCATATCGCTCCGTTTTCATTTAAAGAGCTTTCATTAGGCTTAGTTTGATCCAACAATAAAAGTGCCGGTGTGTACTTTTGTGTTTTGCTGTTGCCTAGCCGTCGCACAACTGTGTTAACCCGTCATGATGTTATTCTGGGAAGCTACGCGAGACAGATGCAAGAAACAAACAGGCAAGCTTCTACAGTATCACGAACAAAATGACACCCTTCTTAAGCTTCACATGGGATCAGTAATGAACAAGGCGTATCTGCCGAGTGATCCTCGACTTGTCGCTAATTTATGTTCCTCTAATTGCAAACAGGTCTGAACAGATGAGCTTGTTACAACTGACAGTAAACTAGAGCTGTTCATGAGGCAAGTGACAGGACGGATTCGTTTCAGATAAACAGCAAAATTAAAGAGAAATATAAAGGATATAGGATATGACTTGAAACGCAGCAACACACTTGCATAGAGTGACACACTCATGTATGAACACTCCGTTAATCCAAGTTTTGCCTGTTCTAGGCTAATTTTATCTGCAGCTCTTTAAAATCCCAGTGACGCAATGTAATAGTCGCTATAGTGCAAAAACATGACCGTTTAACACATTTGTGAACAATGTACTGTATGTTGCATGTTTGCATGACGAATAAATCGTTTTCTCTTCAAATTACTCTTTGATTCAGTTGATTCGATTGTTGAGCATGAACGGAACGATCAATTTGACACTATTTAGGTCTTTTGTAATTAAAAGTGCTATCTGTCTGAAGGACACTTGCACTTTTTTTTGCACTTGTATTGGATGCATGACTAGCTCCATTTATGTACAGTATGTGTGTGAAATGTAATTGGGTCTTAATGACGTTGCTAATCATTATCACAGACAGAAACTTTTACTTTAGTCATAGTTATCCAAGAAATAAAACAAAATGTTCTGAAGTGTTTCTTTTATACATAGCAGATTATTATAGCAGCTATAAACATTCATTCTCTTACCAGTCTCTCTTAAAATTAAGACATAAGACTTTTTTTTTTTTTTTTTTTTTAAGTGTACACCATATGTATTTGGACTGTGGGAGAAACCCAACAAAAACATGGCAAGAACAACAACTCCATGCACACAGACAAGAGGTGAGACTCGAACACCCAATGCTAGAGGTTTTGAAGGTTTCTTCCCATTCTTCCTTTCCCATGTCAGGGACTTTTTCCTCAGCTTGCTCATCAAGGACAATCTGACAATTATGAGTTGCACATATTTCCTCACACTTTTCACACTCATTACCATATATTTTTTTAATTCTGTAAAGCTGCTTTGCTTACCTTTGTTAAAAGCACTCTATAAATAAAACTGAACCGAATTGAGTCGCAAGGTAATACTAAGGCGCCGTGCCACTTTAATCAGTGACAAATCTATGACTGTTGTCCAGGCTGCTCTTATAGAGCCTTAAGAGCAATATGATTCAAACATTTAACAGATGTAATAGTATAGTAGATATCGACCACTCAGACTCAGGCGTGACGGATTGTGTCCGATTAACAGCCATGAAATAAATAACACATGAAATCACAAAATTAAAAAAAACAAAAATGCATCATAAAATAAATGAATAAATCTTGAGAAAAAAAAAACATAAAATACACACAGTGCTGTGAAAAAGTATTTGCCCCTTCCTTATTATTTTTTGCATATTTGTCACATTTAAGTGATTGAGATCAACCAACATATTTGAACATTAGATAAAGATTTTAAATGATGATCTTTGTGCAATATTAAAATGTGTTTGATGATGTCAATCATTTAAGTAAAACGAAAATCAAGGAACTGCAAATAGGATTTTAAATAAAACGTTTAAATCGCAATTTAATAAATTACTTTCAAATATTTAAGCGTCAATTTCAACATTTTATGCATTCAACATTTATGTTTTTGGAACATTTATTTACTTATTTCTCCTTTAAAATATGTATATAATTGCATATCTATCTATTTGTTTATTCTTGTCATGTCACACCCTACATAGTGGAGATCACAGTTCTGACCATATAGTTTATCACTATCTTTTTTTCCTCTCCTTCTTAAAGCTGCTCAGCGAAATGAATCAAACCACGCGGTTCACTTAAACCGGAATCGAATCTGGAACCCGAGTCCATCGCTTGAGCAAATGACATGGGACACTTTCCTAATATAGTCATGCTGAACTGCCTCTTACCCCCCTAACCACCACCACCACCACCACCCCCGCCACCTCCAGTTCCCCCACCTCTCACATGGGGGGGTCAATGCACACAACAGACCCGCTAAGGAAGAACCACACAATAATACTCCTCCTCGGCCCCTGCTCCCCCTGGCCATTTGCCAGAAATATTCCTGTCCTCAAACCCCCCCCCCCCCCCAGTAAACCCCGCGTGCGCAGCGTGCTCCAGATCTGACAGCCCGGGAAGAAGTGCGCGAGCAGCGGCGCGCGCTGGCGCACTCTCACGCGCAAACCGTGACGCGGCAGTATTTATTTATTTATTTATTTATTTAATACTCTATAATCAAAGCGCCTCGCGAGCTCGTTCACACTACCACAAGCAAAAGTCTTACCTCTGTGCTTGTCTTATATACACCAGTTTGTTTTATTTCTCAAATGCTCCTCTCTCTCTCTGTTTTTTCTTTTTTTGTGTGTGTGTTTTTGGTCAGAAAAGGTGCAATTCCTTCCTCGTTTTGTTTTTGAATTCCAAGTGAGAGAGTTTGTAAAGTCGTAAAAATAAAATAAAAAAATAGGCAAAACCAACTCCGCGTGCTGGTGTCCGGGCGTCCACTGAAAGAAAAGAGAGAAACAGATCCGGGCTGAGTGGAGACTGGGTTAGGGAATGGAGAGAGAGAGAGAGCGAGAGAAGGGGGGGGGGGTGTGATTCTATTTTAGAAGCACCTCCATCTCCCGCGACGTCGAGGATCACGTGCACCGCTAAACTGTTCTAAGGACAGTTGTAGAATCGCAGAACTGGTTCGGTCAAATACGCCAGCTTTCTAGAACTGTTCTCAGAACTGTTTCCGTACAACACGTAAAACGTGACACAATAGAAGACGCTCATGGACTCTGCTGATTCAGACACCGATTCTCTGAGGACTGAAAATCCTAATTTTGTCCCTGAGCCTCCAATAACAAAAGTGTACTCCATATTAGTTAAGCCTTTTTTGTCATATACATTATTGTATAGTGAAATCTTTTCCCAAATCCCAGTATAACTAGTGTCAGAGCACAGGGTCAGCCATGATACAGCGTCCCAGGAGCAGATTGGGTTAAGGGCCTTGCTCAGGGACTCAACAATGGCAACCTGGTGGAGCTGGGACTCGATACATCAACTGCCGTTCCAGCCGCTTAGCAAACAATATGACTGCAAATCAATCCCTGGCTCTCCGTTCTCACCCAAATGAGGATGGGTTCCCTGTTGAGTCTGGTTCCTCTCAAGGTTTCTTCCTATTACCATCTCAGGGAGTTTTTTTTTCACCACCGTCGCACTCGACTTGCTTATCAGGGACGACCTGATCATTTTGGTTCAACACATTTCCTCAGACATTTTATCCAGATTTCCCCAATTTTCTTTTGATTCTATGAAGTTGCTTTGCAATAATGATCATTGTTAAAAGTGCTATACAAATAAAATTGAACTGACTTGATAAAAAGATGCTGTCTATACTTAGTCGGAATTTTCTATCACCTCAGATTTAAAAAAAAAAAAGTGAAAACAAATACTAATTTTGCTGGCAAAGTAAGCAGTTTTAGGTAATCACCTGATCCCTGAAAAACAGATGGATAACTTGTCGCCAACTTGCAGAAGAGACACATCTGTCTGTGGGAACTGTACACACAATCATTTACCAACACTACTCGCAGATTACAGGAACTCAGCTGAGAGTTATTGCCATATACATACAGTCCTGACCTCGATCCAAAACATTTCCACATATTTGAGCCTAGCATTTTAGTATTTCAGACGTGAGGCAGAGAGCCGGATCACGGCATACTGAGAAAACTTGATTGTACCATGATTGTATCCAAGCACTAGTGAAATGCTAAGATAAGTCCATTAGTGTAACAGGGGTTTTGGTTTTTATAACGGTGTTCTATTATTCAGAACAATCAAAAGTCCCGGCTTGACTTGAACATCGCTCGTAAATAGTCAAGGTAAAATTGTGTAGGATTTAAAATTAGCATATTGTGGGGTCTATTACTGGCTTGTTTTCTAGACAAGATGTTGTTGGACCATTTTTTGTAATATCATTGGATATACTAGACATAAGATAAAAACTACCTAACTGCCTCTTCTCTTTTTTTCACCCTGTCCCTGAATGGTCCTATATCTATTATGTCCAACCTATAGGCTTTATTTTAATGCATGGAGTTTCTTTCTTAGTGCAGTTTCGTTCGTTGTTGCTTTCCAGGATATTTTGTTTCCACCCCCAGTTGTTAAAGATGAAATGTCATAAGTAGAATATCTAATGTGACAGAATCACATATATTTGTTTTGTCTTAAATGTTCTTTAATTGTCACAGTTTAAGTAGATTAAAAAGAAAATCCAGTTTTACAAGGAACAGGAAAAAAAAAAAGACAAAATTGCACGTTCCATCATACAGGCCACCTTAAATACACACTCAGCCAGCATGCATCCAGATTACAAACCACAGATTAAAAAATGTAAAACATAATAAAAAAGATAAAGTGCATTTTAAAAACTCCCTCGCATTTGCTTATATATTACTTAAAAAAAAGGAGAAACTGCACTTAAGAATTGGACACGGGGGGGAAAAAATAGGTGCACACGCACATTTACATATACAGTCATAAACGTCCATTAAAAATGAATCTATACATACATCCACTAAGCCCCAGAGATCTACATTCTACGTACCACAGGACTTATTCCATTCTTAACTGAGCTTAACATGCACGCTAATCAGACATCCATAACAACTTTGCTTTCATTTACATATCTGAATGGTGTGTTTTAACATTTATTCATCCGTGTCTCTTTAAATCGCGCACACACACACACACACACACACACACACACACACACACACACACACACACACATTAAATCCCCAGACAATTGAGAATCTATTTCAGTTCAAGATCATTCTGCAGAACGCAATTGCCGGCTGAGAGGAAACTCTACATTTATCACTTGTGTGTAATAAACCATCTGACAGATATTGTGCAAAGTGAGGATCAAACTTTTTTTTTTTTTTTAACCAGAATTTTGATTCATTGCTGATGGGTCCGGGATTAAAATTTGTCCCATCAACCCCATCACAAAAACCAGTAACTTCTCTAATCGCTAGCTTTGTGCTTCTTACTGTATATCTGATCACAGGCTCCGAAAGCCACCTGGCAGTTTTGTATTATTTCTGGTTTTTATAAGGCCCACTGAGGTATGTGTGGAGAAAGAGAAAGAGAGAGAGAGAGAGAAAAAACACATGCACACAGCACAAACACATGAGGAAAACAACAGCCTGGGTCACATGGTGTGATAGTAGGAGTTCGAGGGTCGTTTTTGAAGCCTCATCAAGGGATGAGTCCTCCCATACTGTTGCCGTGTCGCCACTGATATTAAGGCAGGCGCTGGCACTGGAGTGTACGCTGAATCTGAGACATTTCTTTCCCTACAGCATTCGTTAGACGACGGTGAGACTGGCAGTGGCATGGGGACCGTGTGCTCTACTTCTCCAGACTGGCAGTTTTCCAACCTTTTATGCAAGTCTGATCCAGCTGAAGGGAGACGAGATGTGCAAGACGGAGGGAGGGAGGGTGTCCGTCTGGGTAGAATGCGCTTCTTTTTTGAGGTATCATCGGTAAAAGAATGAGGGCGTGGCTTTGCAGTGCTTGGGGATGAAGACGCGGGACTCCCCTCCAGTTCGCTCAGGTCGTTAGCTGACAGGTCGAGGGAGCCTAGCTTAGCCAGGGAGGCCGATCTCTTGATCAGCGAGGGCGGGGTCAGACCGGCATGACGCATTCTTGCCTCTACCTCTTTGGCTCGTTCTTGAACAACCCACCCTCTTTTCTCTTCTTTTCCAGACCACGGGTGGCTCGGCCTCTTGTCCGATGTGCTGCTTACCTGGCAAAGGAACGCACCGAGCTGTCTCAGGGTCTCCAACATCTCCCTCAGGTGGTCTTGTGAAAGGCATTCGGTGCCTGTCTCCTCCTCCGTGACACCCCTTAACTTAAAAACGGCTTTTGGAGACGAACTGGATGGAGTGGAAAGGCTTTGCTTCAAGTGTAAGAGGCTCATGTCCGTCTCTAGGATTCCAGTGTGTCCACGCTCTTCTTCCCTGAGTCTTATTTTGCACCCTTTTCCCATCCCCTCCTCTACAGTTAAAGGTTCCTCCTTCTCTGTTTTTGTCTCAGTCGTTTCCTCAGGCCGATGGTGGTGGGCTGGCACAGTGCTCAAACCGGGGAAGAGGTATGAATGAGGTGAAGTGTTCTCAGTTCTGTCTCTGGTGCTACCGACGGAACGCTGAGAGGGAGAGCCGGGAGCACCTGATAGCAGCGTTGACGAGGAAACGTCTTGCTTCATCTTCTGTTCTAGCTGCCTGGTGGCTCGCCGCACCGTACCCTTTGACCAGTCGCCTTGGAGGGCTTCTCCGAGCTCTACGTTCTCCTCTTGCGGTGAGTTTTTGACTACCTTCTCCTCCTCCTTCTCCTCCTCCTCCTCCTCCTTCTCCTCCTTTAAGCTACTGAGATCAGGCTGGCTGGCAGGAGAAGGAGGAGGAGTTGTGCTGGGCCTTGTGGATTCCATTTCTGAGACTGTGTTATAAACCAAAACACTGCTGGTCTCCTGAAAAAACAGAAATAAAACTGATTAAGGCTAGGAACTGAAGTGATATTACTACAGGCGAATTTCCACCTCAGAAACCTTTTCAGGAACTCAAGAATTGAATTGAAGCAGGATTGAAATAAGGTTCTGAAACTATTTCCAATAACCTTATCAGCTCTAGGTTTTAATTGACTTAATGTGAGTTTCACAAAATGACTCCAATATAATAAAGAGTTATATTGTACACAAGCAATGACTCAAGCTGGATTACAACAATACCGAGCAGCCCGTCAGCAATACAATGACCCCGAGGTTTGGCAGAAATTGAAGCAGATGTGAGCACAAGGAATGACAATTCTGATTCATGAAACTGAGAAGTGCGTTTATGAATCAACTTCAGATGCGCTGATGCAAGCTCCTGACCACTACTTCCTTTTTTATAAGTCATATACATGCAGCATGCCCCGTGTTACCCTCATATACAGATGAGTGAAAAATGAAGGAAAGAACAGCACAAAGACACGTTCCTACCACATACTTTTAATCTTTTTGCACAAAGTTGCAAGGAAAGAAGTCCATTTGCTAAATTGAGTCTGTGGTATTTTTGTCAACCCTGACGAAAATAAAGATGTCCTCGGAAATGCAATAAAACAGAGGAACAAAAGGATTTCTCCAGAGGTTGTCTTCACAATCCTTTCTCACTCTCTTCAAGAATTGCAAAAAAAAAAAAAAAAAAAAAAGGAATAATGTTTTTTGATTTTTGTTGTTGTTGATATTTTAATTAACTTTCATAATGAATAATGTCATTAATTAATGTGTACAAGAATGCTGTGAAACTTTAGTTTCTTTAATTAATGTGAATGAAGAACTGTCTGTGTGAGCAAGTACCAAATATTCACCACAGAAGCTATATAATGAGCTATATAAAAGTAGGACGCTATTAATCAAAATAAGTATTGATGAAAATAAGTTGGCGTTAGGGTCAAAATTTTAAAACGTCACCTGCATTTTAAAACGTTACCTGTAAACTCTTTTAAGGTATTAATGTAGTCAAACATTCTGAGAGTAAAGGGAGCTTTCACCACATTCCAGAATTTCATCTTTACTTGGTGTAAAACTGAGATTGTAGAAATCATCGCTGTAAAAATAAAAGCTGGATCATAGACTCCAAAAATAGGCAGAATTCCTTGTGTTGACTAATGAAGTGTAAGGTCTAATAAATACTAAATCCATGCCTTGATCTCCACCTACACTAAACTACTAAATCATACACTCTAATAGATACTTAATACAGAGCTAAATCCCACAATGCGCACTAAACCACAAGGGCTACAATGAGTATTTAAATCCAACTGAACGACAGGTAGTCCCCGACTTACGAACGAGTTTGAGTTTGAATTTGTTCAAATCCAACAAAGTGAGTCTTATACGCCTTTGCCACAAATATCCAATATAAAGCCTACCAATCCACTTGACTAAATCTGTTCCCTTTCCCCACACTGCCATCATGTGGCCAAGACCCGGAATCGCGCGTAAGGAAACGAATCTTGCACAAATGTAACTTTGTCGTCTCTGCGCCTTTAAACCGCGAGGGGAATCCCGGACGCCATTTCGTCTCAGAGCTGCTTTCCACCGTATTGGACTGTGAACTCTGTTTTGTTAAGGTTTTTTTTTCCAAAATTAGGATTATTCACCATCAGGACAGCTTTACAGGACAGACATTTATTAACATTGTGATCTCAGACTGATTCATTGAAACCAGTGAGGGCAACTCCTTTACATTTAGGCATTTGGCAGACGCCCTTATCCAGAGTGACTTATATTTTTTATCTTATTACACATCTGAGCAGTTGAGGGTTAAGGGCCTTGCTCAAGGGCCCAACAATATCCTGCATATCACAGAAGTATGCACAGCAGATTCAAAGCGTCTGAAGTCACAGGTCTCCAAAACACTGGTATATCCATAGCAAATCATGAGGTGTAGTGGGTACTTAAGTAAGTAGGAAGTCCTAGGTAGGTCATAAGCACATTTGAACATTTCTTAGCTAATCCGTAGCCGAGCAACCAAAAAAACCATCCACGATTTCACCTGGGGACAATTTATCACGCTCTATCAAAAAGTGTGTGAATACAGGAAGCTCATTTTATACATAATTTTACCAGATAAAAAGCATAAAAGGTTTGATGCATAAAATTGCACATTTTTAAAGAAGGTCATACAAACTGACCACTTAATTAGAAACACCAGTGCAGACTTTGCTCTCCTTAGTTCTTCTTCATGGCATGACAGTTCTCAAACTGTCATGCTATGGATCTTCTTTTCTATCACACGCCACATTACCTCTAGTTCCTGACTCGTTTCTTCACGTTTTTCATGCGTTACACACTGCTCCTATGCACTGGTCCATCGTTCCTAATAAACTGGCCAGCAAGTGTACAATAAGGAGAAAAAAATTAGCACTAACTGTTGGGTCCATTGCACACTTCACACTTTAATATTAATTCATGTTATTGGTAATGTTCATGGTCCTGACCCATGTGTTCACTCCTTTCCATTTAGTTCCTCAAAAGGTTCTGCAACCTTGGTGGAAACAAGCCTTAAGTAAAGAATACCAAAGGATGACTGACAGCACATGGACCAACACCATCATGGAAATGGGGAACCCCATGCAGCATTCCTTTTCACCACAGGGTGGCAGCCAATGACATGAGTTCAAACTCAAAGCACGGTTACGGCGGGGTGTGGGATACCGATACACCTGAGTTTAAACAGAAATGTCGGACTTACTCTCGGCAACGCTACTCCCTTGCTGAAATCAAAAATTATAACAGTGACTTAAACATAGGTTTTAATTTAATTAAGTAAAAAAAAATAAAACTTTTTTTTTAATAGGCTTGTGCGACATTACAATGACATGATCAGTATGAAAAGATTGAGAATAAATACAAAGAATATTTAATTTGCTGTAATGATAAAGTTTGCTCTTTTGTATTTTATCAAATTAAACTACAATTTTAGTTTAGTTTTTTTCCCCTTTGGTTAGTTTTGCATTTATTTGCTTGTCGAAATGATGTCAGGCTTGTGTTTGATATTTTAAATGTCATTCAGGAAGAAAGCGTCTGACCCTCATTGGACGTCAGACCGTCTGCGACAGCTTTTAATAGTTTTGCTCTAATTTGGCAATTTGCTTTAAATTTGTTTTTTTGTTGTTGTTTTTTTTTCAAATCTATTTGCTCAATATTGGAGGTATTTGTTCCGACAGACTCGAGTTCTAAAGTTGTTGGAAAACTTTTAGATGTTTCATCCGATTATGATTAATTAGGAAAATCAATATCGCACAAGCCTAATATTTATAAAAAATAAAAAATAAAACACAGAAGTCAAACATAAGCTTTTAACACATACACACACAAATACCTTTTTCTGTTCCTCTTCCCTTTTAACGGCGTGCTCAGGAAACGTGAGCTTCTGCTCCTGGTTTGGACTTTTATCTCGCGGGTTCTGTTGCCCCGCCTGCTCAGAACTCCCACGGCTCTGAGCCTCCTGAGAGAGGCCGAGGAATTTCTCTCTGGCACTGAAGAAATCGATGCGGTCGGAGCTCAGATCTGACGGAGGGGAAGCAGAAAGGCCCGCTTCCTGTATTGTGGCACTGGGGTGTTGGTGGTGGTTATTGTCCTTGGCGTGACCTAGCCCTGCAGAGTTCATGTCTGCGTCAGGCACTTGCTGGCTGAATTTTTGCCTAAGTTCAGGCACCTGTGTGTGCTGCCCTGCAGCTGGGGAGGAAGAGGAGGAGGAGGAGGAGGAGTTCGGGGCAGGTCTGCTTGGCTCGGGGGTTTTACTTCTAACGCACCCTGTTCTGTTAGGGGAACACACATCTGGCTGCTCTTGGCAGACAGGTTTGGCCTCTGCATCTGGGTTGAGCGTGGGCGACGAGGCGGGGTGATGAAGAGCAGCGGGTGGATGAGGCCGGCTCACCGGGACCGTTTCTGCCATGTTTACGGGCGCCGAAGTGGGTCGCGCACCAGGCACTACTGTAGCCGCTCGGGGTTTAGGGGGCTCCTCGGCGGTGAGGCTCTCTTCGGAGTTGCCGAGGCCGTTCGCAACAGGCGCCTCATGGGCGCGATCCTTTCTCTCTCCTGCAGGGGCCGAGGAAGGAGTGAGCGTCTGGAGGAGCTCCTGCAGGGACGGAGACGCCTGGCTCTGGTTGCGGGGATTGGAGCGGCCCAGCGACTGCGCCCCGGGAGCTTTGACGAGCGGCTCGTGGAGCTCGGACAGGTTGCTGTCGGAATGGGAACGCCACAGTTTGTTGTGCCTCTGCCTGCTGTTGAGGGAAGAAGGAAAGAAACGAGGAAGTACAGAAGAGAGAGAGAAACAAAAGAAGAGGTTCAATAATTGGAACACCACCACTCTGCTCTGATGTAAATCCGCATACTGATTTAAACAAACCTCTCCTATCCTCGGCCTCTAGCCTGCACTCAGTGACTGTGAATATACCTGGAAACATCTTTAAGAGTTCTGCTTGATTTCAAGCACTGCCTGTTATCAGTAAGATCAGATGTATAAACACCAACAAACAACACCTTTCAGAGTCAGGCAGCTCTAATCACATTCAACTTTCTGCAGCCTGAACATCAAAAAAACAGGAAATGACTTCTTCACGTCTGTTTCAAGCCCTACTTCATGCAGTAAAATTTATTTCTAGCCATTTTCGTCTTGCAAAAGTGTGCACAAAACCACATCGTTCACATGTAAGTGCGCTCTCTGCAGGTGTAAACATGAAAATGTGAAATGTAACATAACTGCTCCTGTAAATATAAAGTAAAGTGACACCCTAACTAATGACACTGCAATGGCTCTCATAACTGAGCTCAGGTGAAATAAAAAAAAAAGCGAATCCTGTACATTTGTTTTGAAACATACAGTATGTACCATTAAGCACATCAGTTGGGAACATGCTAAGGTGACTAGATTGTGAATGAACATGTTCTCATTTTAATGTTTATGTAAATAAATTTGTTTCTAGTTATTCAGGCAGCCTCTAAGCCTCCGTTCGTTTTGTATGTATGCAAATGAACCGCATATACCTGGCCAACAGGATGCCCTGGTACTCCTCTAGCTGCCTCATAAACGAAGGGTTGGGTTTGGTCACGGCGCGGCGCTCTTTGACATAGTCGAAGGCTTGTTCCAGGTCCCAGCCGTACTCCTTCATGGCGTACGCTATCACGGTGGAGGCCGAGCGGCTCACGCCCATCTTACAGTGCACCAGACACTTGGCTCCTGCTTTCCTGCAAAGATGCGTTGAGTTCTTTGTTATAGATGCGGGATGCTGGTAGAGAGAAGCGGATAAGACTGAACAGGTAAAGAGAAAGAGTGTGATCCAGATCACAGCAAGTGATGTCAAAACAAGATTAATAAAAGGCAAAAGGGACATGGCGACTAAAACATGCATCCATGGCGTGGAGCGGCGGTTAAACTTACTTGGCTCTGGAGATGAATTTGTACGTGTCGTTCCAGTACGCGAGCAAATCCGTGGCCTCTTCATCGTACACGCGGATGTTGTGGTACTCAAACAGACCGGGGAAGAAGTTATCGATCTCCCGCGTCACGTTGAGGATGTACTGAACCCTGACGATGAAAAGAAAGCATGGTTTTGCTAACATGGTTTTGTATTTGCATTAATGATTGTATTTGAGCGTGATGGATGGATGGATGGATGGATGGATGGATGAATGGGAGAGAGAGAGAGAGAGAGAGAGAGTTGTCTCTATTTGTCGTACCCGCTGTTCTGTAGCTCTTCCAGATTCGACGCATTCCATTCCGAACCCTTGAAACGAACCCAGACAGACTGTTAAAAACTGAATGATGCTAAACGTCCGAGTCAGAGATTAAACATTGCTGTAAATGGAAAGTGTAAAATGAATGCAATAATTACCAGGTACACATGCTCAAAGATCTCAGTAGGGCTGTCCATCTGCCCCAGGATGACAATGATCTCGTTATCGATGAACTCCTTAAACTCTCGCAAGGTACACCCCATCTGCATTTCCAGTTCTGTGCGGATCTGATAGGACAGACATGGAGTCATGAAGCATGTTTAGAGGATTCAAGATTTTATATTCAAGTCTTCAGTAAATCTGTTTTTTTTTTTTTCTTGGCTAAATGATATTTGTGGTAAGAAATGTTACCGTTATACAGGGTGGGCCAAAAGTCTGGATTCGTAGGAACTTTTCATCACGTTGCTTTTTTTAATATCAGAATCAAGATGATACTTCAAAACTAATGACAGAAGATGCAACAGAACCAGACCTAACACCAGGAGTCAGGAGCTGATCAGAATCCGTCCAGAACAAAATGGTTGAACTAAAGCAGGAAATCATCTCTGTGTGTCGCAGCATCAGCATTACGAAAGCTTCCGCATTCAGAGGATCCAAAAATGCTGCAAAGTCGGAGGTCTGCTTTGTTCACTTTTCAATCATTTCTCATTTTAAATATGTTTTAAAAAATCCATGAATCCAGATTTTTATGCCACACAGTATAGCTTTTAGTAATTAATGGTGGAATTGATTCATTGACTCTGGAACTACGGATACAAATATCATTATATAAAAACATGTTGAAGCAGTTATATAATAGCCTTACAAAAACAAGCATAAATTATCGTAAAAAAAAAAAACATTAAAATTTAAATTTGACTTAATTTGTCTGTCCAATTTCACTTAAAAAAAAAAAATGCGTACTCATCTTTTCCAAATTAGGGGGGTAAAAAACAAGGATAACGCCTCATTCACTTAAAATTCCTACTTGGAAAGTTGGGAAGGTCTCCTCAATTACAAGTTCACCCAAATGGTTTTGTACATTTTGTCCTAGTCTGAAGTTGAAGATTTGATTTGAACTTACAACCATTAGTTGAATGCAGAATTATAAATTACAATGTAGGAATGGCAAATAAATATTTCATTTAATTTTCATTTGCCTGCTTGGTTAATACTGTGATCCATCCCTAAAATGTTTCACACTAGTTTAACATAATGTACAGTGAAAAATTCTCCTCTAATTTAAATCCATCATTTGACATTTTGACAATCCTATTAAGTACATGAAACAAGGACGTCGCATAAATCCAGCTTCATAGGGTTAATGAATACTTAACAAACCAAGTTCTGTAAATAAATGCTTCTGTTTTGCCCTTTTTTTTTTTCCTCCCATGACTCTGGACGTACGATGCGCCTTTGTTTGTGTACAGATATACAGTATACTGTATGAGGAAAGTGTGTTTGCACCCACATCTTTAGAGGTGACATTCTCCAGGTCTTTCTGCGTCATGATCTCTCGTAGACGTGTCTTGATCAGCCGCTCTGTTCTCTCTCGCTCCGTTGGCCTAACGACACATACATAACATTACATTATATAGGAGATAATTAAACGATAATACTTTTTTTCCCCACATACACTCACTAAAGCAAAAACAAGAAGCAAGTAAGAAACTCATCTATTACTGTTTACACATATCATATCATAAAAGTTTTTTTTTTTTTAAACATGATAGTTGCTGAACATATTGTGCAAACTGCCAGTCTGGCTTGCGATAACGTGCCCACAAACAGGAAGTGTAAAAGAGCATGTGTGTCTGGCTGCTGAGGGAAGTGTCTGATCTCGGTCCTCTCTGTGGGTCGAACTGCAGAGCTATCAGACGTTTAGACTTCCTTTCTGATGTACTTGTTGGAAACCGCAGTCTCTCATACGTCTGTGTGTGCAATCAGCTGGCACGCGAGACACACTGCCATGCCACTTGTTTTACTAAGCATGAGCACTGATGTGACTTTTTTTTTTTAACCCGAGAGCCAGCGTATCAGCGCTTGGGAGCACAAACTTTTGAACTTTTGTCAGTGGGAAGTGAGAGTTTTAGTGGGCAAATTTTAGCTCTGTTTAAAAAGACTTCTGTGTTTAGATCCAGCCAAAACCGGTGATTCATTTACATACACAGTACTGCGCTAAATGTCTTCGACTTATTAAAAGATTCATTTTACTTGCTCGTAATGTAAATTTGACTGATATTCAAATCAAAATGCAACTAAGAAGCCATCTTCTGACTAAAATCACACACGTTTATCCATTCTGTCTCTCTCTCACGCATAACCTCGCTCCTTTTTATTTATGTATGCCGTCTTGAAGGCGCTCTTTAAATGAGTCCTGGCTACCGGAACGGGTAAAGGGGAGGAATCATGTCGCGTACACGTCAGAAAAGAGCACGGGTGAGTCGGCGCGGTGCGACTGCACATCCTGCATGGCGTTCCACTCGTTGATGTGGACCTGGTCTGAGGACATGCGGCTCTGGTAGTAGCTGACCCAGGTCAGGAAGAGGCTGCCGGGGAAGTAGTTATGGCAGCGAGCGACCTCGCACGCCTTGTGCAGAGACTGCAGAGCCGACCTGGACAAGACAGAAGAGGAAGTGAGCGATCATGGTGAGCGATCGAGGGAGAAAAAGACAAGACAGGACGCTGTTCAATAGAGTCCTTATCGACACTGGACACTTACCACATGGCCTGGACTGAGACGGGCTTGAAAACGTGGATCCTGGTATCCGTGGACACGCTGAACCCCCTGTGAGAGGAAGGCAAGAGTGTGAAATTTAACATTAACACGTCCTGGATGAGTTCAAACGCTAAAGGTTTAGCGTTTAAAGGTTTGACTTACCCGTCTCCATCCAAATGGATTAGCGTGTCACTCCAGAGAGGAAGCACCAGGCCTATTGAACAGGAACTACACACGCAAAAACACACAGTGAATATTTCATCTATAATCTGGATTCTAATCAGCGACTAACTCTAACGGTTCACACACACACACACACACACACACACACACACACACACACACACACACACACTGACCTGTCCAAGGGGCTGAAGTCCATGCCCAGCACCACGCTCTCCTCAGTGTCCTGCCGTCCATTTGTGGTCACTATAACCATGTAGCGTGTGCATTGAGGGTGCACGCTTTCCAACCGCACCGCCTGTCCAGACAGCACACGGTCAATATAACCACTTATTCTGATCGCAGCATGGTCTTGCCACTATTAAACGGTAACATGAACTGCTATAGAGGGGAAAAACAAAAATGTGTTTTTGCATCATTCACCAGACGGATGTTGTCCTCCGGCCGCAGCAGAGTGAACATAGTCTGCAGGTGCTGCTGAAGGTCTCCTAAACAAAAAGAATTGACGAATCGTTTAGTCAGGATATACTGTACATCTCTCCAATCATGTGATTTATAAGCGCCGATCATCGTGTCAGGGGAATCCGAATGACTTCTCATACCTGCATGTTTGCTGCGCAGCCCTGTGATCTGCGAGGAGCAGATGGACGATGAGGAGGAGCCATTTCCCCTTGGGAGGAAGAGCGCGGCGCCTTTCACTGTTAAAAAGCTCTCGCTAATGCTGAGGGAGAAAAATGAGAGAGAGAGAGAGAGAGAGAGAGAGAGAGAAAACAATGCATCATTCATTCGTTCATCTTTAGAAAGCGCTTCATCCTGACCGGGCCTGTACACGGAACATTGTTTGCAAGGTTGCACAGAATACACCCTTGATAGGATGACAGACTATTATCTCTCTCTCTCTGTCTCTCTCTCTCTCTCTCACACACACACACACACACACACACACACACACACACACAGGAGCAATTTGGAGTAGCCAATACATCGAGCAGCATGTTTCTACGTGCTGGGAGGAATCGTGTGAATGGAAAAAAAAAATATATATATATATATATCCTACACAGACACGGTGAGAACATGGAAAACTCCACAGACAGTCTGAGGATCATATTAATCTACTTTTACACCAATTTACTCCTTAATACGTCTTAACTGATGACGTTTTGGTGAGAAATATACCAGCACAAACCTTTCAAAAGATCTTTCCGCAATGATAAATCTGAGCAAGATGAACATATAATACTAAAATAATGAGAAAAATAATCATATTACAATTTTAATTTTCTGATATTTGGATGATTTCTTTCCCATAAACGAAAGAAAAGATATATACATCTTTTCTTTCTTTCTTTTATGTTTTCTTTTACTGGACTGTTTTTCTCTTTACTGGACTGTTTTTACATGAACAGATTATTGTTTGTGTTTAAATGTTTGCTGTGGGTGTTGATTGTATATTGATCTGGCTCTGCTTTTTTGTTGTTGTTAAAAATCTATTAAGATATAATAATAATAATAATAATAATAATAATGTTCAATCAAGCTGATTGAATGTTCAAGAATATTCTTATATAATATACTTATATATATGTATATAATATACTTTGAGAATATTGCATTTAAAAACTTAAAAATAAAATAGTATATACATTTTTCCTAATAAATAAAATATTTCACAATTTGCATTTTTGTAGACATTATCTAATAAATCAGACACTACTATACATATCTTTACCCATTCATAGTTTTATATTTTTTATATATTTCTCAGTAGACAATATTTTTTACTTTACATTCTTATTTTTTTTCAATCTTTACCTTTTATTATATCCTCGTAGTAAAATCTTTCCCTTTAAGGTCAGGGACGGTCATATAAAGCATTTCATATCGTACTGTGTGTTTGCGCTTGCGTACGTGACGAATATTTGAATTTGAATTCTACTACACCACTACTGTATTTTTAGGAAGAAAGTTTGTAAAGAAAC
>CM059230.1:3122514-3147514 GCA_030347435.1 Clarias fuscus | reverse complement strand
GTATACGTGCAAGTGTGTCTGAGCTATAAGGCAAGACTCTCTAGGGGGCGCTGTGCGGGGCGTGTGCAACGCCCCGGGCCGAGCCCCACTGAGGACCTGTTGGCCGCAGATTCCAATCTGTGTGCAAATTTTGGTGAGTTTTTGAGTATGGTAAGAGGCCCGAAAGTGCCCGGATGATTGAAAGAAAAATAATAAAAATAAAAATAATTAAAGTTGCAAGCAACGATGACGGGCCCAAGCAACGGGCGCGGTCCCCACCCCGGGCGCACCGCACAACCTGCGTGTTATTCGAGTGTGTCAAAACCTCGAAAAAGTCATTGGCACCCGGTTGCACCGCGGAACTTGCACACCGAACGTCACACATCATACTGGGCTAATATCAGTTTGGGCCCTAAATATGTGTGTGTGTGTGTGTGTGTCTGTGTGTGTGTGTGTGTGTGTGTGTGTGTGTGACTAGTTAATGTGTCAGTCTGTCTCTGATGAGTAAATGTGTTTTTGCGTGTTTGTGTGTGTGTGGTGTGTGAGTCTGTGTGTTAACATTAGTGATGTGTGTGTTAGTATGTCTAAGACATGTGACTTGTTAGTGGATGTGTGTGTTTCTGCGTGAGGGTGTGTGAGACAGAGATGTGAGTGTGTGAGTGTTATAATTTGTGATGTTATAATGTGTGTTTATGTAGGTGCTCATTTGTGTATTGTACGAGTGTATTTGTTTGTGTGTGCATGCATGTGTGTGCGTGTGTGTGAGAGGTGTTTTTTTGTGTGTGTGTGTGTGTGTGTGTGTGTGTGTGTGTGTGTGTGTGTGTGTGTGTGTGTGTGTTTCTGTGTGTGTGTTTATTTAGTGTGTTAACATTAGTGATGTGTGCTTGTGTTTGTGCATGTTTGTGAGTATGGTGTCTGCATCTGTGTGTTAATATTAGTGATGTGTGTTATTAATAATTGTTGGGTGTAAGTTTAAGACATTATCACGGCTGACCCGTTTGAGATATCAAAATGTGTGATGTGTGTGTGAGAGTGAGGGAGAGAGGTGTGTGACAGTGATGTGATGTGATGTGTGTGTGTGTGTGTGTGTGTGTGAGAGAGAGTCAGGGAGAGAGGTGTGTGACATGTAGATGTGTCAGTCTGTGTGTGACGAGTAAATGTGCTTGTGTGAGTTTGTGTATATGGTGTGTGTGTGTGTGTGTGTGTATGGTGTGTGAGTCTGTGTGTTAATATTGGTGATGTGTGTTATGAATAATTTATCGGTGTAAGTTTAAGGATGTTCCTGAATGTGATGTCACTGTCTGTGTCACTGAATATAATGAGTGTGTGTGTGTGGTGTGTAAGTCTGTGTTAACAGTAGTGTGTGTTAGTATGTTTAAGATATGTGACTTGTTAATGGGTGTGTGTGTTTCTGCGTGAGGGTGTGTGAGACAGAGATGTGAGTGTTACAATTTGTGATGTTATAATGTGTGTGTATGTAGGTGTGCATGTGTGTGATATATGAGTGTACTTGTTTGTGTGTGTGCATGCATGTGTGTGAGATATCTTTGTGTTTGTGTGTGTGTTTATTTAGTGTGTTAACATTAGAGATGTGTGCTTGTGTTTGTGCATGTTTGTGTGTATGGTGTCTGCATCTGTGTGTTAATATTAGTGATGTGTGTGTTATTAATAATTGTTGGGTGTAAGTTTAAGACATTATCACGACTGACCCGTTTGAGATATCAAAATGTGTGATGTGTGTGTGAGAGTGAGGGAGAGAGGTGTGTGACAGTGATGTGATGTGAGGTCAAGTTTGAGTATGACACGCAATGGGATTTATTTGATGCTGATGCTGGATCAGTCTTTGGCTTGTCCTGTGTGTGTGTGTGTGTGTGTGTGTGTGTGTGTGTGTGTGTGTGTGTGTGTGTGTGTGTGTGTGTGTGTGAGAGAGAGAGAGAGTGAGGGAGAGAGGTGTGTGACATGTAGATGTGTCAGTCTGTGTGTGATGAGTAAATGTGCTTGTGTGAGTTTGTGTATATGGTGTGTGTGTGTGGGTTTGTTTGTAGATGTTTTTGTGTATGGTGTGTGAGTCTGTGTGTGAACATTAGTGATGTGTGTGATAAATAATTTATCGGTGTAAGTTTAAGGATGTTCCTGAATGTGATGTCACTGTCTGTGTCACTGAATATAATGTGTGTGTGTGTGTGTGTGTGTGTGTGTGTGTGTGTGTGTGTGTGTGTGTGTGAGAGTGAGGGAGAGATGTGTGTGACATGTAGATGTGTCAGTATGTGTGTGACGAGTAAATGTGCTTGTGTTTGTGCGAGTTTGTGTATATGGTGTGTGTGTGTGTGTGTGTGTGTGTGTGTGTGTGTGTGTGTGTGTGTGTGTGTGTGTGTGTATGGTGTGTGAGTCTGTGTGTTAATATTGGTGATGTGTGTTATAAATAAATTATCGGTGTAAGGTTAAGGATGTTCCTGAATGTGATGTCACATATAATGTGTGTGTGTGTGTGTGTGTGTGTGTGTGTGTGTGTATGTTGTACAGTGGGCAATTTAAATGTTTCTATTGTATATTTTTGATCATTTCTGCATATGTTTAAATTGTAAACATGAAGCCATAGTAAAGGAGAAGGGGAAAGACCTGACTGCAGAATACCTGCCTATTACTGCCATCTACTGGACATATTTTATTACTGCAGGACTGAGTGGAGACAGTTCAGGCCAAAGCTGATAAATATACTGTAAAAATTGTTGGGAGCTGTGTGAGCATCACAAAAACATGAAACTCAAGAAATCTACTCAGAAGCAGTTGTTCTTTCTACCTAAAATGTTTGGGCACATTATGATTTTCCACTTGGTGGATATAAGTATCTTATATTTGCTCAAAATGATATGTTGCCATAGCAATACTATTCAACGTATCAAAAAGTCCTTTACAGTGTGACATCAGCCGTGTCTTCCAATTATTGTGCCTGATTTTGAAGCCAATTTGCTGAAAATTAGCCACAAAAGAATTTAATTTCTGAAAGTAGACACTTTCTGCTGCCAGTTGGTGGCGCTATGACTGAGACTCACGGGACCCATGTCACTGTGAGCAGGACTCTTCTCTTAACCTACTGCTGAGGTTTGATGAATGTCACTCAATTTATACAGAAGTTATTAGCCACTTCCTGTTTCCTGTTATTCGCCGTAGGTTTAAGGGCTCGCCACGGCCGACCCGTTTGAGATATCAACCAGCCCTTCACAATATTAGATCCTCAATGTCTTGAGATTATATTAGACCCTGTTTGGTCAAAAACCTATGAATCCTGTAAGAGTAGTATATCACATTCCAATGGGTGCGTTTTTCAATCAACGCCAAATAACTGACTTCCTGTTCAGCGGATTCCAGT
Organism: Clarias fuscus; assembly: GCA_030347435.1. Classification (NCBI taxonomy): domain Eukaryota; kingdom Metazoa; phylum Chordata; class Actinopteri; order Siluriformes; family Clariidae; genus Clarias; species Clarias fuscus. The sequence goes on along the minus strand of CM059230.1, from coordinate 3,144,165 downwards.
ATGGGATATGCAAGTTGTTCATCTCAATGAGATCTAAATTTCTACTGGGTCTCATGCATATATGTGAAAGTGGATATGAATTATGCAGCTAAATTTTTTACAAAGTTCCAGGGGGCGCTGTCCAGGCCCTGAGCCACGCCCGGTCTCCAGGCTCTCAGGCCTTACTCATAATCAGTTTCAGTGTATAGCCGTAAAAGTTTGGAACCGTAGGTCTTTCCACTCGTACGATATGAGGAGATTTATTTTTTTGCACTTCATTTTAGGTTTTTTCTCTAGATAAATCGTCGCCATAACAAGACGATTCAAATTATAAAAAAATCCTTCATGGTCTCAAATCATCCATGTCTTTTCATTATTCTGACTGATTTTGAACCAAATCAGGTGAAAGTAAAGGCCAAAATATTAGTGATTTCCAAAAGTGACACACTTCCTGCTGCCAGTTGGTGGCGCTATGACATAGACTCATGATTGTCATTTGATGTGATCATCTTCCTACTCTTAACACACCTGTAAAGTTTCATATGCATAACGTAATGTACACAGAAGTTATTAGCCACTTCCTGTTTCATTTTATTCGCCATAATTTTAAAGCGTCGCCACGGCCGAACCGTTCGAGGTATCAAAAAGATCTCTGCAATTTTGCATCGGCAACTTGTTTAGATCATATTTGCCTGGTTTGGTGGAAATTCTGTAAATTTCCTAGGAGGAGTATTTCAAATTCCATTGGGTGCGTTTTGCAAAGACCTCAAAATAACTCACTTCCTGTTGATTAGCCCTGATGACATGCATTGCAAAACTTGTTCAGCTTGATGAGATCTAAATGTACACGGAGTTTTCTGAGTGTGCGTGCAAGTGTCTCTGAGCTATGAGGCACGATTTTCTAGGGGGCGCTGTGACGGGCGTGTGCGACTCCCCGGGCCGAGCCCCACTGAGGACCTGATGGCCGCGGATTCCAATCTGGATGCAAATTTTGATGAGTTTTTGAGTATGTTAAGGACCCCAAAAGTACCAAAAGTGTGGAAAAAAAAAAAAAAAAAAAAAAAAAAAAAAAATAATAATAATAATCCTAACGAAAACAATAGGGCCCTGCGCACTCAGTGCTTGGGCCCTAATTAAAGTTGCAAGCAACGATGACGGGCCCAAGCAACGGGCGCGGTCCCCACCCCGGGCGCACCGCACAACCTGCGTGTTATTCGAGTGTGTCAAAACCTCGAAAAAGTCATTGGCACCCGGTTGCACCGCGGAACTTGCACACCGAACGTCACACATCATACTGGGCTAATATCAGTTTGGGCCCTAAATATGTGTGTGTGTGTGTGTGTGTGTGTGTGTGTGTGTGTGACTAGTTAATGTGTCAGTCTGTCTCTGATGAGTAAATGTGTTTTTGCGTGTTTGTGTGTGTGTGGTGTGTGAGTCTGTGTGTTAACATTAGTGATGTGTGTGTTAGTATGTCGAAGACATGTGACTTGTTAGTGGATGTGTGTGTTTCTGCGTGAGGGTGTGTGAGACAGAGATGTGAGTGTGTGAGTGTTATAATTTGTGATGTTATAATGTGTGAGTATGTAGGTGCTCATTTGTGTATTGTACGAGTGTATTTGTTTGTGTGTGCATGCATGTGTGTGCGTGTGTGTGAGAGGTGTTTTTTTGTGTGTGTGTGTGTGTGTGTGTGTTTCTGTGTGTGTGTTTATTTAGTGTGTTAACATTAGTGATGTGTGCTTGTGTTTGTGCATGTTTGTGTGTATGGTGTGTTCAAATATTAGTGATTTGTGTGTGATTAATAATTGTTGGGTGTAAGTTTAAGACATTATCACGGCTGACCCGTTTGAGATATCAAAATGTGTGATGTGTGTGTGAGAGTGAGGGAGAGAGGTGTGTGACAGTGATGTGATGTGATGTGTGTGTGTGTGTGTGTGTGAGAGAGAGTGAGGGAGAGAGGTGTGTGACATGTAGATGTGTCAGTCTGTGTGTGACGAGTAAATGTGCTTGTGTGAGTTTGTGTATATGGTGTGTGTGTGTGTGTGTGTGTGTGTGTGTGTATGGTGTGTGAGTCTGTGTGTTAATATTGGTGATGTGTGTTATGAATAATTTATCGGTGTAAGTTTAAGGATGTTCCTGAATGTGATGTCACTGTCTCTGTCACTGAATATAATGAGTGTGTGTGTGTGGTGTGTAAGTCTGTGTTAACAGTAGTGTGTGTTAGTATGTTTAAGATATGTGACTTGTTAATGGGTGTGTGTGTTTCTGCGTGAGGGTGTGTGAGACAGAGATGTGAGTGTGTGAGTGTTACAATTTGTGATGTTATAATGTGTGTGCATGTGTGTGATGTACGAGTGTACTTGTTTGTGTGTGTGCATGCATGTGTGTGAGATATCTTTGTGTTGTGTGTGTGTTTATTTAGTGTGTTAACATTAGTGATGTGTGCTTGTGTTTGTGCATGTTTGTGTGTATGGTGTCTGCATCTGTGTGTTAATATTAGTGATGTGTGTGTTATTAATAATTGTTGGGTGTAAGTTTAAGACATTATCACGGCTGACCCGTTTGAGATATCAAAATGTGTGATGTGTGTGTGAGAGTGAGGGAGAGAGGTGTGTGACAGTGATGTGATGTGAGGTCAAGTTTGAGTATGACACGCAATGGGTTTTATTTGATGCTGATGCTGGATCAGTCTTTGGCTTGTCCTGTGTGTGTGTGTGTGTGTGTGTGTGTGTGTGTGTGTGTGTGTGTGTGTGTGTGTGTGTGTGTGAGAGAGAGAGAGAGAATGAGGGAGAGAGGTGTGTGACATGTAGATGTGTCAGTCTGTGTGTGACGAGTAAATGTGCTTGTGTGAGTTTGTGTATATGGTGTGTGTGTGTGTGTGTTTGTTTGTAGATGTTTGTGTTTATGGTGTGTGAGTCTGTGTGTGAACATTAGTGATGTGTGTGATAAATAATTTATCGGTGTAAGTTTAAGGATGTTCCTGAATGTGATGTCACATATAATGTGTGTGTGTATGTTGTACAGTGGGCAATTTAAATGTTTGTATTGTTTATTTTTTATAATTTCTGCATATGTTGAAATAGTAAACATGAAGGCATAGTAAAGGAAAAGGGGAAAGACCTGACTGCAGAATAACTGCCTACTACTGCCATCTACTGGACATATTTTATTACTGCAGGAGTCAGTGGACACAGTTCAGACCAAGGCTGATAAATATACTGTAAAAATTGTTGGGAGCTGTATGAGCATCACAAAAACATGAAACTCATGAAATCTACTCAGAAGCAGTTGTTCCTTCTACCTAAAATGTTTGGGCACATTAGGACTTTCCACTTGGTGGATATAAGTATCTTATATTTGCTCAAAATTATATGTTGCCATATCAACACTATTCAACGTATCAAAAAGTCCTTTACAGTGTGACATCAGCCGTGTCTTCCAATTATTGTGCCTGATTTTGAAGCCAATTTGCTGAAAATTAGTCACAAAAGAATTTAATTTCTAAAAGTAGACACTTTCTGCTGCCAGTTGGTGGCGCTATGACTGAGACTCACGGGACCCATGTCACTGTGAGCAGGTTTCTTCTCTTAACCTACTGCTGAGGTTTGATGAACGTCACTCAATTTATACAGAAGTTATTAGCCACTTCCTGTTTCCTGTTATTCGGCGTAGGTTTAAGGGCTCGCCACGGCCGACCCGTTTAAGATATCAACCAGCCCTTCACAATATTAGATCCTCAATGTCTTGAGATTATATTAGACCCTGTTTGGTCAAAAACATATGAATCCTGTAAGAGTAGTATATCACATTCCAATGGGTGCGTTTTTCAAACAACGCCAAATAACCGACTTCCTGTTCAGCGGATTCCATGACATGGGGTATGCAAGTTGTTCACCTCAATGAGATCTAAATTTATACTGGGTCTCATTCATATATGTGAAAGTGGATATGAGTTATGCAGCTTAAACTTTACAAAGTTCCAGGGGGCGCTGTACAGGCCCTGTGGCACGCCCGGGCTCCAGGCTCTCAGGGCTTCCTCACAATCAGTGAGAGTCTACACCCATACAATTTTGGAACCGTAGGTCTTTCCACTCGTAAGATATGAGAAGAATCATTTTCTTCGATTTTTTCTTGAGTTAAATCGTCACCATAGCAACACGATTCAAATTAGAAAAAAATCCTTCATGATTTCAAATGACCCATGTCTTTTCATTATTCTGACTGATTTTGAACCAAATCAGGTGAAAGTAAAGGACAAAATATTACTGATTTCCAAAAGTGACACACTTCCTGCTGCCACTTGGTGGCGCTATGACATAGACTCATGATTGTCATATGATGTGATCAGCTTCCTACTCTTAACATACCTGTAAAGTTTCATGTGCATAACTTAATGTACACAGAAGTTATTAGCCACTTCCTGTTTCATTTTATTCGCCATAATTTTAAAGCGTCGCCACGGCCGAACCGTTCGAGGTATCAAAAAGATCTCTGCAATTTTGCATCGGCAACTTGTTTAGATCATATTTAGCTGGTTTGGTGCGAATTGTAAAAATTTCCTAGGAGGAGTTTATCACATTCCATTGGGTGCGTTTTGCAAACAACTCAAAATAACTCACTTCCTGTTGATTAGACCTGATGACATGCAGCGCGAAACTTGTTCAGTTTGATGAGATCTAAATGTTCACCGAGTTTTATAAGTATACGTGCAAGTGTGTCTGAGCTATAAGGCAAGACACTGTAGGGGGCGCTGCGCGGGGCGTGTGCGACGCCCCGGGCCGAGCCCCACTGAGGACCTGTTGGCCGCAGATTCCAATCTGTGTGCAAATTTTGGGGAGTTTTTGAGTATGTTAAGAGGCCCGAAAGTGCCCGGATGATTGAAAGAAAAATAATAAAAAAAAAGAAAAAAAAAAAATAAATAATAATAATCCTAACGAAAACAAGAGGGCCCTGCGCACTCAGTGCTTGGGCCCTAATAATCCTTAGAAGAACAATAGGGCCCTGCGCACTACAGTGCTTGGGCCCTAATTAAAGTTGCAAGCAACGATGACGGGCCCAAGCAACGGGCGCGGTCCCCACCCCGGGCGCACCGCACAACCTGCGTGTTATTCGAGTGTGTCAAAACCTCGAAAAAGTCATTGGCACCCGGTTGCACCGCGGAACTTGCACACCGAACGTCACACATCATACTGGGCTAATATCAGTTTGGGCCCTAAATATGTGTGTGTGTGTGTGTGTGTGTGTGTGTGTGTGTGTGTGTGTGTGTGTGTGTGTGTGTGTGTGTGACTAGTTAATGTGTCAGTCTGTCTCTGATGAGTAAATGTGTTTTTGCGTGTTTGTGTGTGTGTGGTGTCTGCATCTGTGTGTTAATATTAGTGATGTGTGTTATTAATAATTGTTGGGTGTAAGTTTAAGACATTATCACGGCTGACCCGTTTGAGATATCAAAATGTGTGATGTGTGTGTGAGAGTGAGGGAGAGAGGTGTGTGACAGTGATGTGATGTGATGTGTGTGTGTGTGTGTGTGTGTGTGTGAGAGAGAGTCAGGGAGAGAGGTGTGTGACATGTAGATGTGTCAGTCTGTGTGTGACGAGTAAATGTGCTTGTGTGAGTTTGTGTATATGGTGTGTGTGTGTGTGTGTGTGTGTATGGTGTGTGAGTCTGTGTGTTAATATTGGTGATGTGTGTTATGAATAATTTATCGGTGTAAGTTTAAGGATGTTCCTGAATGTGATGTCACTGTCTGTGTCACTGAATATAATGAGTGTGTGTGTGTGGTGTGTAAGTCTGTGTTAACAGTAGTGTGTGTTAGTATGTTTAAGATATGTGACTTGTTAATGGGTGTGTGTGTTTCTGCGTGAGGGTGTGTGAGACAGAGATGTGAGTGTGTGAGTGTTACAATTTGTGATGTTATAATGTGTGTGTATGTAGGTGTGCATGTGTGTGATATATGAGTGTACTTGTTTGTGTGTGTGCATGCATGTGTGTGAGATATCTTTGTGTTTGTGTGTGTGTTTATTTAGTGTGTTAACATTAGAGATGTGTGCTTGTGTTTGTGCATGTTTGTGTGTATGGTGTCTGCATCTGTGTGTTAATATTAGTGATGTGTGTGTTATTAATAATTGTTGGGTGTAAGTTTAAGACATTATCACGGCTGACCCGTTTGAGATATCAAAATGTGTGATGTGTGTGTGAGAGTGAGGGAGAGAGGTGTGTGACAGTGATGTGATGTGAGGTCAAGTTTGAGTATGACACGCAATGGGATTTATTTGATGCTGATGCTGGATCAGTCTTTGGCTTGTCCTGTGTGTGTGTGTGTGTGTGTGTGTGTGTGTGTGTGTGTGTGAGAGAGAGAGAGAGAGTGAGGGAGAGAGGTGTGTGACATGTAGATGTGTCAGTCTGTGTGTGACGAGTAAATGTGCTTGTGTGAGTTTGTGTATATGGTGTGTGTGTGTGTGTTTGTTTGTAGATGTTTTTGTGTATGGTGTGTGAGTCTGTGTGTGAACATTAGTGATGTGTGTGATAAATAATTTATCGGTGTAAGTTTAAGGATGTTCCTGAATGTGATGTCACTGTCTGTGTCACTGAATATAATGAGTGTGTGTGTGTGTGTGTGTGTGTGTGTGTGTGTGTGTGAGAGTGAGGGAGAGAGGTGTGTGACGAGTAAATGTGCTTGTGTTTGTGCGAGTTTGTGTATATGGTGTGTGTGTGTGTGTGTGTGTGTGTGTGTGTGTGTGTGTGTGTGTGTGTGTGTGTGTGTATGGTGTGTGAATCTGTGTGTTAATATTGGTGATGTGTGTTATAAATAAATTATCGGTGTAAGGTTAAGGATGTTCCTGAATGTGATGTCACATATAATGTGTGTGTGTGTGTGTGTGTGTGTGTGTGTGTGTGTGTATGTTGTACAGTGGGCAATTTAAATGTTTCTATTGTATATTTTTGATCATTTCTGCATATGTTTAAATTGTAAACATGAAGCCATAGTAAAGGAGAAGGGGAAAGACCTGACTGCAGAATACCTGCCTATTACTGCCATCTACTGGACATATTTTATTACTGCAGGACTGAGTGGAGACAGTTCAGGCCAAAGCTGATAAATATACTGTAAAAATTGTTGGGAGCTGTGTGAGCATCACAAAAACATGAAACTCAAGAAATCTACTCAGAAGCAGTTGTTCTTTCTACCTAAAATGTTTGGGCACATTATGATTTTCCACTTGGTGGATATAAGTATCTTATATTTGCTCAAAATGATATGTTGCCATAGCAATACTATTCAACGTATCAAAAAGTCCTTTACAGTGTCACATCAGCCGTGTCTTCCAATTATTGTGCCTGATTTTGAAGCCAATTTGCTGAAAATTAGCCACAAAAGAATTTAATTTCTGAAAGTAGACACTTTCTGCTGCCAGTTGGTGGCGCTATGACTGAGACTCACGGGACCCATGTCACTGTGAGCAGGACTCTTCTCTTAACCTACTGCTGAGGTTTGATGAATGTCACTCAATTTATACAGAAGTTATTAGCCACTTCCTGTTTCCTGTTATTCGCCGTAGGTTTAAGGGCTCGCCACGGCCGACCCGTTTGAGATATCAACCAGCCCTTCACAATATTAGATCCTCAATGTCTTGAGATTATATTAGACCCTGTTTGGTCAAAAACCTATGAATCCTGTAAGAGTAGTATATCACATTCCAATGGGTGCGTTTTTCAATCAACGCCAAATAACTGACTTCCTGTTCAGCGGATTCCAGTATGGGATATGCAAGTTGTTCATCTCAATGAGATCTAAATTTCTACTGGGTCTCATGCATATATGTGAAAGTGGATATGAATTATGCAGCTAAATTTTTTACAAAGTTCCAGGGGGCGCTGTCCAGGCCCTGAGCCACGCCCGGTCTCCAGGCTCTCAGGCCTTACTCATAATCAGTTTCAGTGTATAGCCGTAAAAGTTTGGAACCGTAGGTCTTTCCACTCGTACGATATGAGAAGATTTATTTTTTTGCACTTCATTTTAGGTTTTTTCTCTAGATAAATCGTCGCCATAACAAGACGATTCAAATTATAAAAAAATCCTTCATGGTCTCAAATCATCCATGTCTTTTCATTATTCTGACTGATTTTGAACCAAATCAGGTGAAAGTAAAGGCCAAAATATTAGTGATTTCCAAAAGTGACACACTTCCTGCTGCCAGTTGGTGGCGCTATGACATAGACTCATGATTGTCATTTGATGTGATCATCTTCCTACTCTTAACACACCTGTAAAGTTTCATATGCATAACGTAATGTACACAGAAGTTATTAGCCACTTCCTGTTTCATTTTATTCGCCATAATTTTAAAGCGTCGCCACGGCCGAACCGTTCGAGGTATCAAAAAGATCTCTGCAATTTTGCATCGGCAACTTGTTTAGATCATATTTGCCTGGTTTGGTGGAAATTCTGTAAATTTCCTAGGAGGAGTATTTCAAATTCCATTGGGTGCGTTTTGCAAAGACCTCAAAATAACTCACTTCCTGTTGATTAGTCCTGATGACATGCATTGCAAAACTTGTTCAGCTTGATGAGATCTAAATGTACACGGAGTTTTCTGAGTGTGCGTGCAAGTGTCTCTGAGCTATGAGGCACGATTTTCTAGGGGGCGCTGTGACGGGCGTGTGCGACTCCCCGGGCCGAGCCCCACTGAGGACCTGATGGCCGCGGATTCCAATCTGGAGGCAAATTTTGATGAGTTTTTGAGTATGTTAAGGACCCCAAAAGTACCAAAAGTGTGGAAAAAAAAAAAAAAAAAAAATAATAATAATAATAATAATAATCCTAACGAAAACAATAGGGCCCTGCGCACTCAGTGCTTGGGCCCTAATAATCCTTAGGAAAACAAGAGGGCCCTGCGCACTCAGTGCTTGGGCCCTAAAAAAAAAATTAAAGTTGCAAGCAACGATGACGGGCCCAAGCAACGGGCGCGGTCCCCACCCCGGGCGCACCGCACAACCTGCGTGTTATTCGAGTGTGTCAAAACCTCAAAAAAGTCATTGGCACCCGGTTGCACCGCAGAACTTGCACACAGAACGTCACACATCATACTGGGCTAATATCAGTTTGGGCCCTAAATATTTGTGTGTGTGTGTGTGTGTGTGTGACTAGTTAATGTGTCAGTCTGTCTCTGATGAGTAAATGTGTTTTTGTGTGTTTGTGTGTGTGTGGTGTGTGAATCTGTGTGTTAACATTAGTGATGTGTGTGTTAGTATGTCCAAGACATGTGACTTGTTAGTGGATGTGTTTCTGCGTGAGACAGAGATGTGAGTGTGTGAGTGTTATAATTTGTGATGTTATAATGTGTGAGTATGTAGGTGCTCATTTGTGTGATGTACGAGTGTATTTGTTTGTGTGTGCATGCATGTGTGTGCGTGTGTGTGAGATGTGTTTGTGTGTGTGTGTGTGTGTGTGTGTTTATTTAGTGTGTTAACATTAGTGATGTGTGCTTGTGTATGTTTGTGTGTATGGTGTGTTCAAATATTAGTGATTTGTGAGTGATTAATAATTGTTCGGTGTAAGTTTAAGACATTATCACGGCTGACCCGTTTGAGATATCAAAATGTGTGATGTGTGTGTGAGAGTGAGGGAGAGAGGTGTGTGACAGTGATGTGATGTGATGTGATTTGTGTGTGTGTGTGTGTGTGCGTGTGTGTGTGTGCATGTGTGTGTGGGAGGTTTAGTGTGTGGGAGGTTTAGTGTGTGAGAGTGAGGGACAGAGGTGTGTGAGATGTAGATGTGTCAGTCTGTGTGTGACGAGTAAATGTGCTTGTGTTTGTGTATATGGAGTGTGTGTGTGTGTGTGTGTGTGTGTGTGTGTGGTTGTTTGTGTGTATGGTGTGTGAGTCTGTGTTAACATTAGTGATGTGTGTTATTAATAATGTTTCGGTGTAAGTTTAAGGATGTTCCTGAACGTGATGTCACTGTCCGTGTCACTGAATATGATGAGTGTGAGTGTGTGTCTGTCGTGAGAGATGTGTGCTATAGATGCGCAGGAGCCTCTTGTTTTCCTAAGGATCTTTTTCCTTTTTCATGATATATTGATTTTTATTTAGTCAGGTCACATTAGTGACGTGTGCTTGTGATGTGTGTGTGTGTGTGTGTGTGTGCATGTAGGATAGTTAGTGTGTTCATATTGTGTATTTGTCGGGATGTGTACATGACCGATGTGTAGAGTGTGTGTGTGTGTGTGTGTGTGTGTGTGTGTGTTTAGAATGTGTGGTCTGGTGTGTATATCGCCGCGCTTGTCCACCAGACTCAATGTTGCACAGTGGGCAATTTAAATGTTTGTATTGTTTATTTTTTATAATTTCTGCATATGTTTAAATTGTAAACATGAAGCCATAGTAAATGAGAAGGGGAAAGACCTGACTGCAGAATACCTGCCTACTACTGCCATCTACTGGACATATTTTATTACTGCAGGAGTCAGTACAGAAAATTCAGACCAAGGCTGATAAATATACTGTAAAAATTGTTGGGAGCTGTGTGAGCATCACAAAAACATGAAACTGAAGAAATCTACTCAGAACCAGTGGTTCTTTCTACATAAAATGTTTGGGCACATTAGGACTTTCCACTTGGTGGATATAAGTATCTTATGTTTGCTCCAAATGATATGTTGCCATAGCAACACTATTCAACGTATCAAAAAGTCCTTTACAGTGTGACATCAGCCGTGCCTTCCAATTATTGTGCCTGATTTTGAAGCCAATTTGCTGAAAATTAGCCACAAAAGAATTTAATTTCTGAAAGTAGACACTTTCTGCTGCCAGTTGGTGGCGCTATGACTGAGACTCACGGGACCCATGTCACTGTGAGCAGGATTCTTCTCTTAACCTACCGCTCAGGTTTGATGAACGTCACACAATTTATACAGAAGTTATGAGCCACTTCCTGTTTCCTGTTATTCGCCGTAGGTTTAAGGGCTCGCCACGGCTGACCAGTTTAAGATATCAACCAACCCTTCACAATATTAGATCCTCAATGTCTTGAGATTATATTAAACCCTGTTTGGTCAAAAACCTATGAATCCTGTAAGAGTAGTAGATCACATTCCAATGGGTGCGTTTTTCAAACAACGCCAAATAACCGACTTCCTGTTCAGCGGATTCCATGACATGGGGTATGCAAGTTGTTCACCTCAATGAGATCTAAATTTATACTGGGTCTCATTCATATATGTGACAGTGGATATGAGTTATGCAGCTTAAACTTTACAAAGTTCCAGGGGGCGCTGTACAGGCCCTGTGCCACGCCCGGGCTCCAGGCTCTCAGGGCTTCCTCAAAATCAGTGAGAGTCTACACCCATAAAATTTGGGACCCATAGATCTTTCCACTTGTAAGATATGAGAAGAATAATTTTCTTCGATTTTTTCTTGAGTTAAATCGTCACCATAGCAACACGATTCAAATTAGAAAAAAATCCTTCATGATTTCAAATGACCCATGTCTTTTCATTATTCTGACTGATTTTGAACCAAATCAGGTGAAAGTAAAGGACAAAATATTACTGATTTCCAAAAGTGACACACTTCCTGCTGCCACTTGGTGGCGCTATGACATAGACTCATGATTGTCATATGATGTGATCAGCTTCCTACTCTTAACATACCTGTAAAGTTTCATGTGCCTAACTTAATGTACACAGAAGTTATTAGCCACTTCCTGTTTCATTTTATTCGCCATAATTTTAAAGCGTCGCCACGGCCGAACCGTTCGAGGTATCAAAAAGATCTCTGCAATTTTGCATCGGCAACTTGTTTAGATCATATGTAGCTGGTTTGGTGCGAATTGTAAAAATTTCCTAGGAGGAGTTTATTACATTCCATTGGGTGCGTTTTGCAAACAACTCAAAATAACTCACTTCCTGTTGATTAGACCTGATGACATGCAGCGCGAAACTTGTTCAGTTTGATGAGCTCTAAATGTTCACCAAGTTTTATAAGTATACGTGCAAGTGTGTCTGAGCTATAAGGCAAGACTCTGTAGGGGGCGCTGTGCGGGGCGTGTGCGACGCCCCGGGCCGAGCCCCACTGAGGACCTGTTGGCCGCAGATTCCAGTCTGTGTGCAAATTTTGGTGAGTTTTTGAGTATGTTAAGAGGCCCGAAAGTGCCCGGATGATTGAAAGAAAAATAATAAAAAAAAAAAAAAAAAAAAAAAAAAAAAATTAAAGTTGCAAGCAACGATGACGGGCCCAAGCAACGGGCGCGGTCCCCACCCCGGGCGCACCGCACAACCTGCGTGTTATTCGAGTGTGTCAAAACCTCGAAAAAGTCATTGGCACCCGGTTGCACCGCGGAACTTGCACACCGAACGTCACACATCATACTGGGCTAATATCAGTTTGGGCCCTAAATATGTGTGTGTGTGTGTGTGTGTGTGTGTGTGTGTGTGTGTGTGTGTGTGTGTGTGTGTGTGACTAGTTAATGTGTCAGTCTGTCTCTGATGAGTAAATGTGTTTTTGCGTGTTTGTGTGTGTGTGGTGTGTGAGTCTGTGTGTTAACATTAGTGATGTGTGTGTTAGTATGTCTAAGACATGTGACTTGTTAGTGGATGTGTGTGTTTCTGCGTGAGGGTGTGTGAGACAGAGATGTGAGTGTGTGAGTGTTATAATTTGTGATGTTATAATGTGTGAGTATGTAGGTGCTCATTTGTGTATTGTACGAGTGTATTTGTTTGTGTGTGCATGCATGTGTGTGCGTGTGTGTGAGAGGTGTTTTTTTGTGTGTGTGTGTGTGTGTTTCTGTGTGTGTGTTTATTTAGTGTGTTAACATTAGTGATGTGTGCTTGTGTTTGTGCATGTTTGTGTGTATGGTGTGTTCAAATATTAGTGATTTGTGTGTGATTAATAATTGTTGGGTGTAAGTTTAAGACATTATCACGGCTGACCCGTTTGAGATATCAAAATGTGTGATGTGTGTGTGAGAGTGAGGGAGAGAGGTGTGTGACAGTGATGTGATGTGATGTGTGTGTGTGTGTGTGTGTGTGTGTGTGTGTGTGAGAGAGAGTGAGGGAGAGAGGTGTGTGACATGTAGATGTGTCAGTCTGTGTGTGACGAGTAAATGTGCTTGTGTGAGTTTGTGTATATGGTGTGTGTGTGTGTGTGTGTGTGTGTGTGTGTGTGTGTGTGTGTGTGTGTGTGTGTGTGTGTGAGAGAGAGAGAGAGAGAGAGAGAGTGAGAGAGAGAGGTGTGTGACATGTAGATGTGTCAGTCTGTGTGTGACGAGTAAATGTGCTTGTGTGAGTTTGTGTATATGGTGTGTGTGTGTGTGTGTGTGTGTGTGTGTATGGTGTGTGAGTCTGTGTGTTAATATTGGTGATGTGTGTTATGAATAATTTATCGGTGTAAGTTTAAGGATGTTCCTGAATGTGATGTCACTGTCTGTGTCACTGAATATAATGAGTGTGTGTGTGTGGTGTGTAAGTCTGTGTTAACAGTGTGTGTTAGTATGTTTAAGATATGTGACTTGTTAATGGGTGTGTGTGTTTCTGCGTGAGGGTGTGTGAGACAGAGATGTGAGTGTGTGAGTGTTACAATTTGTGATGTTATAATGTGTGTGCATGTGTGTGATGTACGAGTGTACTTGTTTGTGTGTGTGCATGCATGTGTGTGAGATATCTTTGTGTTTGTGTGTGTGTTTATTTAGTGTGTTAACATTAGTGATGTGTGCTTGTGTTTGTGCATGTTTGTGTGTATGGTGTCTGCATCTGTGTGTTAATATTAGTGATGTGTGTGTTATTAATAATTGTTGGGTGTAAGTTTAAGACATTATCACGGCTGATACGTTTGAGATATCAAAATGTGTGATGTGTGTGTGAGAGTGAGGGAGAGAGGTGTGTGACAGTGATGTGATGTGAGGTCAAGTTTGAGTATGACAAGCAATGGGTTTTATTTGATGCTGATGCTGGATCAGTCTTTGGCTTGTCCTGTGTGTGTGTGTGTGTGTGTGTGTGTGTGTGTGTGTGTGTGTGTGTGTGTGTGTGTGTGTGTGTGAGAGAGAGAGAGAGAGAGAGTGAGGGAGAGAGGTGTGTGACATGTAGATGTGTCAGTCTGTGTGTGACGAGTAAATGTGCTTGTGTGAGTTTGTGTATATGGTGTGTGTGTGTGTGTTTGTTTGTAGATGTTTGTGTGTATGGTGTGTGAGTCTGTGTGTGAACATTAGTGATGTGTGTGATAAATAATTTATCGGTGTAAGTTTAAGGATGTTCCTGAATGTGATGTCACATATAATGTGTGTGTGTATGTTGTACAGTGGGCAATTTAAATGTTTGTATTGTTTATTTTTTATAATTTCTGCATATGTTGAAATAGTAAACATGAAGGCATAGTAAAGGAAAAGGGGAAAGACCTGACTGCAGAATAACTGCCTACTACTGCCATCTACTGGACATATTTTATTACTGCAGGAGTCAGTGGACACAGTTCAGACCAAGGCTGATAAATATACTGTAAAAATTGTTGGGAGCTGTATGAGCATCACAAAAACATGAAACTCAAGAAATCTACTCAGAAGCAGTTGTTCCTTCTACCTAAAATGTTTGGGCACATTAGGACTTTCCACTTGGTGGATATAAGTATCTTATGTTTGCTCCAAATGATATGTTGCCATATCAACACTATTCAACGTATCAAAAAGTCCTTTACAGTGTGACATCAGCCGTGTCTTCCAATTATTGTGCCTGATTTTGAAGCCAATTTGCTGAAAATTAGCCACAAAAGAATTTAATTTCTGAAAGTAGACACTTTCTGCTGCCAGTTGGTGGCGCTATGACTGAGACTCAAGGGACCCATGTCACTGTGAGCAGGACTCTTCTCTTAACCTACTGCTGAGGTTTGATGAATGTCACTCAATTTATACAGAAGTTATTAGCCACTTCCTGTTTCCTGTTATTCGCCGTAGGTTTAAGGGCTCGCCACGGCCGACCCGTTTAAGATATCAACCAGCCGTTCACAATATTAGATCCTCAATGTCTTGAGATTATATTAGACCCTGTTTGGTCAAAAACATATGAATCCTGTAAGAGTAGTATATCACATTCCAATGGGTGCGTTTTTCAAACAACGCAAAATAACCGACTTCCTGTTCAGCGGATTCCATGACATGGGGTATGCAAGATGTTCACCTCAATGAGATCTAAATTTATACTGGGTCTCATTCATATATGTGAAAGTGGATATGAGTTATGCAGCTTAAACTTTACAAAGTTCCAGGGGGCGCTGTACAGGCCCTGTGGCACGCCCGGGCTCCAGGCTCTCAGGGCTTCCTCACAATCAGTGAGAGTCTACACCCATACAATTTTGGAACCGTAGGTCTTTCCACTCGTAAGATATGAGAAGAATAATTTTCTTCGATTTTTTCTTGAGTTAAATCGTCACCATAGCAACACGATTCAAATTAGAAAAAAATCCTTCATGATTTCAAATGACCCATGTCTTTTCATTATTCTGACTGATTTTGAACCAAATCAGGTGAAAGTAAAGGACAAAATATTACTGATTTCCAAAAGTGACACACTTCCTGCTGCCACTTGGTGGCGCTATGACATAGACTCATGGTTGTCATATGATGTGATCAGCTTCCTACTCTTAACATACCTGTAAAGTTTCATGTGCCTAACTTAATGTACACAGAAGTTATTAGCCACTTCCTGTTTCATTTTATTCGCCATAATTTTAAAGCGTCGCCACGGCCGAAGCGTTCGAGGTATCAAAAAGATCTCTGCAATTTTGCATTGGCAACTTGTTTAGATCATATTTAGCTGGTTTGGTGCGAATTGTAAAAAGTTCCTAGGAGGAGTATTTCAAATTCCATTGCGTGCGTTTTGCAAACAACTCAAAATAACTCACTTCCTGTTGATTAGACCTGATGACATGCAGCGCGAAACTTGTTCAGTTTGATGAGATCTAAATTTTCACCGAGTTTTATAAGTATACGTGCAAGTGTGTCTGAGCTATAAGGCAAGACTCTGTAGGGGGCGCTGTGCGGGGCGTGTGCGACGCCCCGGGCCGAGCCCCACTGAGGACCTGTTGGCCGCAGATTCCAATCTGTCTGCAAATTTTGGTGAGTTTTTGAGTATGTTAAGAGGCCCGAAAGTGCCCGGATGATTGAAAGAAAAATAATAAAAAAAAAAAAAAAAAAAAAAAATTAAAGTTGCAAGCAACGATGACGGGCCCAAGCAACGGGCGCGGTCCCCACCCCGGGCGCACCGCACAACCTGCGTGTTATTCGAGTGTGTCAAAACCTCGAAAAAGTCATTGGCACCCGGTTGCACCGCGGAACTTGCACACCGAACGTCACACATCATACTGGGCTAATATCAGTTTGGGCCCTAAATATGTGTGTGTGTGTGTGTGTGTGTGTGTGTGTGTGTGACTAGTTAATGTGTCAGTCTGTCTCTGATGAGTAAATGTGTTTTTGCGTGTTTGTGTGTGTGTGGTGTGTGAGTCTGTGTGTTAACATTAGTGATGGGTGTGTTAGTATGTCTAAGACATGTGACTTGTTAGTGGATGTGTGTGTTTCTGCGTGAGGGTGTGTGAGACAGAGATGTGAGTGTGTGAGTGTTATAATTTGTGATGTTATAATGTGTGAGTATGTAGGTGCTCATTTGTGTATTGTACGAGTGTATTTGTTTGTGTGTGCATGTGTGTGCGTGTGTGTGAGAGGTGTTTTTTTGTGTGTGTGTGTGTGTGTGTGTGTGTGTGTGTTTCTGTGTGTGTGTTTATTTAGTGTGTTAACATTAGGGATGTGTGCTTGTGTTTGTGCATGTTTGTGTGTATGGTGTGTTCAAATATTAGTGATTTGTGTGTGATTAATAATTGTTGGGTGTAAGTTTAAGACATTATCACGGCTGACCCGTTTGAGATATCAAAATGTGTGATGTGTGTGAGAGAGTGAGGGAGAGAGGTGTGTGACATGTAGATGTGTCAGTCTGTGTGTGACGAGTAAATGTGCTTGTGTGAGTTTGTGTATATGGTGTGTGTGTGTGTGTGTGTGTGTGTATGGTGTGTGAGTCTGTGTGTTAATATTGGTGATGTGTGTTATGAATAATTTATCGGTGTAAGTTTAAGGATGTTCCTGAATGTGATGTCACTGTCTGTGTCACTGAATATAATGAGTGTGTGTGTGTGGTGTGTAAGTCTGTGTTAACAGTAGTGTGTGTTAGTATGTTTAAGATATGTGACTTGTTAATGGGTGTGTGTGTTTCTGCGTGAGGGTGTGTGAGACAGAGATGTGAGTGTGTGAGTGTTACAATTTGTGATGTTATAATGTGTGTGCATGTGTGTGATGTACGAGTGTACTTGTTTGTGTGTGTGCATGCATGTGTGTGAGATATCTTTGTGTTTGTGTGTGTGTTTATTTAGTGTGTTAACATTAGTGATGTGTGCTTGTGTTTGTGCATGTTTGTGTGTATGGTGTCTGCATCTGTGTGTTAATATTAGTGATGTGTGTGTTATTAATAATTGTTGGGTGTAAGTTTAAGACATTATCACGGCTGATACGTTTGAGATATCAAAATGTGTGATGTGTGTGTGAGAGTGAGGGAGAGAGGTGTGTGACAGTGATGTGATGTGAGGTCAAGTTTGAGTATGACACGCAATGGGTTTTATTTGATGCTGATGCTGGATCAGTCTTTGGCTTGTCCTGTGTGTGTGTGTGTGTGTGTGTGTGTGTGTGTGTGTGTGTGTGTGTGTGTGTGTGTGTGTGTGTGTGTGTGTGTGTGTGTGAGAGAGAGAGAGAGAGTGAGGGAGAGAGGTGTGTGACATGTAGATGTGTCAGTCTGTGTGTGACGAGTAAATGTGCTTGTGTGAGTTTGTGTATATGGTGTGTGTGTGTGTGTTTGTTCGTAGATGTTTGTGTGTATGGTGTGTGAGTCTGTGTGTGAACATTAGTGATGTGTGTGATAAATAATTTATCGGTGTAAGTTTAAGGATGTTCCTGAATGTGATGTCACATATAATGTGTGTGTGTATGTTGTACAGTGGGCAATTTAAATGTTTGTATTGTTTATTTTTTATAATTTCTGCATATGTTGAAATAGTAAACATGAAGGCATAGTAAAGGAAAAGGGGAAAGACCTGACTGCAGAATAACTGCCTACTACTGCCATCTACTGGACATATTTTATTACTGCAGGAGTCAGTGGACACAGTTCAGACCAAGGCTGATAAATATACTGTAAAAATTGTTGGGAGCTGTATGAGCATCACAAAAACATGAAACTCAAGAAATCTACTCAGAAGCAGTTGTTCCTTCTACCTAAAATGTTTGGGCACATTAGGACTTTCCACTTGGTGGATATAAGTATCTTATATTTGCTCAAAATTATATGTTGCCATATCAACACTATTCAACGTATCAAAAAGTCCTTTACAGTGTGACATCAGCCGTGTCTTCCAATTATTGTGCCTGATTTTGAAGCCAATTTGCTGAAAATTAGTCACAAAAGAATTTAATTTCTAAAAGTAGACACTTTCTGCTGCCAGTTGGTGGCGCTATGACTGAGACTCACGGGACCCATGTCACTGTGAGCAGGTTTCTTCTCTTAACCTACTGCTGAGGTTTGATGAATGTTACTCAATTTATACAGAAGTTATTAGCCACTTCCTGTTTCCTGTTATTCGCCGTAGGTTTAAGGGCTCGCCACGGCCGACCCGTTTAAGATATCAACCAGCCCTTCACAATATTACATCCTTAATGTCTTGAGATGGTATTAGACCCTGTTTGGTCAAAAACCTATGAATCCTGTAAGAGTAGTATATCACATTCCAATGGGTGCGTTTTTCAAACAACGCCAAATAACTGACTTCCTGTTCAGCGGATTCCATGACATGGGGTATGCAAGTTGTTCATCTCAATGAGATTTAAATTTATACTGGGTCTCATTCATATATGTGAAAGTGGATATGAGTTATGCAGCTGAAACTTTACAAAGTTCCAGGGGGCGCTGTACAGGCCCTGTGCCACGCCCGGGCTCCAGGCTCTCAGGGCTTCCTCACAATCAGTGAGAGTCTACACCCATACAATTTGGGACCCGTAGGTCTTTCCACTCGTAAGATATGAGAAAAATAGTTGTCTTCGATTTTTTCTTGAGTTAAATCGTCACCATAGCAACACGATTGAAATTAGAAAAAAATCCTTCATGATTTCAAATGACCCATGTCTTTTCATTATTCTGACTGATTTTGAACCAAATCAGGTGAAAGTAAAGGACAAAATATTACTGATTTCCAAAAGTGACACACTTCCTGCTGCCACTTGGTGGCGCTATGACATAGACTCATGATTGTCATATCATGTGATCAGCTTCCTACTCTTAACATACCTGTAAAGTTTCATGTGCATAACTTAATGTACACAGAAGTTATTAGCCACTTCCTGTTTCATTTTATTCGCCATAATTTTAAAGCGTCGCCACGGCCGAACCGTTCGAGGTATCAAAAAGATCTCTGCAATTTTGCATCGGCAACTTGTTTAGATCATATTTAGCTGGTTTGGTGCGAATTGTAAAAATTTCCTAGGAGGAGTTTATCACATTCCATTGGGTGCGTTTTGCAAACAACTCAAAATAACTCACTTCCTGTTGATTAGACCTGATGACATGCAGCGCGAAACTTGTTCAGTTTGATGAGATCTAAATGTTCACCGAGTTTTATAAGTATACGTGCAAGTGTGTCTGAGCTATAAGGCAAGACACTGTAGGGGGCGCTGCGCGGGGCGTGTGCGACGCCCCGGGCCGAGCCCCACTGAGGACCTGTTGGCCGCAGATTCCAATCTGTGTGCAAATTTTGGGGAGTTTTTGAGTATGTTAAGAGGCCCGAAAGTGCCCGGATGATTGAAAGAAAAATAATAAAAAAAAGAAAAAAAAAAAAAAAAATAATAATCCTAACGAAAACAAGAGGGCCCTGCGCACTCAGTGCTTGGGCCCTAAAAAAAAAATAATAATCCTAACGAAAACAATAGGGCCCTGCGCACTCAGTGCTTGGGCCCTAATAATCCTAACGAAAACAAGAGGGCCCTGCGCACTCAGTGCTTGGGCCCTAATAAAAAAAAAAATAATAATAATAATCCTAACGAAAACAATAGGGCCCTGCGCACTCAGTGCTTGGGCCCTAAAAAAAAAAAATAATAATCCTAACGAAAACAATAGGGCCCTGCGCACTCAGTGCTTGGGCCCTAATTAAAGTTGCAAGCAACGATGACGGGCCCAAGCAACGGGCGCGGTCCCCACCCCGGGCGCACCGCACAACCTGCGTGTTATTCGAGTGTGTCAAAACCTCAAAAAAGTCATTGGCATCCGGTTGCACCGCAGAACTTGCACACAGAACGTCACACATCATACTGGGCTAATATCAGTTTGGGCCCTAAATATTTGTGTGTGTGTGTGTGTGTGTGTGTGTGTGTGTGTGTGTGTGTGTGTGTGAGACTAGTTAATGTGTCAGTCTGTCTCTGATGAGTAAATGTGTTTTTGTGTGTTTGTGTGTGTGTGGTGTGTGAATCTGTGTGTTAACATTAGTGATGTGTGTGTTAGTATGTCCAAGACATGTGACTTGTTAGTGGATGTGTGTGTTTCTGCGTGAGACAGAGATGTGAGTGTGTGAGTGTTATAATTTGTGACGTTATAATGTGTGAGTATGTAGGTGCTCATTTGTGTGATGTACGAGTGTATTTGTTTGTGTGTGCATGCATGTGTGTGCGTGTGTGTGAGATGTGTTTGTGTGTGTGTGTGTGTGTGTGTGTGTGTGTGTGTGTTTATTTAGTGTGTTAACATTAGTGATGTGTGCTTGTGTATGTTTGTGTGTATGGTGTGTTCAAATATTAGTGATTTGAGTGTGATTAATAATTGTTCGGTGTAAGTTTAAGACATTATCACGGCTGACCCGTTTGAGATATCAACATGTGTGATGTGTGTGTGAGAGTGAGGGAGAGAGGTGTGTGACAGTGATGTGATGTGATGTGATTTGTGTGTGTGTGTGTGTGTGTGTGTGCGTGTGTGTGTGTGTGCATGTGTGTGTGGGAGGTTTAGTGTGTGGGAGGTTTAGTGTGTGTGAGAGTGAGGGACAGAGGTGTGTGAGATGTAGATGTGTCAGTCTGTGTGTGACGAGTAAATGTGCTTGTGTTTGTGTATATGGAGTGTGTGTGTGTGTGTGTGTGTGGTTGTTTGTGTGTATGGTGTGTGAGTGTGTTAACATTAGTGATGTGTGTTATTAATAATGTTTCGGTGTAAGTTTAAGGATGTTCCTGAATGTGATGTCACTGTCCCTGTCACTGAATATGATGAGTGTGAGTGTGTGTCTGTCGTGAGAGATGTGTGCTATAGATGCGCAGGAGCCTCTTGTTTTCCTAAGGATCTTTTTCCTTTTTCATGATATATTGATTTTTATTTAGTCAGGTCACATTAGTGACGTGTGCTTGTGATGTGTGTGTGTGTGTGTGTGTGTGTGCATGTAGGATAGTTAGTGTGTTCATATTGTGTATTTGTCGGGATGTGTACATGACCGATGTGTAGAGTGTGTGTGTGTGTTTAGAATGTGTGGTCTGGTGTGTATATCGCCGCGCTTGTCCACCAGACTCAATGTTGTACAGTTGGCAATTTAAATGTTTGTATTGTTTATTTTTTATGATTTCTGCATATATTT